>BQMJ01000005.1:0-343668 GCA_025991245.1 Galdieria partita
AATAAACCCTAATAAACCCTAATAAACCCTAATAAACCCTAATAAACCCTAAATAAACCCTAAAATAAACCCTAATAAACCCTAATAAACCCTAATAAACCCTAATAAACCCTAATAAACCCTAATTAAACCCTAATAAACCCTAAATAAACCCTAATAAACCCTAAATAAACCCTAATAAACCCTAATAAACCCTAATAAACCCTAAATAAACCCTAATAAACCCTAAATAAACCCTAATAAACCCTAATAAACCCTAAATAAACCCTAATAAACCCTAAATAAACCCTAATAAACCCTAATAAACCCTAAATAAACCCTAATAAACCCTAATAAACCCTAATAAACCCTAATAAACCCTAATAAACCCTAATAAACCCTAATAAACCCTAATAAACCCTAATAAACCCTAATAAACCCTAATAAACCCTAATAAACCCTAAATAAACCCTAAATAAACCCTAATAAACCCTAATAAACCCTAATAAACCCTAAAACCAAATAAACCCTAATAGAACCAAATAAACTCTAATAGAACCTAGTACAACCTCAGTGAAACCTCAGTAAAGCCTGAATAAGAAAGAAAAATGCATATTCTTTTCTGTCAGGCTACGTGTATTTTAAAGTTCACTGCTTTTTTTTCTTGAATGCATCAGAGAAGAAAGTTATTTAATTCTATCAATCGTTTTTTTCGTGCTTCTAGTATAACTAATTAAGCCGCATGTTTTTATAAAGGCTTTTTTTAATGGCCATATGATTTTTGGTTTGTTCTTTTTTTTGTTTGTGGATTTGAGTTTGATTGCGGGAACACTTAGAATCCCAAAAAAATTTATACATGTCATCTTTAATTAATTATTGAATTTTTTGCTTAGCTGTTCTTTTGTTGTGTTGTGCCGATTTAAAATTTTAAGCGGTTTGTTTCAATGAAAAACTTTTTTGGTTGTTTTTGGCCTTAATACCTTTCTCTTTTATTGTCAAAGTTGTAAAACAAATTATTAAAGCTTTTAGTACTTTTTTTTTGTTCTTAGTTAAGGCCCTGTATAATGTGTAGAGAATCGTCGAGTTTTCTTACAATGGATGAATGTTCCTTTATTTATCCTGTCAATATTTTTCTATAGCATATGACTTCGGGTGAAAACAGTACTAAACCTTAATAAAACTTAATTGAACCTGATAAAAAGAGTTCCTATTGCCCTGTATCTGACCATCCGCATTTGAACAATTATCACTGTCTATGTCATATTGATTTGTTGAAGAAAAAGGCGATGTTTCTCTATGAAGACTTTAATTTTTGCTATTAGTCTCGTAAAATTAGTCAATTTTAAATGGTGCTTCTTGTTTTGCTAGTGATAAAATGACGTGCCTTGTGAGCCAGTTTTTTGTATGTTTGTATTTGTTGTTCATTAAGGGAAGACCTGGAAATTTAAGGAAAATTTTAAGATGGTATTTTTAATTCAAAGCTCTTTTGAGTTGAAGCATTTCTCTGCTGCTTTGCAGTAATTCGAATTTGTGAGGCATTTAGAGATTGTGACCATTTTTCTTAAGTAGCTCCTTTTTGTTGTCATTTGCATTATTACCGACATTCTTGATTGACCTAGTGGAACAATAAATTTATATGTTTTTCACATTATTTTTTTTGCTTTGTCTGATATTTGTGCCAAATCTATTTGGTGTAAGATCCTTTTGGTTTTTCTGATATTGGATGAATTTACCTTGAAGCACCCTGTTAACGTCTTCCAATTGTATTTGAAAGTTTAGTTAAATATGCTTATTTAACTAAAAATTATACCCTAATGAAGCCTGGAAAACCAAAATAAGGAAAAATTCTTATTGCTTTTAGCCAGGACATGCCTAGTCTTTCAATACATTGCGCTCTAGTTGTCTCAAAGTAGGAGTGCGCAGTGTAAATTGTTTATGTCTAGTTTCTTATTTATGCTTTTTGCCAAAGAATTGTTACGTTTGTTTTATTTTTGCGCTCTAGTTGTCTCAAAGTAGGAGTGCGCAGTGTAAATTGTTTATGTCTAGTTTCTTATTTATGCTTTTTGCCAAAGAATTGTTACGTTTGTTTTATTTTTGCGCTCTAGTTGTCTCAAAGTAGGAGTGCGCAGTGTAAATTGTTTATGTCTAGTTTCTTATTTATGCTTTTTGCCAAAGAATTGTTACGTTTGTTTTATTTTTTATGCTCGTTGCGCTACTGACCTAGTTTGGTTTCCTGTCAGCCACATTTTGTTTAAGCTTTTTTGGATCGGAAACTAGAGTTACTTGTTACATTCCTCGTTTAGTTCAGATTTTTTGAAGTTCACAAATTTTCTGCTTCTTTTGCATTGTTTTGAGATTTCAAGTCTTTCGTTTAAATGGTACTCTTCTGGCTACGTTAGTCTAAAAAACGAGCAATGTACGCGAAGAAGTCGTCTCAACAGTTGAGCAATCTGTCACAATTAACATTTTCCTCTCTTTATTCTTTGTTGTTTTCGTTATTGCATTCAAGGGTTGTCCCTTCTTTTTACTACTTTTCTATAATTAAAAAGAACATTTTTCTTCTGTATTTCATTGTCATATAGCAAATGAACTCCCTTTCATTAAAAGCATTGTATTTTTTTTTTCGAGCCGATTCCTGTAACGTGTTAACTTCGTTTCACACGGTCGACAAATATCTACCCCACGAGAACAGGTTAAATGTATTGATGATGTAAACAACATGTGGTATATGAAAATTCTTCAATATATCCTCTTCTTTCTATTTCTCTGATTTCTCATTCTATGGTTTGCTCGTAAAATTGGTATTTGTATTATTTCTTTAATAAACTTTGGATACAAGTGTAGCCCTTATAATGCAAAGATTGCCTATTCCCCTTTGATACATTGCATAAGTGCCTCTTTAATACCTTTTCATAATGCCACTGTGATAGAACTGAAACTAAAATGCTGAAATCTTTTTTTTTTTTTAGTGTTGCCATTAATTTTAAAAATTATTGAATTTTTTATGCAGTAATGCTACAGTAATGTTTCTCGCAAATTTGTCTTTTCATATAGGTTTGTATGGATATTACTTGGTAACGATAATGATATTTCTTTATTGCCTTTTCTTATTAAATTCGTTGACATCTCCAGTGCATATATAATGAAAAACTTTTCGATTTGGATAGTTTCGAAACTTTTGTTTCTTTCGTTTTACCAAGACTTTCATAGTTGAACCTTATGAGAATCGTCTTTATTAAACCCTAATAGTAAACTATAAGTAGACCGTATAGTAAACCCTCAGTAAAATCTGAATAAGAAGGAAAAATGCATACTCCGTTCGGCCAGACTACACATATTTTGCAATTCATTTAGCTTTTTTTTCTTATATGCATTCGAGGACCCTCTTAATTTTATCAAGCTTTTTCTCCTTGCTTGTAATCAGGTTTGTCGCAAATTTTTAATGAGCATTTTAAAGATGGCGTTGTGAATTTTTTTATTGGCTCTTTTTGGTTACGTTTGTATTTGAGTCATATTGCGAGAGTACTGGAAATGTAAAGAAAATGTTTACATTTTACTTTTAATCAGTGGTTGTCCTTTTGTGTTTAGGCATTTTTCTGTTGTTTTGTGTTGATTAAAAATCTTAAGCGATTCACTTAAATGCATTTTTTTCTAGTAACTGTTACCTTGTCATTGTCGCCTTTTATTGACCAAGTTGTAAATCAAATTATTAAAGCGTTTATTACACATCGTTTTTCTTCGTTCTTAGTTATAACCCTATATATTGTGTAAAGCATCCTCGAACTTTCGTATTATGGATGAATGCTCCTTTATTTATCCAGTTAATATTTTTCTATAGTATGTGACTTTGGATAAAAATAGTAATAAATCTTAATAAAACTTTATAAGCCCTGATAAGAAAGTTCCCATTGCCCTGTGCCAAAACATCCGCATTGGAAGATTTATTAGGTTTTCTGTCATCAGAATGCTTAAAGAAAGAAAGTGAATTGGTTCTACCAAGACCTTTACTTTTGCTTTTAGTCTGGTGATAGTAATTAATTCTCAAAACTGTGTTTCTTGTTTTGCCAGAGATAAAATATCTTGCCTTGAGCAATTTTTGCGTATTTTTGTATTTGTTGTTGATTACGGGAAAACCTGGAAATTTAGGGAAAATTTTGAGATGCTATTTTTTGAGGCCTTTTTGAGTTTAGGTATTCCCTACCAAGACCTAATAGTAAACCATAACTAGACCGCATTGTAAAACCTCAGTAAAACTCGAATAAGAAAGAAAAATGCATACTCTTCTTTGCCAGGCTACACATATTTTACGATTCACTTTTCTATTGAATGCATCAGAGAAGAAAGTCCTTTAATTCTATCAATCGTTTTATATTTACTTCTAGTATAATTAATTTATGTAGCAAAATTTTATAAGAGTTTTTTGAATGGCCATATGACATTTGTTGTCGTCTTCATTTTGTTTATGCGTTGGAGCTTTACTGCGTGAACACTTGAATCCCTGAAGAAAATTTTTCCATTTTCTCTTTAATTAGTGATCGTTTTTCTTTTTTTCAGGCATTTCTCTGTTGTGTTGCGTTGATTAAAAATTTTAAGCGGTTTGCTTCAATGAAAATTTTTCTTGGTTGATTTTAGCCTTATTAGCCTCATCAATTTTTCACAAAATTTACAGCAATTTATTGAATCTTTTATTACCGACCTTTTTTCTTTTTTTTTTTATTGAAGCTGTATTCATCCAATGTTGAACCTTTTTGATTTTCTATATTGGTTGGATGTTCTTTTAGTCATCCTATTAATATCTTTCAAGGTTATCTGTTTTTTGATAAGAAAAGTTATATAACTTAGTAAGCCTGATAAGTAAAATTCCCATTGCCCTGTACTAGACCATTCGTATTTGAACATTTATCCAGGTCTTGGTCATCTCAATGCATTGGGAAAGAAAGCGAATTGGTTCTATCAAGACCTTTACTTTCGATTTTAGTTTCGTAAAAATAATGAATTCTCAAACTGTGCTACTTTTTTTGCCAGCGATCAAATGACTTGTCTTGTGGGCTATTGCTGCGTATGTTTGTATCTCTTGGTTACTACGGGTATTTAGGCAAAATTTTAGGATTCTATTTTTAATTCAAAGCCCTTTCTACTTAGGGAATTTCTCTGTTGCTTCGCAGTAATTCAAAATTGTGAACTTTTTCGAAATCGTGAGCATTTTTCTTCAATGGTTCCTTTTTCTTGTTGTTAGCATTATTACCTTCGTTCTTAATTGAACGAGTGGTACTGTAAATAAATATTCTTTTTTTCACATTGTGATACTTCGCTTTATCTGTTATTTTTGCCGAATGTATTTCGTAAAAAGTCCTTTTGGTTTCTGGTAATGGATGAATTTACCTTCATTGACCGTGTTAATACCTTCCTATAGTATTTGAACTTTTATGTAAATATGCATATTTAACTAGAAATTGTACCCTAATCAAGCATAATAAAACAGAAAGAAGGGAATAATGTTTATTGCTTTTAGCCATGAAATACCTAGTTTTTGATTCATTCCACTCTAGTAGTATCAAAGTAGGAGTGTGCAGAGTTAAGTGTTTATGTCTGGTTTCTTATTTATGTTTTTTGCCAAAGAATAGTTACGTCTTGTTTTATTTTTTATGCTCGTTGTGCTTCTGACCAAGGTTGGTTTCCTGTAAGCTAAAATTTGTTTAAGCTTGTTTTGGATTGGAAACTGGACTTAGTTGTTACATTCCTCATTTAGTTCAGATTTTCTTTGGAGTTCACAAATTTTTGCTTCTTTTGTGTTGTTTCGAGAATTTAAGTGATTCGTTTGAATGGTACCCTTCTGGTGTCATAAGTGTGAGGCGCGAGTAATGTACGTGAACAAGCCGTTGCAACAGTAAAGCAATCTGACATTATTAACATTTTCATTTCTTTGTTTTTTACTGCTTTCATTGTTGTTTTCAAGGATTGTCCCTCCTTTGTACTACTTTTCCTCCAATGAGAAAAAAATTTTTTTTCATCTGTATTTCAATGTGGTTTAGTTACTAAATTTAGTTTCATCAAAAGTATTGTATTTTTTTTCTCTCTGAGCAGTTTGCTGTAACTTCTTTACTTCGTTTCACACGGTCGACAAATAACTGCAGGACGAGAACAGGTTCAAAGTACTGATGATGTAAGGAACATATGGAAATTCTTCAATGTATTCTCAAGTTTCTATTTCTTTATATGCTTATTATTCTATGGCTTCCTTGTAAAATTGGTATTTGTGTTGTTCCTTTAATAAACTTTAGAAATAAGTGTATCCCTTATAATACAAAAATTGCCTTTTCCCCTTTGATATATTGCATAAACTTTTCTTCAATACCGTTTCATAATGCCAATATAGTTGAACTGAAACTGAATTGCTGAAATCTTTCTTGTGTGATATTTTTTCCTTATAGCTCTATTCGAGGTATATTTTGCATAAGTACTTGGAAGCGTATAGAGAAAGTTTATATTTTGCTTTTAACTGGTGTTTGTCCTTTTTTTGTTGAGGCGTTTTTATGTACCCGATAATAATTCCTCAGTAAAACCTGAATAAGAAAGAAAAATGCACACTCCCTTCTGCCAGCCTACACATATTTTACAATTTACTGCATTTCTTTTCTTAATTGCATTTTAAACGAAAGTTTCTTAATTCTATCAATCCTCTTCGTTTGCCTTTTGTCTAGTATAATTAGTCGCAAATTTTACTGAGTGTTTGGTGGCGTTTTGGAGACTGTTCTTGTGGGTTATTTTTCCATTACATTTGTATCTGAGATATATTGCATGAATACTTGGAAACGATAGGTAAAAGTTTTGATTTTGCTTTTAACTTATGATTGTCCTTCATCTGTTTTTAGGCATTTTCATCTCGTGTTGTGTTGATTTACAATTTGAAGTGGTCTGTTTAATTGAAATTTTTTTTGGGGATGATTGTTGCCTTGAAACTCTCGTTTTTCATTGATTTTGTTGCAGAACCATTTATTAAAGCTTTTTTTATTGTTTTTTACTTATTCTTGTGAAGCCGTTTTCATTGGGTGAAGGATCCTTTTGCTTTATTCTGTTGGATGAATGTTCCTTTTTCTATCCTGTTAATTTCTTTCTATCGTATGTGTCTTTTGTTAGAAGCAGTAATAAAATTAAAAAAATTAATCAACCCTGAAATAAAATTCCTATTGTCCTGTTCCAGGTCATTTGCATTCGAAATTTATCAGGTTTTTGGAAGTCTCAATGCATTGGAGAAAGAAAGAGTATTGGTTCTATCAAGACATTCACTTTTGCTTTTAGTTTCGTAAAGGTAATGAATTCTCAAACTGTGCTACTTGTTTTGCCATCGATGAAATGACTTGCCTTGTGTGCTATTTCTGCGTATGTTTGTATTTTGTTGTTTGCTACGGGTATTTAGGTAAAATTTTTGGATGCTATTTTTTGTTCAAATCCCTTTTGAGTTAAGGAATTTCTCTGTTACTTTGCAATAATTCGAAATTTTGAGCTGTTTAGAAATTGTGAGAATTTTTCTTGAATGGTTGCTTTTTTGTTATTGTTAGCATCATGAATTTCGTTCTTGATTGAAACAGTTGCACAGTAAGTTAATTGTTTTCTTCATATTATGATATTTTGCTTCGTGTTTTATTTGTGACGAATCTAATTGGTGAAGTATCCTTTTGCTTTCTTATATTGGATGAATTTACCTTGATTCACCATGTTAATATCTTCCAATGGTATTTGAACTTTTAGGTAAGTATGCATATTTAACTTGAAAGTATACCCTAATGAAGTATTATAAAACCAAAATGACGAAAAAATGCTTGTTGCTTTCGTCCTTGACATACCTAGTTTTTCAATTCACTGAGCTCCAGTAGTCCCAAAGTTTTAGTAAGCAGAGTGAATTGTTTATGTCCGGTTTCTTATTTATGCTTTTCTGCACAAAGAATAGTTACTTATTGTTTTATTTTTTTTTTGCTTTCTGTGCTACTGACCAAGTTTGGTTTCCTGTCAGCTACATTTTGTTTAAACTCTTTTTGGATTGAAAACTGGAGTTAGTCTTTTACATTCCTTCTTAAGTTCAAATTATATTAAGAATGCACAATTTTCTGCTACTTTTGTATCGTTTTGAGATTCTAAGTGGTTCGTTTAAATGGTACCCTTCTGGTGACCTTAGTCGAAGGTGCGAGCAATGTACGCGAACAAGTCGTCGCAACAGTAGAGCAATCTGTCACTGTGTAACATTTTTCTTTTTTTGTTTTGTGCTGTCCTCATTGCTGCATCCAAGAATTACCTCTTCTTTTTACTACTTTTCCTCCAATGAGAAAAAAACAATTTTTCTTCTGTATTTCTATCTGATATAGTTGCTAAATTCCCTTTCATCAAAGGTATTGTATTTTTTTTCTCCGTCAGCAGATTGCTGTAACTTTTTTACTTAGTTTCACACGGTTGAGGAATATCTGCCTGACCAGAGCAGATTCATGGTACCAATGATGTAAAGAACAAGTTGTACATAAAAATTTCTCAATATATTCTCAAGTTTTCATTTCTCTAAAGGTTTTTTCTTTGGCTTTTTTCTAAGATTGGTTTTGGTATTGTTCCTTTGGTAAACCGTATAAAGAAAGTCCTAAACTGGTAATGCAAAAATTGCCTATTCCCCTTTGATATATTGCAAAAACTTTTCTTCAATACCGTTTTATAATGCCAATGCAATAGAACTGAAAATGAAATGCTGAAATCTTTTTCTTTTAACTGTTGTCAAAAGTTTTGGAATTTTTTTAAACTTTTATGCCTTGGTGACATAGTAGCTTTTTCGTTGAGTTTGTCTTTTTATATAGGTACTACATTGTTGCGATGATGTTCTTTGTTTACTGATTTTTCTTATTAAGATCGCTGCTGTCTTCAGGGCATACATAATAATAAGCTTTGAATATGGATAGTTTCGAAACTTTTGTTTCAATGGTTTCGCCAGGATCTTCGTGGTTGAACCTTACCTTGTTAGAATCGTTTTTAGAAATTTGTCTTATATAGCAAAATTCTAAGTATTGTTATTTGGTCATTTTATTGTATTCTACGGTACTATGCTATCGAAAATTTAACCATTTGGTAAGTCGTTTCTGAGACACTGCTTGCTTAATTCTTTGAGTAGCCTTACTTGAAATATAGTGTCGGTATACATATTTAGCAAAAAATAAACAGTGCTTATGCTATTCTTAGATTCTCGAATGCAACATCTTGTGTTTTGGTAACTTTTTTGAACCGCCTTGTATCTATTCTCTACTATGTCAAATTCTGAATCTCTTTCTCGGCTTTTCAGTGTGCACTCTTATGTCACAGATTTTTGTTCAATTGTTACGTTTTAAGAATGAATGAGCTAGAAGATTCAATTGTCGTTTAGGCTCTTTATTCACATTTTAGAAAGTTCACTTGTTTGATCATTTCTCTTCTAGTACTACTGTCTGTTTTTCTTTTGTGTTTTATGTCTTATAACCCTTGAATGCGTAATGAAGTTTTCCTAGGTTCTATTTCACCTATGCACTAAACGGTTTGAGATAAGAATATATTGATCTTTTCTATACGCAGATTTCTTTTACTTTTCTTTTTACTGAATTTCGAATTATCACCTACTGTTTATCCCTGAGAACAACTAGAAGTTTTTATGCCATAAAGGACAAATAATGTATTGAAATTCTTCAATTTTTTCACATTGGCCGATCTCCCTAAATTCTTCCTTTTTTCATAGACTCTATTCGAGACGATATTTTTATTGCTCTTCTAATAGATCGTAGATAATTTCAGAAAAACAAATTTTTTTTATTTGAAACAACACGACTTTTCATTCCTTTTTCTAAAAGCATGCGGTTTTCTCAACTCACTAGGTCGTCGTAAAAAAATGTAATAGAGTATAAAATTAAGTGGTTTAGACTCGGTCACATACTTGTGAAATTGTGTCAAGATTCTTCAAGATTTTAGTGATTTTGCCAATTTATCTCGAGTGGCAAAGTAATTCTTCCTTTGAAATTTTTGGAATCACCCCCACAGTTGTATTGGTATTGCATGTTAGCGATATTTAATTGTTCCATTTCTTTCACCTTTATTGAAGCTTTTAATTTTTTGGGGGAGCTGAGCAATTTGATTATGAATTTGATATATTGCGGAATCTAAATTTGGTAACTTTTACAGCTAACCTATTGCATGGCTTGTTTTACTATAGTCGTTTCGATATTGAAAAGCGACAGTTTTTCGAAAAGTAGAATCTTGCAACTGTTGGTTGTTACTATGTGGTATCTTTTATCAGACACCTTCTTTTTAAAAAGTTGTTTTGCTTTCTTGTGGTAACTGAATTCATTTTGTTCTATTTTATGTTGATCGACATTATATATACACGAATTGTACTGTTGATATATATAAGGAATATGAAGCAAGCCACGCTTTTGACATAAAGAAGCCTCAAATGATTAAACAGTTAGCAATCTAGCCACAAAAGTTCAATGTTGGTCTGTAGCAATTTGAATATTATATGCTTTATGTCAGTTTGACTATGCTTTGATTGACAACTTGTAGAGAAACATATCTCTCAATTGCACTTTTCCTCCATGAGTTTGTTGTGTTTTTATTCTTGTTCTTTGAAATTATCCTGTTGTTTTTGTTTCTCTCCTTAACTATATAAAATTTCTTTTAACTATTTCAATTTGACAAAAGTACTGAATTGTTTCCTACGGAGTGTTTGGTAGGTTTTTCGTTGAACATGCATTTTGGACACTTCTTCTTACTATCTTTTGCATTATCGATCAATGTCCGTTGAAGAAAACAATTAGAGATATACTTATTCAATAAAGACAAGTAGTATATGAGAATTCTTCAAATTTCTAGAGATTCTATTTCTCTTGCTGTCTTTCTTTTCTCTATGGGTTATTTTCAAAATAGCTATCTGTATCGTTCATTTATTAGTCTATAAGTGTACGAAAGAAGGAAACGTTACAAAGATTTAAATAAAATAGAATTGTCTAGTTTGCTCTGACATACGTCATGCGCTTTCCTCCATTGAATTATGTTCTCGTGAAACCAATGTTATAAAGCAAAGGATTATTTAATAATTCAAATATTTTGACTTACCTTGTTGCTTTCATATTGGGTAGTGTTTAAGTTTTGTTTTGTTTGTTGATCCATTCGTGTCAATTCATCTTCTCCTAAGAAATCTTCATCCTCTAACATACTCGTGAACTTGTAACGCTTTTGACTGATCATGAATTTTCTCTAGTACTTGCTTTGGGGAAACGTTTTCATTTGTTTGGAGCTAACATAATTCATTATTTACTTGAAATCTTGCAAAACTAAATTGGCTCCACTTTCCGTTTTTTGCAACAGTACTATTTACCACCTAATGTATCAGAGTCTTTCTCGATTCGCTGACAGTGTTTTGTAGAGTACAACCTTGTTTCGCCCTATTTTTCCTTATGTTGTCCTATCTATCACTTAGCAATTTGGCAAAACAGGTTTTATTTTCTTATGATCATTGTATACTCCTTATTTAATTCTGTGAGTATCTTTGTATACTATAATGCTACTTTGCTGATGGTATACATATTGAACCAAAAGTAAGCCATATCATACATATGCCATAAAAAAGGATTTCAATTGAAAGAAGCAGTTAACAATGACAAAATTAATATTCCATAATGTCTGCTGTTCTTCCTCTTTCTTGTTGCTTTATGTCTAGATAATCTATAACTTTGAGTGGTAGCTATTAGAAGAAAGTATCACTGAGTAGCATTCTTTCTTATCGGTCATGTGGTACTTTCATTCTTTTTCTCTACAATCAGTTTTTTCTTCCTTGCTTTCTTATCTTTAAGTGCTTTTTTAGTCTTTTACTATGCATTGCATAACATTTTGGCTTCTTTCTAGCTCTTTTCTCTAGAATTTTCTATTTGAAACTCTTTGTTTGGGAACACCACCAATCGAAATTCAATTTCTTCCATGATTTCCATAAGAACTTTCAATGCGATTTGCTTTTCATACTTATCTAGCGTTTAAAGCGGTACTTGGAGAATAGAAATTAAATGAATGCCTTCTACTGAGGTACATATTCATTTCAACGTTTAAATAGGGAGCAAGAGCAAGATTGATACTAGCAGTCTTTGTTAACGGCTCAACTTGAAATACTGTAGTATTTGAGACAATGTAGGAGAAGCTCTACTTGTAAATATTCTAGTCTACTTGCAAACTGGCTCAAGAATTTCCGACTATGTCATGTATGCAAAAATGCACCATAGAGATTTTCAATCAATCGTTGGTCTTTCCTCAACTTTTCCAGAGGACAATGGAGTATGAAAGAAGAGCTTGGTAAGTTCGATTCTTTTACTCTTCCATTTCTGTTGATTTCGACCACTACTTATTTTTATATGTACAAATAAATAGCCCTCTAGCCATTTTTTAGACAGTTGGAGCATACTCTTGGCTAATCGTGAAAAAGTTCATATGAAACAAGAAAACACAAATTAGTATATACAAACCATTTTCTACAACTTTTTTCCACAAATATCTGCTTTAAAAAATTTTCGAAAAATTTTTGAATTTTGCCGAGAATTGGCTATGTAGAACAAACACAGCCCATGCCATGACAGCCAAAGGGCAAGAGAGGAAAGTGAGGGGGAAATGAATCAATGAACCCTCATGTGAACTCAAATAACTTCTTATTGGATTTCCCAACGACCCAGCTTGGATTCTAATTCAGCCTAGTAAAATCTACAACGCAACAAGTTTTTCATTTGCAACCCAATTTACTAAGGTTTTATATATTATTTGCTAATATTGTTTTCACAGATATCACTTTCTAATTTAGTCGCTTGTAAAGAATAGTGGTTTCTTTGTAAAATTGCATTTCTTCTTGTTGAGTGTGCATGGTTTTTGAATATGTAGTTTTTTTCAGGTACTACTTTAGGTGTTTTTTGTGTTATTTTTTTCCTCTTTCACATCACAGTGCACCTGGAAAGGATTTCAGCATTGTGTATCATAGACAAATTTACAGTTTAAATGCATTTTACTCCGAACTTTTTGGTATGGTCCGCTTTTGTATGATTTCCTAATTGTTTTAATTCGCCACTGGGTTATATAAAATTTCGTAAACCTTTTCTTCTCTTAGATGATACCCTGTAATTTAGAAATTTGATTGTGCTTGTCCTTGTTTTGGCAGAGTAGCTTGTTTTGAGCTAATATTGTTGTTGCCAGAAATTTTTGGTTTTTTTCTCTTTTCAATTGAATATTCTATGTGGAACTCTCACAAGTACATGTTGTCTTCAATAAGTTTCTGTGTTAAATAAAGCTTCTCGTGTCAATTGTCTTGCATCTCTATTTATTGTTTTGATTGATATTGGGTTGTTTGGAACTTTTCTTTTAAACTCCGGTCTTACAAGCATTTTTGTATAGTTGTTCTTCATAATAAAGTTTTTCTTATGAAGCGATACGAGAACTTTCTTTTTTTGGCGTTGGGTAATAGCTCTACTGCATTGGCCCCAGCTCTGTCCAATTATGAATAATTCTGATGGCTGATTGGTAAAACTTGAATGACCAATTCTAGTCTTTGCCTTTTTAAGAATTTGCGTTGATTCTTTGAAGTCTCTCTGTTTACACCTTTGTGACTCAAAGTGGCTAAACCTTGAGTTTCTCGCCTCTCCTGAATTGGATTAAAATATATGCAAATTGCCAAGATTCGATTTCTTCGATGTTATCAATTGTATTTTCCTTCTATAATGGTCCTTTTTTGTACTGTGTATTGCAGTTGGTGTTTGTCTTTCTTTCTTGGCTAAAAGTCTTTCTCGTTTGTATGTAAATGACAAGGTAATTTGTCTATAAATGAAATTACGTGTCGTGTACATTTTTTATTATCAATTGAATAGAAAAAATTCCTTGCCTTTCAGACATTTTTATCATTATTACAATCCAAATGTTGGCTAGAGTTCTTCTTGTATAATTAACTAATCACGAAATTAAGCGTATATTAATTCACGGACGCTAGACTTCTACGAAAATAAAATTTTGGCAACCGTACCCACCAGTATGAAGATCGATCGTTCAAGTAAACAGGGCGTCAAGAATACAAATATTCATGTCTTGCTCAATTTTGCTTTGTAACGTAGGAAGATCCTGGAGTATCTTGCGCATATCTAGGAATGTTGCTCAATCAAGTAATTTAATATGCTGAAAGAATCGCTGTGTCTAAAATGAGCAATGTATTTATAAATTAGTGGATAGTTGTCAGTTGGTATACTTTATATTTGTCAGCCTTTTTATAGAATTGTACGTTGTATAACTGGTTGTGATTTTCCAATAGAGAGACGGGGCTATTTAAGTGCCAACAGTAATACTATTCAAACAGTATCCTTTCCAAAACTGTGTCTCACAAACTGTCAACTGCTAAGTATTTATAGACTTGAGCACAAAAGACTAAGGTAGCCAATCCAAACATACACTATGCCGACGAGTTGCGAAGCCTCTCTTTTGTGAAAATTCTTCCCATCAGACGCTCTTTTTCTTCCAAGTTTTGTTTCGAAATTGCATCCTTCAAGTGACCTCGTCAAGTAAGATTAGCAAACAACGACGTAAAGATGCTTCAAAGTGGGTGTACAAACTCTGTTCACGTCCGTTTTCGAAACAGCAACTCACAGTTGAACTGCACAGTTGAGTTGCCACGAGCCAATCTCCCCTCTCCACTTGGACAATAGATTCTGAATAGACAAAAACTGACAATGACAAGAATCGTTTTTGTGAAGAGCCAAAGAGACTCATCTCAGAATATACTCCGATTGTTACAAACGATCTTGGTAATTGTTCCACAAGAGAGAGTCCTCATCTGTTGTTCACAGGACAAAAATTAGTAGTACCATTCAAATGGAAAAACCAAGTTACATTGGAAGACTAGAATGGGACAAAGATTCAAACTCAAAGACTATTTGGAGCCTTTGTGCCCACTGGTTCCGCACTACTCCGCAGGGTCAATGTCTTCAAACATACCAGAGTCTAAAGATCAGCAAATTCTCGAACAGAACCTACGTTGCACTCGACAAGAACTTGGAAGCGACTTTGAGGTTCAAGCCAAGTTGTTCACAGGAAACGAAAAAACCAAACCGCGCCTTGGTCGGTATTTCAAAAAGTGCGAAATCATAAAACCTCAAAGTTTGGTCGTACTAAAAAGTTCTTCTCTAAATTCAACTCTACTTGAATTTTCATAAAAAGGAACAATTTTATCCACTTCAAAACAGGTGGTAACAAAGCAACTACAGCCACAGTTGAGCAAAACAATCACGAAAGGAAGATTGGGAATAGTTGTGTTGAAGAGCTCTTTGAGTACCGTCAAAAGTGCACACGCCATATAGTTTCATATGTACCTAGTGAAAACTTTCCAAGGGAACCTTCCACTCAAAAGTTTACCTAGAATACTGTTGATTCTCTAACGTTGCACTATTTGAAGAGAACCGTTGTGTTAGAATGATCGTTGACATACCCCTGAGAGTAAAGCCCGCCATTGATAGTGAGATAAACTCACCTTTGTTATTTACCTTGAAGATTTACTTGCTTCAAGTTGATTTGGAGAACACTGAGCTCTAGTCGATAGGAATTATTTCAAGAAAGTATAATCTGCCACTTTCAACAAGAAGAGCGTGTTTCCCATAACTTGGAACGATTTAGTGTGTAGTCGCCAAGTTGTCATAGAGAAATTTCGGCAAGTAGAGTGAACACTTGTGCTGATCAATGTCTAGCTGAACTGTTTGCAACTTGGAGGACTGTGAATTTTGTGTTACCAGTAACAAGGACTTTTTAGACTTTTGCAGATTTGAGTTTATACAATCTGGTCGAGTGTTTCAATTATCAACAAAACGTGATTCAAGTAAACATTGGAAGTGACACACGTATATAATTTGTATTTTGCCTACCAGTCAAGTTTCTCAATTCGCTTGAATATATAGACCAAGTGTCGCATATTCTATTTTGTATAATTGTATTGCGAAAATAAAGACTCGATTGTTGACTCTTTCTATTTTGTGAGTTTTACATATGAAAACTTTCCATAATAGCATAGCGTCACGACTCATAAGTATTATTGCAAGAACCTTGCCTTGTTTGTCCCTTCACAACAATAGTCAAAAACAAAGACCCTCGAGCCACTTCCTCCTATGCATCTAAAACACCGCAAAGCTTCAAACAGTCTATGTTTCACAAAATTCAACAATAAAACAAGGAAAATTCTGCAAACACTAGAGCACTCCAAAGTTGGAGAAAGATAACCAAATTCTCAAGGTAGCTTCCCAAGACAAAGAATTGCCTACACTAGTAAACCCAAAAGAGAAAAGCAAAGAGGCAAGAAAGAAGCAACTCAGTCATAAACTCTTCAACTATACCCAGAATACTTCAACACGTTATGAAGCTAGTACCTGGACTGACTCTCGATTCTAGTTCCCTCAGAGTTTCTCTGATAAAAACCACAGAAGCATCAACAATAGTTATATCAAAACCCCACTCTCATGAAAACTTTCAAAGTTGGCTATTATCCACATTTATTCAAAAACGCAACGCCAAAAACTCAAACTTAGAAAAATATCTGTTGTACAATTTGGAAACATAGCAACTGGTCAAGAACTCAAACAGTCATAAAGCTTTATCTAACTCTCTGTCAACTAGCTCATATATCGCAACTTTCGTGATTTCTTCAAGTCGGTCAACGGAAGGTTGAAAGCTGCCATCATCACTCCGCCTGTTCCAATCAAAGCAACGCTCATGTCTCCTCTTTAGTTGGATAAGAGACTTTAAATGGTCATAAACTCACAAATAAAGGAACTGGTTGTTTGAAGAATGCAAGAATCATCTCAGAATGTACTTCGAGTGCTACAAAAGACCTTGATGAGTGTGACACAAAAGAAGATTCACAACAATTCACAAGACTTTACTTTGTAGTATACTTGGACTTGAAAAACCAAGTTAAACTACAAGACTGTATAGGGAGCAGGGGTTCAAAGTTGAAAAAAAATGGCAGTTTTTTGTGCCGACTTTTCTTTTTATAGTACTCTACATAGTAAAAACGCCTATAAAGTTACCAGAAAATGAAGAGCGACAGTTTTCAACAAGGATCCAAGTTGAGGTACGTTCAACGTGAACTTGGACTAAAGACAAATACTTTTCAAGCTTTATGTAACTCAAATGTCAAGTCTTGAAAGTTTACAACCAATACTAGCAGGTCTTGATAGCAAAGTTCGGTCTTGAAAAGTTTCTCGTTGGAACCTAATGTTTGACGTTCTGGGGAATCATTTACTTTCATTGACCTTGAATCTGTTTACGCATCATAATGCTACTCTCCAACAGAATGAAATGAGTAAATTCTTAGCTTCTTTTGTGCTTCTATTCTATGCTTGAATTGTTGTTTGATTCAAAATTCATCTGTCTATGGTCGCGATTCTACTATATTTATATCCCGTTCGGGCAAGTATATCGAACGAATTGGAGTCGAAACCCAATTCCTTTTTATAAGAGTGTTTCGAATCCATTTTAAATAGAAAAACCTTTACAATTGTCGATTGTCAATTTCATTCGAGTTGAATCATTTCTGTAAGCTCCAAGTATACAATAATTATTTCCCGTTGGTGACACTAAAATGGCCATGATGAAGATAATGATGGCTATTACACTGGTAGTCTTGTTGAATTCCCTAAAAGATGAACTTTGTGTTTTGGATGAAACATTTTAAGTCTCTTTTTTATCTATTCTCAGCAGGGTTAAACTTAGAATCACTTTGTAGGCTTCTCAATATGTACCCTTATAAATTTTCTTGTTCAATTTTTATTTAAGAGTAATTGAATTAAGAGATTCATTCATCAGCTAGGCTACTTTGTTATATATTGAAAAACAGTTGATTCTTTGTTCCTTTTTTTTATTACTACTGTCTTTCTTCCTTCTGTGTTTAGAAATAAAGTTGGACTATAGTTTGAATTCCATTCTTTCTCAGTGGCTTCTCCTTGTATAGTATGATGATCTCCATTGTGCAATCTCTTGGCCCTTTTTTGTTGTTACTTTTTGCAACTTTTCACTATTCGAAAAAACCAATAATTTCCCTATAATACTTGATCTTTTGAATAAAATTTATCAATCAACAGAATAATTCAAGTAAACTCTTTTTGAATAATAACTCATTGAACGGGTCATGTCCTCCTTTCCTTTACCACATTCACTTTTTTGCATACATTCTTTACATATCGCGGATATCAATAAAGGGAACCAAATGAAAAAATAGAACTTGTGTGATTGACAAAACTCAATGAATTGTGTTGGCAGATTTGGTTTCAAACTATTTCCCAAAACAGCTTTAGAATGTGAAATGTTCATCAAATTTGATACATCTTTGAAAGAATCCTTTTTATTTCATCTCATGCACTCAAGCCTTTTCTAGACAACTTGTTTCGAATACAATATCTTTCAAGATCTCTGCACTTTGTCAGTTCAACATACACTAGTCTACCTGATCATATTGTTCAAGGTTTGGTTTCGTAGATAATACTTGGTCCCCTGCTTTGGTTTTGAAAATACTTTGGATATTTACCAAAGGTTCAATTTAGTCTTTGCTTTTATGTTTTGGCTAATCTTAGTGAAATAAACTTTTCCATAAGTATGTATATACAACTCGTTCAGGTAAAAAGGTGCCGATAATCACTGCTACAAATTATCCTCTTTTACACTATTCTCATCTAAAGAACCAAGAATTCTCAAAGCTATGGTAGTTGTTTCCAAACAATCTCCCTTTATCGATCGTAATCAACCTCTCCCTTCAAAATGTTTCTGCAGATAAATCACTTTTGAACTCTGTTGTTAACCAACCACAAAGTTCAAACCTAGTGGCTACGAAGTTACGACCAAAACAACCCAGGTTTAAATAGTATCCAAAAAAAGAAAAACTTTCTAGTCTATTCTCAAAATGTTTCTCGTTGAAATTCAAAAAAGTTTTCATAGACATACTTTATCCGCTTTGAAGCGGGTTGCATAACACAACTATTAGCTCCTGTTCTCAACCAATAAGATCTAACGAAAGAACGTTTCGAAGAGCTTAGAAAGGAGGTGGTATGAAAGGGTGCCTTTAAAAGGTACAAACTATATCGTATCTTGTATACTTGTAGAGAAATTTCCAAAAGAACCTTGCACTCGAGAGTTCAAAAGACTGTTGATGCTCTATTCTTTCTATTGAGGCAATTGTATCGTTGGAATTCAGTTACAGACTTTCCACTGTTGTACCTGATAATTCAGAATTCGTGAAAGTAACGAGAAAAAAACTGGAGAGTTAATAGAATTGGATTTGACTTGTTGTTGACAAGGAGTTTTTCTTTGATCTCACAAGCCCAAACAGAACACGTTGAGTTTTAAGATGGTTAGATTCCAAATTGTTTGAATTGTAAACACTTGGTTAACGTTTTGTGAATCAAACGTTTTCAACAATTCCAGCTATACCTGTGGTTGGGTTAAATAAGGACTCCAAAAGAGTGCTGATTACAGTTGTCAAGAAGGGAGTTTTTCCCATACCCTAGGATGCTATCATAGAAGACTGTAGTGAGGAATGTGAATCAATCCTTATGTTGCTGAATTCTACCCTGCGTTTTATTTTTGTGAAACAAGGATCAAGAAATCCTAGACATATGGACGGTAACTAGTACAAGCAACTTTTACTGAGATTTTCTGGAAGGTGTACTTTGAAGCAGACGGTGACTTTGGCAAAGTCAATGATAGTATATAGTGTCACAAAATTCAGCAGTCAACAACCGACCATCCTGAAAGGGTTCCAAGAATAGATAAGACCAAATGAGTTGTACAGTCATTGCTTCCAAAGAAAAATTCTTTTTTGCTCTAACAAAACTTGTAGAATGCTACAAGAGAAGAAAGCAACAACAACTCAATGAGATACTTTTAAAGTATACAAAGTACTTTAGCAAGACAAGAAGCAAGATTCCAAGTTACCAATTCGACTTGAATTTCCATTCTCATCTCACAGTTACTCTGAAAACAACACATCAAATCTACAACAATTTTGTTAGAAACTTCACTGTCTCGACAAAACTAAAATTCTGACAGTATCCAAAAATATTTCAAATTGTAAAGCCAAATCCACTTGTTCAACCTTTGAAACTTGGATTCTCAAAGGAGGAGAGTAAATGTTTCAATGCCCATAGCTCAGAATTGTGAACATCATACTATCAATAACTTTCGATTGAGACTTCTTTCTTGCAGCAAGTAACGAAAGTCGCAAGCTCTGATAAATTGGTGTGTTCCATTGCCTCTTTCATAAAGTGTACGAAACCTTTGAACTGAAAGATAACTTTACACGATATCACCTTGAGTAGTTGAGGTATTTTCAGCCTATTGTTCAAATTTCACTCATATTCGACAATGTTCGATTAGATAGGTGAAGTATCCTCAAGGATAGATTTCAAAAGTAGACAAAGTGTGACCCTTCAAAGAAAGCATTGAGTTGAATGGATTCTTTCTCTCGTCTGTATTGGATAGCAATCTTTGATGTCTAGTACTGTGAAGATTCTTTTGTAGACAATTGAACTTCTTTTAATCTAGTGGAGGTCTATATAGTCTGGCTGGTGGAGAAAAGACAAGCAATGGAATAGTTTAAACTGGAAGAGTGGAAAACAAGTATTAAAATCTCAGAGTATCTAAATTTTCCTTATCCGGAAGCACTGTTGATTTCAAAATATCTCTCAAGTCAATGAAAGAAATTATTCAATCATAAAATATGTTTCTCAAGAAGTCACCTCAAGTTCATGTATGTATTCTTTCTCTAATCAACTCCATATCAATGTTCCATAGGAAACAAAGAAACACTAGATTTTTTGTTTAAATTCTAAAACATAGTTGTGACACAAATTATACAAACTATACAACTCTACAAATTGCAAAACTTGTTTTTTACTATTGAGACAAAATTGGAAGGTCGTGTTGGTTTGTGACACAATTTGATTGAGGATCACTAATTGATTCTCAAAGGATGATTAGTGAAACGCCTTTAAATATGTCCAGAGAGTTGGTTAGATACGAAAAAGTAGCTTGTCTTAAAACGACTCAGAGCAACGATTAGGTTTGCTAGCAGTTGAATCTAGATCTCAACTAAATTTGTAATACAGCAATAGACTTCATGAAGACATACAGTGTCATTGACTGTTCAAATTGAAGTATATACAACTATAGTTCGTCTTTTTCACTTTCACAAGAGTCTCTCAATAGACAAAAGTTGGCATATGGACATTGCAAACTATTCAACGAACAAAAGACATAGATGAGAATCTGCTTGGATCACTGCAAAATATCTTCAAAGCGGAGTTTCAACCCTATTTCACAAGACTCTGTATAGCAATTCTTAATAAAACTACTTTCAAACAACACCCCATCAAATAACGCTGACTTGTAACAGACTTTATTGGATCAATTACTAAAACTCCGTGCAAATTCCGAATCTTTTATCAAGGCACTATTCTCGAAACACACACAGCTAGTTTTCACTCAAAGACCAGAAACTACAAAGCAAGTCGTCTCGTTAGAAGTGTTTTTCGCAGAGGTACTTAGTATTAGAGAATCCAAGGAGTCACTACACATTTGAGAGAAAAACAGTGTTCAAAACGAAACTTGGACTGTCAAAAAGAATTCAAACTGAGGTATAACTAGTAAAGCTCCATCTGTACAGCCTAAACAAAGTCCTCCTTGGAAAGTGCCAACAACAAATTTCGAAGCAAGCTTTATATTCATCAAAGTGGTAAACACATTAAACGAAACAATCAAACAAACTATCTACTCAAGATGACGAAGTTTCCAAATATGTTTTTCTCCCATCGTATCCACACAAAGCTCTGGAAGTGAGTCAACAATTTATCTGTATCCACTATAAAATAAAGTCACTTTGTCGTAAAAGAAACAACAAAGTCATCTGCAAGCCGAACAAAAATATTAGCTCTTATACATAAACTATGTAATACTTTTATTCGTATAGAACAACAACTTTACATTTGAGATTCAATTTGTTGTTGGTGGTTGGTTGCGGCGATTGTTGCGCGAATACAGAATGGACGTCTTCTCTTTTAAAGGTGTTAAACATCCCCTTGTCAATCGTGAGTCCGCACTGTTGCAAGTTATAGAAGCTTTTCAAGCCTCTCATCTTTGCGATGAGCAAGGTTTCTCTGGAGTACAACGGCCACACGTTTCTATCGCTCCTCAAATGTATGGGAGTGGCAAAAGCACGTTTGGCCAAAACTTCCAAACGTTTGTTTCCATGAACAAAGAGTTTTTGTTGCACTATTTAGGTAAAATGGGTCTCCCTGGTATTGCAGAAGGGGATAATATAGGAGAACGTTCTCTAGACGCACTATTAAACGAGACTTTATATGTTGTGTTGAATCTTCTCGATGTTCCTGACGGGAATCGCTTTCAAACTACGCTTTTTGAATGGATAAGCAGGGAGGCACTTGCCCAGTTTCCAAACGGTGCAGATCTACTTTCTCAAGTTCTTTCCTGTATTGGTAGTTCAAAGGAATGGTTTCAGAAACTCTTGCAAGTCACCAAGAAACGTTATTTATATTTGTTTATTGATGAAATTGAAGCTTTGGAAGGCGACAAATTCACCATGTTTAAGGATTTGATGGTTACACGAAGAGCAACTCGAGTGCACAACGTCTATTGTTCTTTTTTTGGAGTCTTATCAACAATTTTACGTCAACCTTTTGTAATTTGTGTTTTGGCAGGGGGATCAGATGCTGTCGTAACTAGTCAACGAGATGCCCTTACTTCCCCAGTCATGTTATCCTTTCTTCGGTTGGATCCTTTTTCAGAAGCAACTATCAAGTACTTTATACAAAATACCACTTATAACAATGAACCTGTTCTAAAAGTATTATTTCCTAGTCATCCTGAGGGACACGATTGGTTCTTCAAACAAGTATATGATTATACAGGTGGTGTTCCTTACTATGTTGTTCATGTTTTAAATGAATTGGGAAAGAGATGTGAGAGTTGGAATAGTTTTTGTGATCTTTCAGAGGATGAAATGAAAGAGAAAATGGAGAAAATTGCTCCGAATCTCGTAGTAACTCTTTCTCGTATGACACCCGAATCAATGATTGTTTTTTCTTCAATGCTTCTTGCGAGTATATTTGAATTTCGTATTCCAAAGAGAGAGATTCTATTTGGTGGTTTAGGAAGTTATCCTGAATATGTTTTGGATATTGCCAACTATTTGGGTTTTTATTATGTGAGTTGCTCGAGAAATGAACAAGACGAAGCAAGCAGGACACCCTTTGGATTCAGAAAGGAAACATTTTTCAAGTTGGTTTTTCCAAAGATTGTACTAAAGCATATTCAATCGCGATATCGGAATATTCCTCCTGTTCGTTTTGTTTGTAGTTTGTTTTCATCGATCAGTCGATTGGATTCACTTTCCAGTCGTGGTTTCAAATTTGAAATTATATTTACTCTTATTCTTTATGTTCGATGGTGTTTCTGTTCCAAACTAGGAGAATTGAGTATATTTCGACATAGTTTTGTCGAACATATATCAATAGAATCTGCTAAAACCATTGGCATCTTAAAAGTGGATCCTATTCCCAATTATGTTCCAGCATTTAGTTCGACAGTGAGTAGAATCCATAGTGCTAACGGAGCAACTTACCATGTCACTGCTTGGAAACCATTTTTTGAAAAGTATTTATCAAAAGATGGAATATTTGTTCCTATTCGACAAAACTCCAATGGACCTGATGTTCTTATTCGAGTCACAGATATGAAAGACAATTCTTTCCTTGCTATTCAAGGTGAATCTTCTTCAGAGCAAACGCCTATGGAGACTGAAACCACCAAGAAGAGAGTATATTTGATAGGTGCTGCATTGAAATGTTTTCAGTTGTCAAGTTCTGGTGTTGGACGTTCAATGATTAAGGCAGAAGTTGCTAAATTTTTACATCCAGTGGCGTCACAGCTTGAATTGATGCAGAATAATTTAAGAGCCATTCAGTTGATTGTAAGCGACAAGTATACTGAAGATGTTTCCAGACAATTTAGGAATAATCAGAATTGGATATTGAATAGTGGAGTTTATTATGAAGACAATAATAATAATATTGTTTACAGTTCTATCAACTCTGAGATACAACCACAGAATATACGAGAAGAGTGGCTTTGGATACCTCCTCATTGTCAAGTTGTAGTATGTTCAACTACATCTTTGCGAACTTTTTTAGGTTGCAAGACTAGTAGAGATATTGAAAGTGTGTTTGGAGACAATCCTGGATGGTTGGAACAACTGAAACCACTTTCTGACTTGTTGAGCAATTCGTTTGTAGATTTATTAAGACGTATTTCATTTGAAGAATCTGAAAGGAATAGTGGAAGGATGGAAAGAAGAAATACTCGTCCAAGGATGGATATGAATGTGATGCAAGTGGAAGATACGAGAGGAGAATCAACTATTTCTGTTGCGAGCTCAGTGCAAGTTTCTTTTGACTGGATGAACTTTTTGAAAGTATATTGTCATTTAACTGAGGAAGAATCAACTCAATGTTACGAATGTCTATGCAAGTTTTCGGAGCGAGACATGGGAGTCATAGACTCGAACATATTAGAGCAGATGGGTATTGATGATTCTTTGTTACGAGTCAAAGTTGTTGCTGGTATGAGAAATTATATAAAAGATAGGCAAAGTACCTGAGTTTTTTATATCCAAGTTTCGCTTCGTTTTGAGTTTCTCTATCACACTTTATGATCTTTATAGAGTTGAATGCATGTGGAGAATATGAAAAAGCTGTCAGTTGTTCACTTCTTATATAATACTCAATATCTTGTTGTGTATCATACAGGAGAATGACTTGTAAGACACAAGTTCATTTGTTTAAACATTTGTATCTCTTTCTCTGAAAGTATTTCACATATGGTACTCTCTATTTGAACTATGCAATATTCTCTTTTTTTGACTGAAATGGTTCTCGTGACGATATCTCTCAAGCCCTTAGGTCTCTGTTGTGCTGCCCTTTATGGAAAAGAACAGTTACTTTGATCAACCAAAATTGACAAAAACAGCATAAAACAAGTTTCTATTGTCTATAACTGTTGTAAAAAAGTGACAAAGAGATCAAGCTGCAGTAGAAACTATTCCAATTGGGACCGTTATTCAAGGTTTCCTCGAGTGGGCTTGGAATAACATCTCTTTATCTAGATAGTACAAGATACTTGTACAAGATTATTTGTGAAAACTTAAAGCGCTATAAACGAGGTCTTTGAACACTGGTATCTTCCAAGAGAGAGACATACACAGGAGTCAGTAAAGTACAATTGCAGAGAAAAGTACCGCTTTGCAAGGACCAAACACAGATGTCTCCAAATACTATGCTCGAAGGTGATATATTTACCTCTTTTGATCTCGCATATCTACTATGAACACAAGAGTCGTTCTCGATAGAGATATATCTCGTTCTCAAAGCCTAATAACTGTTGAATACAACAGCTGGAAAGGTCTTTGGACGAAAGAAGACACATCACAAGTTTCTACTCATATTTCAAAGACACTCTTCTTTGAATTCAACAACAGAAAGTACAACACCCGACGCACAAGTATGGAACTAAGTGTCCTTCGGAATATCCATTTTGACGCATATTGCCGATTTCGTTTTGGCGACAATGATATTCGGTGATACCTCGTGACACGTTCGAGCCTGTTGTTGTGGGTCGTGAAGAGGATGCGTACCTCGTTACAGAAGAACTTTACGAACTTCACAATAACCGAAAGCAACTTAAGGGTCAGTTAAGCAGTACCTATTACCGTTTGACGATCCCATTCGCGCCTCATATGTTTGGATCCGGCAAGACTACTTTTTGTATCGACTATTTGGGGTTGATACGGAGGTTTAGTGAAACTCCCCTTGCGTCTGTTGCTTCGAACTCTTCCAGGAATGAGTTTTTGGATAAGTTGAAAGATTCGGCTTTCTTGTACGTTGATTTGAGAAAACTTGGACGAACTGATCCTGAGGAAAGAAGTCTAAAATGGGCTATTTTTTACTTGCTGTACAATTTGGCCTGTCGACGATCGGGGTTTGAAGAACCGGACCCTGAAGAGTGTTTCGAAATCTTTAAACTTAGAACTGATATGTTAATTGAGAAAATCCGTGAAGTGTTAAACATGCGTACTGATCAGTTTCTTCTTGTTGTTTTTGATGAAGTTGGTGTCTTGGGTGCAAGAGAAAGATTTTTTGATCTAGAAGTGAGTGACGAGGGTAAAGTTTTTCCATACAACGACTTCTTTGATATTGTTCGTGAGTTGTGTAACGAAAACAATCTGTTCGTTATTGTTGTTGGGAAAAGCGAGGGTTTAAGAATTAAGAATTCTGTAGCTTTTGGACCAAGGGTGTTACTACACTTTATTTCGTTATCACCTTTAAGCTCGACCAATCTCATTGAATTCCTTGAAAAGAGCCATCTCAAAGGACAGGTTCAATCTCGAGTTTGTGATATTCTATGTAGTTCTTCTTTTTCAGGAAATGAATTGGCAGAGGCACTATTGGAGTATACCGATGGAGTTCCTGGTTTGCTTACTCGTGCAGTGAATATGCTTTTAAATTATGTACAAACAAGAGGACAGCCTTTTATGTTGAAAGATGAATGTTTATCGTGTATGAATGAGGATAGTTTCCAAAGAATCTGTGCTGAACCGTTTATACAACACATATCAACTTCAGACGAGGATAGAAAAGTGAATTTGGCATATTATTGATGATGGTTCTGTTTCATATACCTTTCAAAGTATATGATGCACTAAACTCGGAATGTTATTTGTTTGACGCTATTAATGAAATGGGACTCTATCGATATCCTATTGATCAGGATACTTTTCAAGTACTGATTCCAAAGGTTTTCGTTGGAAACTTTGAGTATCTATCATCTCTCTCGTTATTGGAAAAGATACTTGTAGGATCACTCAAATTAGAGCCATTTGATTGTTTCTTTTCTTCAAAGTGTCGAGTATTTGAAGGAATTGTTGCCATCCGACTTATTTTGATACTTTCGTCCAAAGTACGAAATGAGTTTAGGGAGTTGTTATGTCAGTTATCTGCCATATTTAAAGAAATGAAACTTCCTATCAGGGAACCTTCACCTCTTGATTACATGAGATCTGTTGGTGTTTCTGAATCAAGGAGTGAATCAAACAAGAAACGGAAAACTTATGAAAGTAATGAATGGAACAAGATTATTCAAGAAACACTTTATTTGGACAAAGTCTATATTCCAGTAGACACCAATTCGCATAGTCCTGATATTATGTTCAAGTTGCAATCTCCCGTTGATTCTAAAGTTCTTATTGTGGGAGTTGCTTGCAAAGGTCGTTGGAGTTCTGAACGAATTGGCTGGTCAGATATTATTAAAGAAGCAGAAAAATTTCTTGTTCCTGTTTCTAATCAAGTTTTATCCAACGCACCTGATAAGAATCATTGTATGCTTATTGTAGTTAGTACAAAATTGGCATTCAATGTTTCACGTGAGTTGGGTGATCAAAGTCGTTGTTACAGTAGTGGAATGTCTATTGAAAGTGAATCTTTTACAATTCCTTCCAATTGTGAACTTGTTATTCTTTGTGAAAGAGATATAGAAATGCTCATTGACAAAGAAATATTGAATGGACTTGAAAAGGCATTCTCTTCCACTGATCGTCCCCTTTTTAGGGTTTTTGGACCCGACTTACTTCGAAGAGTTCGTCACAGTTTCTTAAGTTGGCAATAGAGTTTGAATTCGTACATTCAATTGTTCATTCGGTAATCTCTCTGCAACCTTTGAATTAAATATGTTTGAAATGTACTAGTAGTATTCTAAAGTTTACGATGATTGTCATAGAACAGCGTCAAAAGTCATCTAATCACCTAAATCACTCGTCATTCTTTTTCACAGATTGTTTCACTCGAAAAGTGTATGTATAAGAAAAATATTAACTGTTTACTTTTTTATCACGAGAACATAGCTTAGAATATTGTTATCTTTATGCTACTTGCAAATACAATGTCAGAGACCATATTGAGTTTGATCATTCATATCTTTGCAATTGACAACGCTGTTTGAATGATGTCCAACTGGTGTAACCATCAAAGGGGACTAGTTGGACATTCTGGAGCTGTCAACTTATAGTTTCGTTTTATTTGACTCAAAAATCCAAGAAGAAAATGTGGAAGGTAAGATATAGTTTATTCGAAGAAGGAATGGAAAATATTCTACAAGCTATGCATGTATTTGGATTGAATGAATGCTCCAAGAGAATATCGATCGTATTTTTCAAGAAGAAGGATACGCACGCCCTTTTATAGAAGATTGTGCAAAGTTACGGAATCATAGAATACCGATTGATCATGAATCCGAACAAAATGATATATGCAACTTGATTGTCATTTTAAAAAGACCCACTTAAAGTTTTAGCACTAAATCAATCAGTCATTATAAGCTACTCAAGACTAACTCGTAATCATAACAACGTTTGACATTTTACCTTTAAAGTCTTCAAATTGTTATACAAACAGTTTCTTGGAAATATGTTAGAACCTTTGCTTTTACAGAATGGCATTTCGTACAACTCGACCTTGGTTGTTTGATAGTTTGTTGACCTACTTTTATTTCAAAACTCTTGTGTGTATTGTCTTGAGATGATATCGCTATGACGAAATCTGTGACAAGGTACATCTGACTGTTGCCCGAGAAGAAACTGTTTCTCCTCAATGACTAGCATATTGTTATTTAGTTCAAATCAATTGACTCTATGGATGTCTTGAAGAGCAGCACTTTTATTTATTGTCACTTTAGACAGCAAATCTAATTGAGCCTGTCGGAAAAAGACTTTAAATGGAAATCCTTTTTGTTAAATAGTCAAAACTTGTCATAAATATTGCTAGTCATTATTTTCAGCAAAGCAATCATCTGAAAATAAACCATACAAGTACTATGTAAAGGACTCTTATTGAGAAAATAAATTGTACGAGAGTATCAGGTGAACCAAGTCTGGATAAGTTAAAAGCATATTTTTCATAAGAATTATTCAAAGATTGTGTTGGAAATGTTTGCCAATCATATGCAAAGGAGCCGTTTCTGTCTTTGCAAGCGATACATTTTCGCAATTTCAGTAAACAACGATCAAATGTCTAGGCTACTCCTAGAATCCTCACTCATATGGTTATTGTCAAGACATAAAAATTGAATAAATAACAACGTGCTTTTTCAAACTTTACAACATTTTAAACAAGACAACGAAAAAAAGTCAGTACAATATTTCACTCTGAAAGAGCAATTTAAACAAAATCAATAGTGGGAACTGCAATTACTCAAATTGTAGTTTTCACTTGTTCATTGAAAGACAATTTTTCCACTCAAACATATTTAGTTTAATCTTTGTGAAATTTGTAGGATTTTGTTTGTTTGCACAACAACAATTCAGTTGGCTAAGACTACACAAATCCATCGCCATTATTGATTGGCTCTAAAGCAGTCGTCCATCCATCGGGTTTCGAGATTGAGAGACAAAGTTGGATGGTTGCAATGCTTGTTGGTTGCTTTGCTTTTTCGTTTCATTCTACGTGTCTTTCCTCAGCCAATGTTCGGTATTCATTCCAAACTAAGGTTTGTTTTGGAACCAAAGAGTGTCGTTTATGGAGTAGAAGCTTTACAAAACCGTTGTCTTGTTTTGACAAGAATCGTTCTGGTTTTGGTTATAGAAGAGTTATTCTTGCGTCAGTCATAAATAGTCTTGATGGCGGCAAAGAAAGATATGTTGACTTTAGAGAGATATTTGTACCAAACGAATTTAAAATTGACGAAAAGTTTAGCAACGTATGGTTGACGAACTTGCCTAATCTTCATCGAGAGTGTGTGTTTAAAACCGTTGCTGCAGTTCTTGGAGAAAAAATACAAGTAGGAGGTAAAGTTTTCGAAGTTGGAGAAGAAACTTTCAGAGATACAGCACACTTGGTTGCTCCCAAGCGGTTTCCTGAAGATTTTCCAGTGGAAGGAGCTGATGGGAAAATCTCAAGAATCTTCCTGAGACGAGAGTTTATCAAGAGGTGGAATAAACACATTGAAAGTCTTGATGCAGAAGGTTGTAGTCTTCCTCGCCGACAGATCATAGTTTCTGCAGCAAGTGGACTGGGAAAGAGCGTAGAGCTCTATATGGCTGCTGTTTTTTCAAGACACTGCAGGATTCCGGTGCAGTATATTGCAAACACATGGGAGTGGCTGACGAAAATCAACGACATCTCTGACGTGTTTTCCGGTTACTTGAAAATGTTGCTTTTTATGAATGCAGACATTCTAGAAGAAATGCCGTGCTTCATGACAACTGACTATGATTCTTTGAATGGTGCTCCCCTTAAAGATGTCATTTATTTTGCCATGAAAGAGGAAGATACATCTCTGGCTTCAGAAATTCGTCGCTTTATGATACGGCTTGCACCACGCAATATGTTGATAGTGGATGAGCATAATGAGTTTTGGTGCAACTTTGGTCGTAATATAAATCGATGGCCAGATTTCTTTCGATTTTATGCCATTATGGAAGTTATGGCTACAGTATGTAACAGCTCTCTCTTTTTTTCATAATGAACTTTTTATTTACTTGAATAGCCTTATTGCGGAGTTCTTCTTGCAGGTTCACAGCATCGTCAATTTGAAGATAATTTGCCTAGTGGTTATGGAGACATCAAACAATATTTGGAGCCGCTAAGTTTCAAAGAATTTGATTTGTGGCAAGATTTACCTGATTATCCCTCCATTCTTCGTCAACATTCAGATGAAGTGGTCGAACTTACTGGATTGGTGCCTAGAATGATAGCCAAAATGATAGCTTTTGCCAACGATCTTCCTGATCCTAGTTGGTTTGAGGATATGAAGACTCAATTCACCGCAGATGTGTGTTCTGAAATGATAGAAAAGCATTGGGGTTATATCAAACGACTTGGCTCTGAAAGAGAAAAGAGCGCATTTGATTCTATGCTTTATAAGCTATTCATGGATAGAACTAAGCCCAATATTACTATTGCAGATGAGGCATATATTAGTCGAGGTTTATTAGTTGTAGTTGATGCAGTTTACTTACGTTTTTATAATAGCGATGCGCGTGGTATGTTGTTATCCTCCTTCCTTAACAGATATGCTTCAAAGAGTTACTTGTCTGAACTTGTTGAACGTTATCGAAGTGGGCAGAGCACAAAGGGTCAAACATTGAAAGAATTATTCTTTTTGTGGTTCATCAGTAGAGCAGAAGAAGTGACGATCCGTTCCGATAGCAAACCTCGTAGGAAGTTGAGTTTATCTTGTCATAGTTGGTTTCGGTTGGTTGGAGATGAATTTGATCCTCCTATTAAGAAGTTTAACCATTCCTGTTGGATATTACTGGCAGAACGATGTCCTCGATTTGACTATATTTTTGTGGGTATTGTGGATTCTCAATGGCACATATACTTTTTTCAAATATCTGTATCTTCATTCCACAGTCACAACCGTGACTATGCAGCTATTGAAAAATCCTTATTGCCTTTGTCTGGCAAGGAAGAAGATGAATGTAAGAGCTCAGAATCCGCTAGTTTATCAACTAGTAAGAAAAAGAGCGAGGAAAACTCAACGAAGCTTTCCAACGGTCTCCAACGACGTAGGAAGAAGAAGAGTCGAGATAACTTGAAACAGAGAGAAGTGAAAGGCGACTGTCAGTTGTTAAACATACTTTGCTTGATTTTGAATCGAGAATTTACTATCATGTTAGAAGAAGATGATTCTGGAAGAGTTGTAGATTTTCGTTTATTGGATTCCAAAGGTGTTGATTGGCGACACTGCATAAGTATTGTTTATGTTACCCCATTATCTTTCAAGGAGGCCAAGGGAAGTTTATCTGTGCCAAACTATGTCGAGTTTCTTTGTAGAGAAGGCTTTCCTGAAAATTTTCGAGTTTTGTTGGAAGAAGAAAAGTGATGTTTTACGATCGTTGTATGGAAGCAGGGTTGTTTTGAGCTTTATGTTTTACAAGGTCTAGAATAAATGATGCGTTTTAAATATTTTATAATCTTGACTGACAAACCAATGATGAATAATTGTGGAAGTAGAATTGGTTTTTGTAACTTTAAGTCTGAGACGGATGGCTAGTGTGCAATAATAGACATATATGTATTTTGAACAAAGTCATTTTTAGCACTTTGGATGAAAATCAACTCAGGTTTCAAGTAAGCTTCTTTGGAGAGTGTCTTTACTGGGTATCGTCAGTTGTATAGAATCAAATTGTTTCAAACTTGGAGACATGTTTTTCATCCAAACAATCGTTCACAAAGTATTCAGGAAGCTTTCAAGTCTGTCAGATAAACGAATCTTTGTTGATGAAACTGTTTGAGGAGAAGTCATACTCTAAATGTGGCCTAAAATGTGGGCTTTTATTATTTCTTGACCAAATGAGTTGGAGTCTTCATAGCTCTTAATAACATAGAGACACGGAAGGACTTTGTTCAGTCATTGAAGCTCTCTTCTCAACATAGTTTGTCTATAACCTCTAAAATGGTTTGTTCTTTATTAGAGCGTTCACGATATTCGAATGGCTCCCAATATTACACAAGCGATAACGAGTCAATTTAGCACAAATACGACAATCAGTAATTCTCAGATAAACAGAGAATCAACTTTGTTGAGTGTTCTAGAGAATTTTGTAGAGTCAAACTCTACGGAAGAGGAATGGTTACTATACGTGAGACGTCCTGTTGTCCTTTTTGCACTCCAAATGGAAGGGAGTGGAAAAAGCGTGTTTGGTGGTTGCTTCCAAAGAAGCTTCTTTCAGCCTACAACGAGCAGTTGTTGAAAAAGTTGCGTGGTTGGGGCCTACCTTGGATTTCCAAGGAGAAGAACACTGCAGAACTGGCGTTCTCCACTCTGCTGAATGAAACACTGTATGTCAAGCTGAATTATCTGTCGTTACCTGGTGGAGCTCAATTCGAAACTAGTTTTTGCAATGGATAAGTAAGGAGGCACTTGAGAATTTTCCCAAATTGTTCAGTGTTACTTTCTCAAGTTCTTTCTTGTATTGAAAGTCCCAAGGATTGGCTAGAGACACTCTTGAAAGTCACCAATAGGCGGTTCTTGTATCTCTTTCTGGACGAAATCGATGCATTGAGCCACCGAGTCTTTTCTATTTTTGACATTTAGGAGAAATGGAGTGCAGTATCTGGAGAGCGCAACGTATATCTCTTTCTCTTCCGATTTGTATTGAGTTTTTTAAGCTTCGTTACATAGTCTGTGTTGTTGCAGCAAGAGTAGATGTAATGATTTGTGAGGAATATGCTATGCCTCTGGGATTAGTCTTACAGATCCTTCCTTTGGATACCTTTTGAGAAAGTGATGCCAAGTTCTTCACAGAAAATACGACGTCTCTTGAAGAACCTATTTTGAAGGTCTTTTTTCCGAACAATCCAGAAATACGAGATTGGTTCGTCACACTAGTACATGATTATATAGGGGTCATCCTTACCTTGTTGTTGATGTTTTCACGAAATTGACAGCGAATTATAGAGCTCACATAACTTGTACTTCAGAGGATGAAATGAAGAATGGACTGGAATGTATGTCTCAGGACTGTATCAGTAGCAGAGTTCCATAGATTAGATTCATCCGTTTTGGTATGACACCAAAGATTATGACTACTTTTTCTGTCATGCTTCGTACGAGTTTTTGGAATACCGTATTTCTATTGGAGGGTCCTTTTTTTGAGTAGTTTAGAAATCGAAACCCATTCAAAGTATGTTATGGATATTGCGACACAGCTTGGTTTATCTTGCAGGATTTGCTCTTCTGTGAATGAACAAAACTGAGAGAAAGAAAGACTGGTTGAGGAGTTAAATGGACCACTTATCTCATTGTTTTATTAAAAAACTCTAATGAACTACTTGAGAAGCGCCTATTGAAGATTTCTTCCGAGGAATTTTCGAATTTATTTCATTGCCAAGGTTTGGTCGTCAGTTGTAATCTCAAATCTGCAGTTGTATCTGCACTTTTTCTTTAAGTTCGATGGTATTACAGTCCCAGATTGGGAGAGTTGAGTTTATTTCGTCATAGTCTTGTAGAAAATATTGAAAGAGGACGAAATAAAAGTGTCAATTACATTCCTGCATGAAGTTACACACAAAGAATAGTTCTCACAGAGACTATGATTCTTGTCAATGGCTGGAAATCAGTTTTTGAAATTACTTGTCAAAGAATGGAATATTTATCCCAGTACGACAAAATTCTAATGAGCCTGGAATTCTAGTAGAGAATATTCATGGGGAAACTGAAGAAAATGACATCGAAATGGAACTTGGATTCTATTAGATAAATATTGTACTGAGTTGTTTTCAAGCAGCAGATTCTGATGCAGTAAGTCGTTCTATGAGTAGAGTGACGATTTTCAAGTTTTTGGAATCTGTCTCTTCCTTCCCAGCTGGAATGGAGAATAATAATATGATTGCAATTCAGTTGATTATATGCAATAATTATATTTCAGAAATGGCTGGACAATTTACGAATAATCATGGTTGCAACAGGAAGATTGGTTAGGCTCTAATGTCAACGAGTTTTTGGTTGTATATCAATTTAAGGCACTGTTTATTTGTCAGTATTTTCATCTCTAGAAAAATTGAAGCATACTCTATTCACATGGGTTTTAAACAAAAATTCCATCCCCTGAAGGCTATAGTTCACTGTTTGGCTTTGATACAACAGGTTTATTTTCAACTAGTCTAACGTTGGAGCACTCATCATTACCACAACGACTCAATGAAAATCAGAGTCGTTTCCATTGCCTCTGCAAAACATTCGCATTTATTGAAAGAACCTCTTTCCTTGGTTTCGATCTTTTTTAGAGGAGCTTATGTCTTCGTTCATTGAAGGAAAATTTGGTGCTCTCAAGCGGTCACATTCGTAACAAAACTGTTTCCTGTTTAGAGTTGGTAGAAATATCGAATGGTTAACCAGTATAAGTCACTTGTTGGAAACTTAGATTCCAAATGGTATTTCATGCAGAAAATATTAGAAACAGCCAGCGTCTTTAGTTGTTCATCTACTGCGTTTAAGGAGCCACACATGCAGTTCAGTTGGAGTCGTACGGTTTTTGGATGAAAGGTCTCAAAACAGTAAAGCGAAAGAGTTTATACAAACCTCAAGTGCCTTCGTAGAACAAGTCTAAATGCACAAGGTAATGTGCTTTTTCCTTCGTGCTCGAGATAATCATAAAAATTCCAAGATACTTGAAAGTATCAAGGGTTGTTACAAAGCAAGGCTTGGAAAAGTACAAATTCCAACGCACTTCTTGATATGTGTCTGAGCCACAAGGATATTTGCCTCTACTTTCCATATCTCGACAGCAAGTTTTCAAGAGTAGAAGAAATGCACTTTGCTGGAGCCATATTGAGTACTTCCTTTCCTTGCCTGCTTTAACAGTCAACCTACTTAAGCTGCATGTCAAAGAACTAAAGTAGAGGGTTCTCGACCTTCAACATCAAGAAGTCCAAGTAACAGGGAAAATAACTTGAGAGAAAAACGTAAGAGAAATTTAACCTTTAAGAACTTGACCAAAGTCATCATTCTTAAGATAAAAGTGTGGTTTATGAGGTCTGTTCAAAGAATTGCACTGTTTGAGTAGAAAGACAGTTCAATAAAGTGCTCCGGTATTGTTATATTTCTATTTTATCATGTTCATTAACTCTATATAATGCGAACATACCAAACTACAAAAGTATAGTATGAGAAGTCGTTGCCAACGGCAACGGGTACCAATTACGACATTCGTTGATTTGGGACATTCTTGAGAGGAGCTGTACACTTTAGACAAAATATAATAATGAAATAAATCAAACTTTTCAGAAAGCATGCTTCATGCATTGTGTGGACCCTACCATGGTACTTAATGAAATATAGAAACAGTTCGAACTTGAAATTAACATACTTACACTCTGTTTACTGGTTCTATTTCTTTATGAAGTGTTGTTAGTTTGTAGAACCAACAAGACTTGAACTCTTGGTTGCAAGTAGTAATAATATGGCAAATAAAACAATAAGCATTTGCTACTTAAATTGAATAAGTTTATTCATACTGCAACAAAACTCAATAAACATTACAGAAACCAGCACAAACTCGAACAAGAACTGGCTATTTTATGTGGTTAACTATCTCTGGTAGCTTCCCCATACCTTGCAGGTCCTAAGCTTTCAAAGTTTTCATAAAAAGTGTAGACTGGGACATATATGGGAACAACAACTGGGTATACAAAAGGAACCACGCAAGGAAAACCTTGTAGAGTTGAAGAAGAACATTGCGATACAAATGACTCAAGCATTTCTTCTTGTTGGCATTTTGCGTTGTTGTTGTTGTGGTCCCAGCTGGACACCGTCATTTGTATTTTCTCTTCGTCGGTTTTCTTGAGAGAGTTTGAAGTATCCATATTTGTTTCCAGTGTATTCTGTCTGTAAGGAACTTGTTTCTGTTGGTTGAAGTAAATGACTCTTGAGTCAAGAGACAACTAGCTGCATACCTTTGGCCTCCACTGAGGTTGTGTTTTCAACTCCTCTACAAAGAAGAAAACTCTTCTTGGTCCTTTTGTATGCTCAATCAACAGATCATTTAAGGTTTCGTCAGTATGAATAAGGCGCAAGGGCTTTTTGCTTCTAGGATCCCATAACTCATAGGTGTTGAAACTGTACCAAAACTGGCACCATCTATTTAGCTTGACTCTCCAGGATGGCTCACCTAGACGCGTACTTTTTAAAGCCCTATCAAATATATTAGTTTTCCTTGCCACACTGAAATCTGAGAAAGTGATTTGTCACGACAGATTTATATAGATATCATATGCTTTGCATAATTGTCAACTCTCGATTAGATTTGTACTTACCAACGAAACTCGTTTATGCGAGTTTTTTGTGGCAACCACAACTTCCGGATGGTAACAAACTCCAGCTCCTCATCTCTTAGTATTCCGACTGTAAGGTATTCATAAGCAAAGTTATCAACTCCCAGAGGAACAGTCTCATAAGGTGGTGGAGAGATATTTGTTATTTTGACTTGAAAGTTTTTAGAAAAATGTACATACTTCATAGCGTTAAGCACTGGTGGTGGAAAGCGACGAAATGACAAGTCTTGGACCACGAATGGTAAGAAAAGTATTGTGTAGAATGCATTGCAACAGTTTGCATTCCTTTTCGACGTAGCTAGTTTATGTAGAATAACCTAATATAACAATGAAGAATTGCGACTTGAGTGACAAGAATACAGGAGTCTTTCAAGTATATTCTGAAGAAGCAACCCTTTATGGCGACAGTGCTTCCAGTTGGAAGTAGCGGGTCATAAAGTTGTCAAACTAGGAAAGTTGATGAGTTGTTTGTTTATTTCGACACGAGACTTTGATACAAGTGTCTCCAATAATGTCTCGTTAAGTGAACAGGTTTGCTATTCACAGTGAGCCCATAGCATAACGACTGGATTGCTATGGTTCAAGAACGTGGCAATAAACGATGTGCATTTCAATGAAGTATGAAACGGAATATTTTGTGGGTACTTTTTTGTTTTGTAATTGTGAGAAAAGCTTTGTTGATATTCATGGAGTCTGCTTAGTAGTTTAGCAAAAAGCGAAGAATATAAAGCATTTTGAGAACATAGTTGTTCTTTGGTCTGGTTCATAGTGACTTGTAGCTAAGTTCCAATCACTAAATTGCTCTTTGTTATGGAAAATATGGAATGGACGTTCTTTGAAAACTCGTTGAAATACAGTAGTACACTATTTAGCTATTGTGAAATCTATATGATAAACGCTTTTGCATAAACTGTCAAGAGCATTCTTACATTCGAAAATCACCTGCATTATCTGTATGTTGGCTTTTGAATTGACAAGAGAATTCTTCCAAAGCTTGTAAATCGTATACAATCGAAGATCCTCGAAATCCTTCAATATGATGCAAAAATTTTTTAGCTGTTTGTTTTTCTCGAAGCATTTAGAAACTAAAACTCTGCAAAAGTAATTGTGAGGATTTTATTGTGATAATTCTAAATTTTCGAATGTTTTTGTCATATCAGAAAAATAGTCTAGAGCTACAGCTCCAGTTTCAATTTTTGTTTGCTCATTGATTCCAATGTACTGATAAAAAGGAAATTATCATATTCTTGAGCAGCAGTTTGAGAACCATACAAAATATATAGCCACTTTTGTAGAATATATTAACGATATAGAAAAGCTGTCGTTAACTAAAGTGAAGCTGTCGTTGCTTAGATTAGTAGCGTTTTATCATCAAAGACTTTTTTAAGTGAAATAACAAACCCAAATTTATTCCAAAGAATTAAACCTCAAGTACAATTCGATTTTTTATTTTCCTTTCGATTCTTTGACTAGCATTCTGATTAAACTTCGAGAGAATGAAACAGTATCCTGTTTTTTTATGCAAATGGAAAGTTGGAAACAGCCGTTCATACGACCACCTGATCCTCCTTTCTCCAAATACGACTTCAGCTGAACAAAGATTTTCATCTATATCCACTACTGCGAATAATCTGGATATGTATTGTTGGTTTCTGAACATTGACTTTGATTTCAACACTATTCTCTACTCTTTGCATCATTTTACTAGTACTACTTGTTGTTTACTCATTTCTATTCGAACAATAGGTTCTTTTTGCTCTCTTGCTATGAATCTGGTTGTTTTCACTTTAATTCTTTGTAAAAAGGAATATTGTTTCAGTAGTTACATGGTGCAAATCTAATGGAGCAAATACTGTCTCTATTGAATTGAGAAGGAACGCTGAGGTTCACTAAGAGTATTTTCTACTGAATTGGAGCTTTCGGTTTTCGCTTTAAAAATCAGTCTAGTGACTAACGAAGAGCTGTACGACGCTTTGCTTTCGTTCTCAATATCCTTCTTCGTTACTAAGGGAGAGTTGGAGTTATTGAAACATTCTGTATAGTCTTTCATTATTAACGAAATCATAATAAACTTAGCTAGGGTAGTTCTGGTATTGAATCCTGATCTGTGGAGATAGTTGTTTTGGTTTTCATAGCTACTATTGTAGGGTGGACTTCTAGAGCTCTTTCGATTGAAGCTTTTTTATGCTGTCAAAATGTTGAGGGGACTTTCTAAGCTACTATATGTATCACAGGAAGAAGCAGTTGTAAAAAGAACGCAATAGAGAGTGAGAGTACTTGTGCTAATTTGTAGGAGAAGAGGAACAGTATTAGAACTTTGTTGATATGCAATAGGAAGAGGAGTTTGAAGTGTTGGAATAATTTCTGTTTCAACTTTCACGTTGTGTTTTTTTTTGTTTCAACAACACTTGTAGAACTTGATGCTTGTTGTTCTTCTAATTCAAGTCTTCTTTCTTCTCTTTCCTTTCTTGCTATATTATATCGCTTTCTTGTGGTGTTGTAAATTGTAAAGGGAACAATAAATATTAAATAAGCCAGTATAATGAAGAACAATACATAACCAAATGTACTCTCTACGTTTGCTTCAGAGGATGATTCTAATGATCTTTCTAAACGCCGTATATCAGACTGCATAGACTTACATGCTGATTCTGGATATTGTCTTAACGGTTCTTTCTGTGAAATATCTCCCCTGAACCATGACATTACACCACCTTTTGCATCATAACTTTTCATGAAATTATTGTTTAACGAGCAATATTCTTGGAATTCTTGTTTCTTTGAGATCAGTTCTTTTCCTTGCCATCCAACTTTTTTCGAGAATCTATTGTCGTAGGAGATTCCAATTGTTAGTGATGCCGCAGCCAATAGTGTCAAAAAGGGAGTGCTTCTTGACAGCTTCTCTGCCAGCGTCTTTTGTTTTGGAATGCTGTATGCTACATATGAGTATAAAGCTTCTAGTTTGGATACGTTGAATACATCTTCCTCTGAAGTCATAAAATCTCTCATAATATGAACTAATCTAATTCTTGCGTTTAAGGGAGAATTGTTAAATTTTTGTATAATATTTTCGATTTCTTCATTACTTTGTGGATTCTTTGATGCATTGAGTGCTAGGCAAATGCAATCGAAAAGTTTTTGTCTGTAGTTGTGATATTCAGAATCCAGAGTTATAATTGACAAATCTATTAATGATATGTTGCTTATCATGTCCGCAATCTTTTCTCTTAGGGTAAAAGTAGTTTGGTAATTTATCATTTCACCAAGTATCTTCATAGTTGTTCTGACGTGTTGTTTGTTTTCGCTCATTGTTATTTTTGGTATTCTTTCTCTAAAAGTAGTTTGGGTATTCATCATATCATGAAGTATTTCCATAGTTGTTCTCAATTGTTCTTTTTGCTTTCACTTGGCTGAGCAATAATCACACTTCACAAAATTGCCCAATAGTAGTAGTTGTGATGACAGCGTATAAATAGAATTGTATCCATGATCTGAAGGTGCGTAGTCACGTCATCGCCTGAGTGTGAAGGGTTTGTTAGCTGTTGTTGTTATTGCTTTTCTTGCTTTTGTGTACTTTGCAAAGGTGTTGTTCCTTGATAATCTTCTACCACCGCTAACATGATATGAAGTGTTTTGGTTGTTGTTATTTCTAACGTCGTACTATTTTCCCAAACGTTACTTTTGAAGTAATATCTTCAGTTGTTTCTTCGTACTTGATCAAACAACTTTTTAACAACCATGAAATGCTTATTATGATTGCTAGATCTATGAAAACATGGAGTGTTGTGAAGGTCAATCTAAAAAAAGGAAAAGGAGTGAATTCCCCAGTTGAAAACATGAAATGAGCTAATATTTGAATGAATATTGGTTGAACTTTCTTTCCTTTTAATATTTAGACATTGCTTCAATAAAAACTTCTTTTGTGACTTTATTTCGAATCTTTATTGATTTTCTCGTATGTCATTTCAACTTGGATAGTAAAAAATTGAAAAGAAAACATGTGATGGTAAAAGCGAGGCTTTGAATTTAACGAGCTATTCGACTAATTGACTTTCTTTTTTCCACGAAGAACAAGCAAAAAAGAAAGACTTTCGTCGATTCATATTTGCGTCGAATGCATTCCAAGCTATTCAAATGATGTCATTCTAGTAGAATCTTGTATATAAAAACCAGGATTCATGCTTAATCGTGAAAAAGAAGAATAAAAGTTTGTGTTAAACTACGACAGTGCTGCCAATTCTCAACTTTTATGAATCCTTCATAGAAGAATTGAGAACTGTAAATTCAATTAAAAACACTTGAATCAGAAGTCTCATTCTTATAAGAAAGAAAGTAAGGTTTCTCTATATACAAGTTGCCTTGGAGAACTTGAAAAATTTATTGAAATGTATATTTGACTGCATTTCAAGCAAAACTACGAACTATTTCAGAAGAAAAGAATCAAGTGAGTTCAAACACAACCATAGTGGTATACCGCTTGGATAGCAGAAAAAAGTGTTCGATAAGTGGTTCGTTTGAGTTGACAGTTCAACAACAAAGGAGTTTGTTTTCGGTAAAGATGTTGGTTGCAAAAGCCAAAGTTTAGAGTATCCTTGAAACTCTCTTTCGGATGAAGACTACCAGCATAAGAATGTCCATGAGAAAAACATTTCTTATTGATGAAAAGAAACTGGAATATATAATCGGGTGACAAGAATGTCGAAATGAATGCTTCTTGAAGCTATCATTTGGCAATACCAAGTTGTAGTAAAGAAGGATCATTGTCAAACTTGCATCTGAGAGTTTGTCCATCCATAATAATTTAGTAATGCAAGAGCAAAGTTCTTAACAAATGCAAATTACGAAGACAAACAAGAACCAAAAGTGAGCTAGTGTAATACGTTAAATTATAAACACGTCTAATATTGAGACGAGCAACACTCTGTAACTCCCGAATTGGTGAAAAATGTATACAAACCTTCTCTTACCTAAAAAGATATTCCTTTCAACTCAAAGCTTATCAACTTGCTATTTCTTAGTCATATTTTTAATTTTGCTGTAGTTTGGAGCATCAGCGTCATTTTACGTGTCCCAGACAAAATGACGATGGCTGGAGAATGTATTTCAAATAGGACAGGTGTTGGTAGGTTGATAGAAAGTGCAGTAGTAGTCAGTACGGACAAAATCTACAAGGAAACGTATTCTGTTGCAATAGCTCGCTACAAAAAAGTAAGAGGATTCTCTTTCCTATTCTCGGGACGAAGGACTCGTTTCCATTGTTGAAGTCTTGAGCAGCTTGAAGATTGAGAGTTTTATCTATCAGTGGTAACTGTATTTGTACTATTAGTAAGAGTGTGAAACAGTTTAAGGTCAACTAAATAAAATAATGCTTGGTGAAAACTACCCCTGAGCTATTCTTTTCTACATATGTGTGTATGTGGACACTGACAACATATGAAGAATACAGTTTTCAACACAAACTCTACTCGTTCTGAAAAGTTTTGTATCCACTGTCTCTCTACATAACAATACGTATTCAAGTAATTACAATAACAACTTTCGGTAGTCCGAGTACTGTTGTTTGGTTGTTTTCCATGAATCACTTAAGTATGGTGAATAACAAGTTGGATTGCTCAAATATGGCTCCTTTTTGAGAGGCAGCACATTGCACCCAAAGCAACTAAACTCTTCTAGTTGCAAACCTTGGTTGATTGTTGACTTGATTGACGAACGCTCGTAGAAAAGAGGCGAGCAGGTCAGCGCCAAGTTGAGGGAGCAGTTGACAGTCTTCTGAAAGTGGTTTCAAACAAACACGTGCTAGTTTGTACCAATTTAAAGAGTCAAAGCTGTATATACACAAGGTTTCAAGAGAGTGGAGGTTGTTGACTGTGAGCATCGTAAACGGCTACAATTCTCAAGACTATGGATTGAGTTGCTCCAAACTTGGTACTTGTACTAAAAAGTCACAGTTGTGACAATACAGTTTCTCATGGTTGAATTGACTTTAAACCTAAGAAACAGAGCCTATATATCCTTAAAAACTTCCCATGAGACTGAACAACTGTGCGTATTATTTACTTTATCAGCATTCGCTTGAGTCCAGAAAGTTCTTTGGAATAAAGAGGCGTTTTCAAGATGAACAGGACTTTTCAATGTCATTCTTCAATAAAGAGCTGGAGCCGGAATCGACGATGGAATTGGAGTAACACTTGGAAACCAACTTAAAGTTGCCAAGAATTTTCAACACAAGTATATTGTATAAATATAAAAAAGGAACGAATGGAAAATTGAGAATCCTTGTTTTTCTTGTTTATATGTATCAAATGAAAAGTTCTAGTCTAAAAACACTGACTGAAAAGATTGTCAATATAAGGACGAGACTATGAAGCGTCAACTATAACTTGTTTGGGAAACCTAAGAAGAAATGTATACTCAATATTTGGTCAGTTTCGTGATCTGAATTGCCTTCCCAAAGTACAGATAACAAACAAGTTTCGGTCTAAGAGTCATCGAGTTTGCTAAAACCCAAGTTGAAAAAATGGTCAAAGACTTTGTAAAGAAAATTGAATGTTTCCAAGTCTTGAAAACTCACTTCCAACAGTCAGTTAGAAAGCCTACTGTCTAGGGAGATGATACAAGTGGATGGAAAGCAAGAACAATGTAAAACACCTCGACACACTTTAAAAACTTCAACAAGATTGATTGTTTCAACGCAAGAGAGATTTTTGGACAACAAACAAAAAACATGCTAAACTTTTGAAAGTAAAAATAACACCGTAGGTTTTGCACTGAAACAAAGGTTGTAAGAAGCAGCCAAAAAACAAAGACTACTACAAGTTTTATAAAAATTCGTTTGACATCACTAAAAAAGGAGACAAACATAAACGAGTTACAACTATATGAAGCTGTTGTTTTCAAACAAATCAATATTCCTGTTGACTACACAAGTTGATGACCAGTCTCTAAATAAACCATAATAAACCCTTAGGCTATCGATTATAAGTTTATTGTTCTTTATTAGTTCTTCGTATGTTTTCTCTAATTATTGTTCATTCTTGGATGCATTTGTGACATGCAATTGACGTATAAACAACGAATTTTATCATTTCGCATTTATTATTTTATTGCATTTGCGTACGAGTCAACTAAAATCACTAGAGGATTTGCATTACATACTGCATTTTGCATCAGTATATGGCTTTAGAAAGATTTAAATATAGAGTATCTCATACTCGCAAAACAGAATTCAGAAATGCAAATTTATTCTAGTGAAAGTTTTGGAATTGCCGACGTTGTATTCAAATTATTGCTGTATAAAATTTCCATGAGCTCTTTCTTATTCTTTCTACTATTCTTATAGTTTCAACTATTTAAACCATGCCAAAGTTACATAGTACTTATCGTTTATCAATTATTATTTTAATGATCAATAGACTAGAAGGAGCCACGGTTACAGCTGTTTGCATTACTGAAGCACTTTGATAGTTTGCAAAGCGGAAAGAAAAAGGTACGACAGTACAATATTCAAAATGAGTTTGCTAAACTCTTCAAAGTTGGAGCGTTGTTGGATACATTTCAAAGAACTATCTGCGATTTCCATGAAATGGTTCCTCTGTCTACGTTTTTTATTAAAAACATATTAAACAATAATAAACTCAGAATAGATACTAATGAACCAGAGTGGATACTAAAAAAGAGTACTCGTGCTTTGTCAAACCGGAGGTAGGCCACCATTGATAGCCACTGACGGCTATCCGCTGTAACAAATTTTGATGGATTCTTGATTTATAGCAAAGTTTCAGTTGATATTTTATAAACTATAAATATTGATTATAACCATAATGAACCATAAAAAATTTTTTTGTCTCTTGCTATGACAGTTTACAGCTAGTATGTCCTTTTTAAACACTTATCAGATGTAGAAAGCTTTTTGTTTTACATTGTACGACACCGTCATACCGCAGCATAGTGGATTTTTCATGGACGAGAGACAATTATTTAAAATGTGACGATCAAACTCTGTTGTAGTGCATAACGTGCCCACTTTGCGTGAAGAGTTAGATGCTCGCTTGTTTCTTGAAGGGTAAACTTACTTGGGTTCTACTTTTACTTTTCAAGCATAGATGCGTTGTTTTATCTCTTTTAATTCAAAGGCTTGCGTAATACATTAGTGATTGACTCTAATCTACTTACGCAAATGGTATAGCCGTACTCTTGAATCGCCGTTGATTTACCAAATATAACAAAGACAAAAGCACCAAACTGTGAAATACTATCCTGAAATAATTTTATCATGTGAGCTCTTTGTGTTACAAAAGTTTTTCCACTATTAGCAACTTTTAGATCTTTTGAACAAGTTGGTACTGAGTTGAAAGCAAAGTTTTTCCAGCACATTCGATGATTGGAATCGTTTCTGTAAAACCCTGTTTATTAGCTGCCAATTACTTCCTCACAGTTTTTGTTGCTGAGTATACATTTGTTCAACGAAGTTACTTAGCAAACTTCATTTCTCTTGTATTCTTCTTCTGTCTCTTTTCTTCTTTGGACTTGGAGTCATGTTATGAACTGAGAGTCCGCGTTTCCACTAGTTACTGTTGGAGTGTCGGCGAGCGACTTCCATTTCTTTTATTATCTTTTACAAAACTATTGGTCTTTCCTTTTTGGTGTTCAGTAGGAGATTCGCAATACGTGCTGTCGAGAGTAGAGCCACAACAAAAGAGTCCAATTAATCTTCAAGTTTTCTAGCACAAAACATAGAAAGACTTGCATATTTTGCAAAACAGAAACACTATTCACAACACTTGTTTACCACAAAACAACATTCACATCCATCAAGAGGTTTCACTGTCATCATCAGGAGCTTCATATAAATGTAAGGGGCCTCCTGCAATAACCGAAAGCAAACCACAATGTTCAGCTAGTTTTTCATACTCTTTCTGAAAATGTTCCAAGTCCGTGACAGAAGAGGAAGGTTCAAAAACAATGTGAACTAGACCATTTTTGCCAGGTTTACCAACGTCACCGAAATAACTTCCTCCTGCACCTCCTTGTCCATTGGGATACAACTCGTACTCATATGGTTTCCCACCAGAACCACCTTGTGAAGTAGCTCCATCGCTTCCAGAACCTCCGTCTTTAACAGTAGGTCCTCCACCACTACCACCGGTTCCACCGCTACCCGGACCACTTGTACTGCCGGGGCTGCCGCCATCACCACCGCTACCAGACAACTTGATGAAGGTCGAACTCTCTCCGTCTTTTCCTCCATATCCTGGATTGCCACCTTTTCCACCTTCACCCACGAACAACTTCTGCTGCTTTCCTGGTTCTACAGTCGTGTCTCCAAAAGCAGTGCCACCTGCACCACCTCCACCTCCACCAACGGGAATAGCAGAACAAAGCGTAACTCGTGAACCTCCAGCACCACCTCCACCACCACCGCCAATAACCAGTCCTCTAGCTTTGTAGACAAGTTCAGGTATGGTCACGATATGGATACCAGGACTATCAAACGAACGAGAAACCTCCGGTCGAAGTTGTCCTTTCTGAGTAAGGAAAGAAGCAGGAGCGTCATCTTGCAAAAAAGGATCCAACGAACTTTCTTCTAAGTACCCTTGAAACTGGATACGATGACCTCCTTGAACAGTCTCATAGACTCTTCCTTCTGTCAACGAAACATTTTCTAGCGGACATAAACTGGATACGAAACTTGTATCCAGTAAAGTATCATTTACTTTTAAACTAGTGTCTCCAAAACCAGTTTCTCTACAGTCTGGAATATCTGCTGTTATATTCACTGGAGGAAATAAGGTAGTGGAAAAGACCTTGTACAAAGTACGGTTATCTATCAGTACCTTACTTCCAAATATGACATGAACACCCGGTCCTCTAGGAACTTGTACTGTATAAATACTGGGATGAGAATAACTTATCTGATGACAATCTCCGAGCATCAAAACACATGAAAGAATCAAAAAAACTCTCCAATTCATGAAGAGAACTTCCAGGGACCGTAAACAAGAAACTGGAATCACAAGCTACTTCTGTAATACAATTGTCATCTGTTTGCTGCTTTCCACGAGACAATTCGAAATACACGTAGACGTCTATCTGGCGATCCGTACTTGACAAGTTCAAAATAACAAAACAGCATTCAAGTCTAAACAAACGGCATTCTTAGTTAAAATTTGCAAATGTGGTTGGATACAACTGCAAAAGTTCTCTGAGAAATGCAATGGACAAATCTATTAGTTACGAGTTTAAGTATATCCCACTACTTTAGAAAAATTGTAGACAGTAACAATTACTTAATATTGTAAACTGCTCAATAAACTTTAAAAATCACTTAAAAATGACATATTGACATAGAAAGTAGTGGAAATTACCATAGTATAGAGTAAAAGGAAGCACGAAGCAAAGCCAAAGGATGGGATAGAGTCAAAGAAAACTCCAGGGCATAATCAAATACTCTTCATACAGAATTTATTTTAGTATAGAGAGCTTTCACAGTCTGCGCAAGAATTATATTCATAAACTGAATACAGTTATATATGACATAATGTATACGTAATGCTTATTTTTGAATTTTCTCAATAACGTAGCCTATAGTTGAGAGCATGTTGAACATTAAACAATGTGTACTCCCTACTGTGAGTGATAACTACAGGACAATCGATTCTTCAAAGGAGTTTGTAAACGGGAGCGTCGTTGGAAAGATCCATCTGATAAGTGATGACATCGTTTTGATGGGTAAAGGACGGTTAGAAGGCAAAGTCAGAACATCTTGCATGGAATAGACGACGCCAAGACGAATACAGCGCATTTCTTTCTCGCTGCCACGTAACTTGCCCTCCCTCCGCCTAGCGATTCTCCTCTTTCCAATCGTAGTGTATCGTCTAACCTGACCAAGCTTCTCCAGAAATTCGTTTCTTTTTACCAATTCTGGCTTTGAGTTGACCAACAGTTAACTCTTGGTCCTTCATCCTCCTGAGCACTTCAAGTGCTATCCTCAGGGTAAAGGCACTACGGAAACAAGCAAAAATGGTACAAAGACTTTTAAATGGGTCCAAATGTGCCTTTGCAAATCGGGACTCACTTTTGAAGTTCGCAGCTCCGTTGTCAGGAACAGTCTCTTCTCTCCACCTGACCTTTACTAGGCACAAACTGACGAATAAGAGACCGACGGTGTGTTAGTTGAACACAGAATCAACTTCGAAGACTGCCAAAGACCTTGCCGACTGGGTAGAAACGAGGATTCTCAACAACGTTAAGAGAAATCTATTAACTGTTGATAGTATAAAAGGTTACAAACATGCATTTCTTTAGGAGGACTAACGGTTACTTTTCAAAGTCACAAGTACAACATCTATAGTTGAAAAAGATGGAATAGTTTCTTTGCCTCGTTCACTATTCGATCGTCTTGGAAGATGAAACCAGTAACAGTTAATTCCTCATTCCATATTGAGAACTAGAAACAAGAACGTTTTTGCCAACCTTGGATATAAAATGAGACAATGTATACTAAGAAATGAATACTTACTGCTTCTTGAACGGACTGAAAACCATCCCTTTGCAACAATTCGGATAGCCCAGTTTTGATTTTCCGAATAATACCTGGACCTTCATACGCTTCGAATAGCATTATTACGCATTTTGAATAGATATAGCAAAAGGAAGCATCTCTTACCCAATGCCGTATAAAGTTCGATAAGCGAGGCACCCGCTCTTATCTTGTCATATGCATCTTCGGCGGAGGATACACCTCCTACGCCAATAATGACCAGTCTAACGCAAAATTTTCACCTTCATAAAAAAAACTATTGAAATAGTTACCTTCCATCTGTCATCCGATAAACTTTCTGAATAATAGAAGTGGAAATGTCCTTTAGCGGAGGACCACTCAATCCACCCTTCTCTGCTGCCAGTTTTGCTTCTACTAAGTCATGAGGTCTTTGAACGGTTGTATTCGAAATAACCATTCCATCTACCGAAAGTTTCAGACAGATATCCACAATATCCTAAAATACAAAGTAACACATCATCGTAAAACTCGGTTGGGAAACATACTTGCAATTCCTCATCGGTCAAGTCAGGTGATATCTTTACCAATATAGGCGGCCTTGCTTTTGGTGAACGTTCTTTCAAGGAAGCATCTCGAACGGCTATGACGTGTTCTAACAGATCAGCGAGTTGATTCTTTTGCTGGAGGTTCCGAAGGTTAGGAGTATTCGGAGAGGAAATATTGATCACCAAGTAATCGGCAATATCTGCAAATGTTACCACTCCTTTTTCATAATCCAACTTGGAGTCTTCAGTATCTTTGTTCTTCCCTAAATTGACACCAACAACGCCTGGTTGCGCGCTATGAATATGTGCTAGACGTCTTCGCAGCCTTTCGGAAACTAAACTACTTCCAACAGAATTAAAACCACACCGATTGATGACAGCTCGATCTTTTTCTAGTCGAAATATACGAGGTTTAGGATTACCTTCTTGTGGTTCAGGTGTTACCGAACCAACTTCCACGAAACCAAAACCAGCTGATAACATGGCATCGACACATTCTCCGTGTTTATCGAAGCCTGCTGCTAGACCAATGGGATTTTCAAATTGTCTTCCCCATACTTCACAAGCAAGACCGGACTACGAAACTTTAAGTCTTTAATTCCATAAATGTATAAAGATAAAGAAACAAACCCAATCTTTTCCTTTATCTTTTGGTACTAGACCATGTTTTGCGGCAAAAACTGCAAAATCATGAGCTGATTCAGGGTCCAAGAGCTGGAGTGCCGGCTTTAGAACAGGCTCATAAAACTTATCTGCAATAGTATAAACAATCAAACCACTTGAAGTGATTACGAAAGTTCTTATGAGTCTTAGCTTTAGCCTCAATGCCATTATTTTAGAGGTATCTTTACGGAGTCGTCAACGAGAATAAAAGACGCTATTGCCACAATCGCTCCAACAACAAATGCCGTTTCTCAAGTTCGTCGAATTTTGGCGGCGAGTGTCTTCGGTATGTTCCAGTTTGAAAACCTTTAAAGAGGAAAGATAGAACATCTAGTTGAGGATAATAGGCTTATTGTGTATTCAATCGTGAAATGGTAGAGGCAACTTCCTGAATATTTTAACAAATTCTCTCTGTGAAAGGCGTTTTTGAGTTTGAATGTCAACAATTTTGAAAGTGGGAAACACAAGAGACAACTGAATAACGTTATGTTTAAATGAAAGAGGTCATTGATTGGTTGCAAGTGCTCTTGATGATTTGAAATCATGTTATTCCACAGGCTTTATTCTTCCAGTATTGACAGCCTGAGGAACGTGCGTTGAAATTGGTTATTCTAATAAAACCATTATTTGAATTGAGCAATTGGAGCTTCCAAGAAGTAACACTGGATGAATATGTCAAAGTTGCTACAGTTTTATTATACAGTCTTTATCCATCTTTGGAATACGTTAATATATCAGTGGCTTGGTACATCCCAAATTTCGCATTGAGATGCTGTTAATAGCACTCTTGGTAAGTTCGACAACTTATTTCTAGTTTCCTGCCATCGTTCAATCAAATTCCTCTTCTAACGTTGAGTACAAGTTTGGAACTCGGTCTTTATATTTATTGTGTTTTCTTAGGATCAAATTTGTTCTCCAATGTTGTTTTGTCATTTTCATGTCGAAGAATTGCTCTGCAACTCATGAATGCAGAAGGAATTTCCATGTAACAAAATGCAAGAATCATATCTACAAATGAATTGCAACTTCTTGAAATAAACTCAGAGTGGGCGAAAAGTTTGGCTTCCATATATATTTTTCAGGTAGAATAAGTAATGGCGTTCCCAGGTCACCGAATACAGAATATTCTATCAAGGTAGGAAAAACTTTTAGGCCATACAAGTCTCCCATATTCTCTTTAATATACATATGAAATGTTCTGGTATTTGAGTAATAATGTTATTTTTCCAAAAACTCTCTGAAAGAATCTGAGTTTTAAATGAAATAATAACAAATCCAAACATCTTTATTCATATAAATGAAATAAATCCAGTCAAACCTCCGTGCTTCTTTGGCACGTTTAACCAACTAGAACTGATACGATAAATAACATTATCCATAGTATTGTGCTTGTTGTGCTTCTTCAACTTGCTGAACTTGTTGAGCTTCTTGCTCGACTTGTTGGGCTTCCTGCTGAGCTGCTTGTTGCGCTTGTTGTGCCTGTTGTGCCTGTTCTTGTTGAACCTGTTGAACAACACATGCTTGTGTGTATTGCACACACTTTAATTTAGGAATCTGACAACACTGCTCCAGTTTCACCAGTTTGTATTCTTGGCATGGATAGTATATCTAGTTGTTGTTAACGATATGAGTAACAGAGAATATAGAATTGCAAACCTGAGTTTGACATGGATAGCTCACAGATTGCTGATAAGAAAGTTGACAATACTATATAAATAACCCATTTAAAATATTATTTCTACAAAGACAAGGATATTCACACACCTGTTGACATACTTGTTCCTGTTGATAATTCTGCTGTTCATATTCTTGTTCGCAGCAAACTTGCTTGTATTTCGTCACGTATTTGTAACACGTAGTTGGTAATGCTGTCACACATTGAGACAGATAAGGCGCCTAGTCCATTAAGAACCTTTTGAGTTTTAAATATAAACTAGCTTTTCTAACCTGCGTTTGAGTATAAATACAACTTTGTACTTGAGTTTGTGTGGCGGTAACACAAATCTATAAAATGCAAAGAGTTAGTTTATCAGAACAAATAACTAGAGTTATTTGGAATTTCACCTTTTGACACTGTTGCGTCTGAGTTGGCGAAACTGTGTATCCTCTTTCAGCAATAGTTATTTTCTCATCTGTAGCTGCATAAACGGCACAAATTATACTCAACAGTAAGACAAGACTAGCTGCCAAAGAAGATTGCAGAACTCGAAGATTACTTTGCTGCATGTGTAGTTGTCACAATAAGTTTTCTTGACAAATCCACCTGAAATTGTATTCCTTTTATAGAATAGATATGTCGCTTTCTTCGAATCGACATGAGAAGTTACTGAATCGTCAGTTCTTTGAATGGAATCATTCAAATCTGAATTTCTAGAATTCATCTTAGAGATAACGATTCATTGAGATTGAGAGAAATTCTCTTTGGCTTTGGTGGGTCGAAATTTGGAGTTGCGATGTTTGTCCAAAGTTTTAAGTATTCAACATTCGTTTTCATTGACTGGTTGTTTCCTGTTAGTTTGAAAGGAAAGGAACGAATTTGAATCTTTGTGGTAACAGGTACGTTTGGATAGACTACAATCAACTTGAGAGCGCATCTAAACTTTTACAAAGGATCGACTTGTTTTTCTCTTTCAGCCACTGAGAACGATATAAGAGAAAATTAAGGTGGAAAATAGATGAGAGCCAGCGCAAGATGAACCCTGAAACAGCTCAGAGTAAACTCTGTTTCTCCAGTTCTTTACTGGAATTTCCCTCCTTTTCCATTTTGAAAAAAAAATATTTTATTCAATACTGTTTAGTAGCAAATGGACCAAAGATAGCCTTCGGAGTTTGGCATGGCCTGGTCCCTATGTGTTTCTATAGCTGGTGCGGAATCGTCGCTCTTTGAAAAATCTAACAATTTTGGAACTTTAGTATACCCTGAAGGGAAGATAACTACTAAGAATAAACTTGAATAAGCAAGCTTGAATTGAAGCAGCTGCGAACTTCTAGGCGATATATCAGTACTTACAAAGGAATTGTATGATTGACCTTCTCACGGATGTAACTATTGAAAATTGTTAGCAATGGTAGAGTCGAATTATACTTAGCTTTTCATTGGTTGATATCTACTAGTATTTTTGCATAAAAACTAAAGTAGAAGAATATTAAAGGGATAACTTGCCAACTGGACAATGGTATGATACGAGAGAAGCCACCTAAAATAAATTTATTTAAATTGGCTTGGATAACAGTCTTTCATCCTTTGCTCGAAGTTGCTTATGATGCCTTAAATTGATATTATGTGTGAAGTTAACGTAGTGGTCTGACTCACTAAATCTGGACTGAGAAGTTGGTTCAGTCTATGCTTCATCTCATTTCTTGACTGTTGATGAAAGTCGTTATCACCTTAAAAGGGATCGGAAATAGCTCTGGATTTCTCGTAACCTGTTCCTCTCTTATCCCTAATTACGTCTCGCTCGAAATGGTTTGCTCCTCCTTCTATGGAATATAAAATGGAATGAACTTCTCACAGCATTGCAAGAATTTGTTACTAACTGCTTTCAAGTACAAGAGAAGCAAAATGTTGAAACTATAGTATCTTAAGGACATTTCTCCAACCCATTTCTATAGAAAATTATTACTTCTGTTCTATCTTCGAAGTGTTTGATTGTTGCAATATTGAAATGTCGACTCATTTCAACCGTGTCTGACTACTGAGACCAAATATCCTTTCCATTATTGATAAATTAGAGTTACATTAGTCTGAGTCTACAGTGTCATCCGAAGTTGGAAAGAAATAGAAGTTTATGAATTCAGGTCGCTTGTAGTTTTCGTCATTCAAAGTACTGCAAGCATACGGAAACATATTGACAGATCGTTCTATAAAACAGTATTTCGCAGACCTTTTTATGTACGAAAGATTGGCAGAGCAACAAAATTGGACAAGAAAGAAATGATAGCGCTGCAAAAATATCGAACTCAGAACTGTAGATGAATACTGTAGCTCATTGATAATTTCTAAGTTATGAAAGAAAATTGGTTATATTGAGATTTCGTTTGTGCGAAATATCTATTCAAACACTCTTAAAAAAGATACCATAGAGTCATCTACGAAAGTATACAGCATAGAGGATTTTGTATTTTTCTAAAAATAACAATAATTAGTCATGCATCAGTTATCAGAAATCCAATGTACTCGAAATATCTGTGATTGAGAGTATTACAGTATGAACAAAGAGAAGATATTCAGTGAAGTTCGCGAATTGATGCAAGCTGCTTCATGTTTTCTCATTATTTTCAAGTTGAATCTAACCACCTCAAGGAACATGCAAAGAAAGAACTGCGAATTCAACGAATTCCACTATTTCTTGTCGAAATTTCCACGAGTGCAGTTTCAAATGGGCTTGTTTGAATTTTACCGTGACATTGTGAGGCGCTAAGGGGAAGCTCATTTTGAACACGTAGTTCCTTTGTATGCAAAGTTGTCCTAGCCTGACAAAAGAAGAAACGTTAGAAACAAGGCTGGATAAAGTAGATGACATCGAACCTCCTGATTATGAAGTTTCCTCCGTTAGAAGAAAGAAATTCCAAAGTTACTTGGAACAAAGTATTTGCTTGAGTAACAGCGAAGAACCTTCTAAAGTATGCCAGTCAGAACTTGATTTTGAAGAAAAAAACACTTTCTCCATACTTAGTTCCCTTTTCCACCAACTGTCTTTCTCCGGAAAGGCTTCAGACTTCCAAGCAACCTCCGATAATGCCACTTCTAGCGTTGAACAACTGAGAGAAAACTTTGCAGTCAGAATTTCTACATTGGAAAAAATGGCAGCTTTTCTTTATGGTTTTGATGTAAGTTGGAAGTACCGGATTATTTGGAAGAAAAGAGCAAAGCTGTTACTTGGAGAAGATGTAGAAAATCTATTATTGGAATCTCTAAGCGGGTATAAATCAGTTGTTCGCGAGATCCCTTTTTGCAATATTTGTTATTTTGAGCACAAGCAAAACTACGTTTCATTCGTATTGAAAGGTGGAGAAAAGATATCGTTGCAATTTATGAAAACGGAAGACTCTTCATACTGCTATCATTCCCTGGGTTCGTTGCTTTCTAAGAAATCTGCTTCAGAAGATTTTAAGAAAGATCATGTGAATAATTTTTCAGAATGGTTGGATGGCAGCTGGAAAAACAAACCATTGCTTCAAAAACGAGTTCTCAATCATGATATTATTCTACTGCAGAAGATTGGACAAGGTACATTTGGAAAAGTGAAGTTATCCTTTTCTATCCGTCGTAGAAAATTTGTTGCGGTAAAGAAAATATACAAGCAGAAGCTTCTAAGCTCCTATCAAACAAAGACTGGTGTGAAAAAGCTGTTGACGGAATGCAAAGTTATGATGAAACTCCGCCATCCTAATATTTTGAGACTGTACGAATTGTATGATGATCCAAAACTAAATTGTTTTTATTTAGTGATGGAATATGCTTGTCGAGGGCCTATAATGCGCTTGCGGGACAACGGAAATGTTATGCCTTTGAAGGAAGATGTGTTGAGAAGAATAATGTTTCAAGTTGTTCAGGCCTTGTGTTATATACATAGCCAAGGGATAACTCATAATGATTTGAAGCCTGATAATATCTTAATTTGCAACAATTTTGCTGTAAAAATCGGTGACTTTGGTGAGAGTAACTATTTTTCAGAATCGGAGTACGACAATGATTGGCCTACAAGGTTACAAGGGACACCGGCAATGTGTGCTCCAGAGCTATGTTTGACTTCAGACGAATGTCCCTCTACCAATTTTCGATATCGTTTCGCGCCCGATGTTTGGTCATTGGGAGCTACGACTTTCTTTCTTGCTACTGGACGTATTCCATTTGAGGGACAAAACTTGTTTGAAATGTACGAATTCATCTGTGTAAAGCCTCTGATATTCCCACAGAGTCCCAGATTGTCAAGTAGCCTGCAAAGCTTTATTCGACGTGCAATGACAAAAGATCCTCCTGCAAGACCCACTATATTTGAACTCCAGGAGCATCCTTGGTTACAAACTTCCGCTTCTCATGACAAGATAAGATAAATAGATTCCAACTATATTATGAAACAACAATGAAAGAATAACCATGAACAAAACAACTCATTTATCCTTCTTTCCATCACCGCCAGATTCCACGTTTGGACGTTTGCTATTGGCTAGGATAAAATAGCCTTAGATGTCTATTTAAAACGTTACGACACAAAACCAACCTTGTCGATACGTCGGAGACGTGTTCTCTCCTTGAGTCCAGTGCCTTCTGAGCAACGTCGAACCTTGAAACTCTTCAGAATTGCTTCGTCTCGAAACCGCTACTTCATCTGTATTAGGAACTGCACTATAACCATCCGACCTCATAGGTTGCACTCCTGCTGTATTGCTTGTTGTTGAGCCATCTCCTAGATACGACTCATAAAGTTCCCAGAACTTTGCCTTTGCAGCTGTTTCAAAGGGTCTTCAATCCTTAATAGTTTGCAAGAGGGAGCTCTTACCTCTTCCATACAACTTTAACTTGTCAATTAGTGGAGGCTGCGTTGCATCTGAGTCAACACTAGTTTGAGACCAAGTTTGCCTTTGGGTGGCATTTTCCCTTTCGAAAGTACTTTGTAAGGCACGAGCCAGACGCTCGTCTTCCTCTACTTGAGCGATTCGGGCCGCAACTTCCGAAGCATCTTCGGCTGTTATCTTTGGTGACGAGGCTGACGTCTTCTCAGAAAGAATATAGTCGACCGTCCGTTGAACCGAAAAGCTGTTAGCTTCTAAGGCGTTTGACAACTCAGAACGTGACAAGTTTGGAAATATAGCGGTTAAGTTGGCTATTGCTTCCTTGTGTTGCTCATTTTGTCTACTTTGCGCCTCTCCAACACCTGATGGCTGCCTATTACTACCCAGTTCTGTCATTGAAAGGCTAACGAATCTTGGACAAATCCATTTTTATTAAGGCTTGCCTGTCTCAAAAAGAATAGAAACAATCCAAACTACGAGGAACGGGAAGGCTGAAAGTTCACTTGACTATTCCAAGTCCCAGGTGCCGGAGGTAAACTAAGTAGACCACTCTGGGAATATGCAGAAGGAGGACCATTTCCAAAGGGTCCATATCCCAACATGGGAGTTTGTTGCGTTGGCTGCAAACCGTGAATGACTATAGAAGGATCCTCATTTACTTCTGCTTCTTGCGCTTGCTGCTTTTCCTTCTTACGCTGGAGCTGTGCGGCTCTTTCACTTTCAAGCCTACTCAGTCTCGAAGTAAGATCATGTAATTTTTGAATCATATAAGGCATAGTAAAGTCTGTAGCTTGATGTTGCCAACTCAACTCAAGCGCTACATCGGCACGAATAATTTCGTAACAAGAATATAGACAGAATGAAAAGCACTCTGGTCGATTGTTGTGTAAAAAGAAACGTGCCAAGTTCTCTGCCATTTCTGAATTTCCACTGTCTGCTGCAGTTGCAACAGCATCACGAAAGAGACTATCCTTTTTGCACAATTCCAAGGCCTTTTCATGTCTGCCAGTTCGACAATACAAATCAACTGAAACACGCCTCATTTCTACCAATTCGTGCTGTTCTAACAACCTTGCAAGTTCTGACTGGTCGAAATTATCATATTTCTGGATGGACTGTCTAAGACTAGATATATCCTCCTCATCCACAAATATGTCATGAAGTGCTTCGTTGACTGTGACGATATTGTTCTCTTGAACTTTCATTAAGAAAGGTTTCACTAGTGGCAAATAGCCCAATGGACCCATTTCTTGTTCACCTGCACGACGCACAATATATACGACACGACCAGCATCAATTCTACTGGAGATCAACGAAAGCAGCTCGTTCAATAAATTGGGGTGTTCATCCAAATAAAATTCTACTGAACGATACAATATCTCAGTGTTTGTCACTTTAGACATGACTTCGGTGAAACCTGAATGTGACCAACAGAAGGGCGAGTGGTTCATCATAATATTCGCAGCATTATCCAACTCGTCATAACGAATGTATAAGAAGCAAAGTTCTGGCCACTGAGAGGAAGCTTCTGTTGCTCGAATCAAACGGGGAATACTACAACGCTGCCACCACATCTTAAGATGGTCCATGAGAGACTCCTCACGATATTTAGAGTAAAGTATTCCAAGTTCTGTAAAAATGCCAGAATGAGCTCGTTCTAACGAAACTCCTGCTTCCAAAAGTTCAATTGCTGCTTCGAAATAACCAAGATTTTGATAAAACTGCAGTATCTCGTCCAATTCTTCCGGTTCAACGATAATATGAAGACCACAAGCTTGTGCATGATGAAGTTCTTCAGCTTCTAGACACGCGTAACAAACAAGTTTCCATGTCTTCAGACGGTCTGCTTTCTTGGCCGCCTCTACAGCTCCAGCATAGTCTCCAAGACATACAAGCACTGGAGCCAATTTGGCAAAATTACCAATTTTACTAAATAAGATTTTAGCTGCATTAAATCGTTGCTCATCGAAACAACGGTCACCAACTTCCTCTAAATTGGCAGAATTGGCACCAGCGACGAATTCTTCCATTTCATTCAAACGATCACAAACACAGAATGCATAAACTAGTTCAGTATCTACGAATACAAGATCTTTCACTTTAGTTCTTGCCATGTGGAGGAATTTGATAACTGCTTCAAATGATGGTTGATCTCCATCTGTTGCTCTAGCTGCTTCTACTACTTTTTGGTAAGGAGCTGGATCTTTTGCTCTCAACAAAGCATCCACACCACCCACAACATCTCCGCGTTCCAATCTTGCCACTCCAAGTTTACTCCAAACCATGGGTGAATTGACTTTTTCTGCAAATTCTGTTGCACGATTCAGATCTCCAATTTGTTCCAATAAGACATCCACTGCAGCTTCTGGCTGTTTCAATTTGCAATAAATTTCAAAGGCTTCTTCATACAATCCTGCATCAATAGCAACGGGGGCAATATCCATGCCATCGAAATTATCCAATTTTCGAATGTAGTCCATTACTCTCGAAGTATCGGATTTAATAGCAGTAAGAATCAACAAATTCTGCAAGTTTCGGTTGTTTGCAAAGGAACCACTTCCACGAAGAACAAGCTTCTCCAGTAGCTCAATCAACTCGTGAGGTAAATCTGCCGTCATAAAAGCTTTCACAGCGACCGAAATTCTCTCTGGATTCTTTTGTTCTGGTAGAGCAGTATTCACAGCTTGGTCGATAAATTGGCGTCTATTTTCATTGTCTGGTGAAAGAACTCGAGCCCAAAGATCAGAATCCTCTCTTTCAACAACATATCTAGCCTGTTCTTTAAACAACCCATTACGGTTAGTAACACTCAATAGCTCATCATCGCATTGCCCTTTACGATAAGCAATGTATGCAAAATATGGATCCCTCTTTTCGCAATAAGGACCAACAACTAATGGATCATAATAAGGGTTGGTGTCTAAAAAGTGTTCAGGATTAATGTTACAGTCCACATACACTTTTGCTAAAGCAGAATGAACAGAGGATTCGGTAGAACCATCTGCAACCTTTGCCTCTAGAAATTGTAACAAAATCTTCAGGCGTCCTCTACGCTCAACCTCATCTACAAGTTCATCAACTGGGACTAAATTCTTCACCGATTGCAACAAGTCCTTGATAAAATATTCTTCAACATCCAGATCGATGAGAGCTCCTATCACTTGAGGAGTCTTTGCTGGATTTACTCGTTGAACATAACCTTCAATAAATTTGAGTTGATTGTTCTTCACCATGTATCTAATAAGCTCAGGAATATATCCAAAACGATCACAAACATTGATAAGAGGTCTGGGATCCTTCGGCCTTGTATCCATCAAAAAGTCTTTGACCTTTTCTGGATCATAAAAGTTACTTTCTCTTGTAACTCTCTCAGCTTCATGGAATTGACCCAACTTGATTGCAGTTTCTATATACTTGAAATGCACGTCGGGGTCTTCTGAGTAGTTTACGATACCGCCCAAGAAATAAAATACTCCTTCTGTAAGACCTCTTTCCTCAAAAAGGGACACTACTCTTTGGGGACCAAGCTGATCTGCATAATTGCTAGCTATTTGAGCACACAACTGAGAGTTACCTCTTGGATTGACTCTGAGAAGTTCCTTTAAGCAATCCAAAGAATCTTCGGGTGAAAGATTAGCAAAGTATCCAATCAAAAATTCAGGACTAAGAGCATGAGTATTAGCCATGACTCTTTTAATATCATCCAAGTCATTATAGTTCTCCAAAGCACGCTGGAAAAGACCTTGTCTCTCGCAAAGATTAGCAATCTTTTTTCGATCATAATAGTGAAATATATTCTGTGCCATAATTGCGTCTGCTACTGGTGGTGCGGAGAGAAGATTGACTTCTAATAATCTTGTCTGCAGTTCAGCATCTTCGGCACGATCGTCCTTCAACGCATCAAGTAAATAAGACGTCCCTTCTTGTATCAAACCACGAGAATAAAACATTTCTGCTATAGCTGCATGATCAAGAGGTTTTCCTCCACCTTCTTGAAACTGTTTCAAGAAGTACTGAGCCAAGTCAAGTGCGCTCTTGGGAGAATAATTAACTGCCGTTTGTATAAGTTCCATGGGTTCCACAGATAGTCCAACTCGTTTCGCATACAATAAAATTTTATCGTAAGCTCCATTTTCTAAAAATGCCTAAAATCCAGTTAGCATCGATGAAAATGACCAAAATTCGGACTAGTGCATTACCTCAATAACTTTGCCGTGTGCTTCAGCCTTCAAATATATCTGAAGTGCCAGCTTTGGATCTGAGGATCTCACAACGTCTCCCAATTCCTCACTACAAGTAATCTTATCTTCATTCATCCAACGTTCCAAAAGTTGAGTACGACCAAATTGGATAACTTGACCACCCAATTCCGCACTTTCGAAACGATTCAGAGCACCTCGTTCCAATAAGGCTTGAAAATATAACAACAACGCAGAGGGTTGCCCCTGAGTTGCTGGGACAGACTTGAATTTGGCGATAGTTTCAGGCGTTCTTAAAATCCCTCCTGGAGATTCCGCTGCAACTCTTGCAGCTTCTTTATAATTTCCAGCATTAAACAATTGGTCAAAGTATCTTTCATATAGATCTTCAGCTCCAGGAAGCTTGTTTCTGGATGCCACTTTGATAGCCAGTTGAACATCGCCTAAAGAATCAAGAATATACGGAACAAAATAGTTGGGTTCTACAGAAAATCCTAACAATTGTCCTCTGCGGTTCAAACCAATGAAACCTCCAGTGTTGGTGTGTACCGCTGTAAGGAAAATAGTGGACTCTGTGATACGATTCATATAGAGACATCTTCCGCTCTCTAAATCATAAACTTGAACATATCCCAATCTTGTGACTAAATAAGCAAATGAATACATAGAAGACACCTGCAAAGCAACAGGGAAATCCTTTTCCGCTGCTTCTGGAGGATAATAGATGTCCGTAACACACTTTGTAAAACGCGGAGCATCCGAAGGTTTCTTATCTTGACCAATTTCAATTACATGAAACTTACTTGCATTGGAAGTTTTGGTGGCAAATACAAATAGTTTTGTACCAGGATCCTTCGAATTGATTTGAAACTTACAAAACGCCGCTGCATGGCCTTCAATAGCTTGGGATACACGACGCTCAACTGAGTACAACTGCATCCTCCCAACAACTTTGTCTCCCTCTTGTTGCAATCCGATCAATACTAACCACTTTTCATCTTCATCTGCTCGATAATTTATAATCTGTGCGTTCATCAAGGTAGCGTGTCTATCATACATTTTCACTGGTTCTGAACTTGTGTCTGTGCAATCCCAATGATAAACTGAATGGGAAGTGACAAGACCGAGTGTCTTTTGAGACAGCCATTTCCAGAAAAGAACTTCTTCTTCCATGACGTAGGACTTTACCTTACTTTTCTTCCCGATATCAAAAAGTTGAAGCTGTACTCCAGCCTTCAACGCCAACACTTTGGTAGCAGGGTTCATCAATACTGAGTCTGCCGTTATGGGACGTCTAATAATATTGGAAGGTTCCTGTATATCTATAATTGCCACTTGATTCTGACTCCCACCGGAAACCTCCCTCACACAGAGGTATTTGTCCGATTCCATGGTTACGGTGCTAAAAGATATGGATTCTGTGTTGATGTCGAGTGATGTTAACTAAAGAAACTTAAACCATAACGATACACGACTAGAGCTCGCCAAACTTACGGATAAAATCTCCTCCAGCTGCACAGGTTGAGACATGGTGATGTGCTATACTTAGTTTCACGGAACAACCCAGTAAAGCTGAAAAAGAAAAGCTTCTTTCTACAGACTAATAAGTACTTTAAACAGTTGTTTGGACTGCTCGCATGCCAAACAATTTACAGTCACTCATATCTGTGCACAACATTGTGCTTGTGGTGGAATGTCTCAAGAGGTCGCAAGCTTAGGACTATATGACTTCGAGACAGTAATCGAGAAAACAGCTTCTTTAGTTAAGGAGCAAAGCTTGGAAGAATGCAGGACAGTTTTGGAGGAAGCTTTGAACACTTCTTCTCGAAAGGCCTCCGAGTTTTCTAACCAGAGGGAGGTAGCCGTCTTAAGAGATAGACTAGTAGCATGCTACCTGATGCTCAGTGCAACAGGGAAGCAGAATCAAAGAACTAAGGAAGATTTACAGAAACTCATTTTAGAACAGATGTCGCTTCTAGACTCGCAGTACGGGTCAAATGCACGGTTACAACAACTTCAGGGTTGGAAAGAAATATTTGGTGAACGCTATGAAAGTGCGCTTCGTTGTTTTGAACAAGTTCCAAGGTAAATTTTGGAAGCGTCAGTTATAGGCCTGACTTAATTGTTATTTAGCAGTTCAAAAGGTCTGTTATCGTCAATTGGAACCGCTATTGCCAAATTTTACAAAGGCGAGGTTCAAGATTCTTTAGACAGTTTTAGTTCCATAGTACGAAGATGGAGACGTTGCGAGTTAGCTTGGTTAGGTATTGCCCATTGTTACCTGGAAAAAGGTGATCAGAGAAAGGCGCAAATGGCACTTTCGAAGACAATAGAATTTGCAAAGCAGAAGTCAACAGGAGTTTCCTCAGTTTTTTGTTATGAGGCACAGGTGGCCATTGCTTATATCGCATTTGGTCAGGGCACAAAAGAAGGCGTAGAAGCAGGTTTAAGTATTTTAAAGGAACTTTATCGAGACAACACAAATGATGCACAAAATGATCCACGAGTAGTTAATCGATTAGCGGACTATTTGTTTTACAGGAAAGAATACAAGCGAGCGTCTTCTCTACTTTGTAAGTTAAACTTGATGCAGACAAAATTTCCGCATGCTAAGGGCGAGAGTTTGTTTCAGCTTGCGCGCTTGGCTCACGTCAGTGGAGAACTAGCAGAAGCAGAAAATTTTTATACACAAGCGCTTTTGGAAGATAGTAATAGCTTGCCACAAGCAAGATTGGCGCTAGCAAACTTGTATTTGTCTCGTGAAGACTTTCAAGCTGCAGCAGACTGTTTGGAACGTGTTCTGACCCAACGACAAGAATGCCTAGAAGCCAAAGCAACACTCGGAATTATTTTGACGTTGTTTGAAATGAAGAATGTGGCTACTTTGATTGGTCAAGAAGGGAAACTTACAAAGTATGAATTGAGAAGATCACGTAGAGAAAGAGCAATTTCTCTACTAACTGAAGTTGTCGACGCCACTACCACGCCCGATATTTCAACCTTGATCTGTCTTGCTTATTTATTAGAAGAAAACAAGCCTGAAAGAGCTTGTTCCTTATTGGAAGATTCTATAAGATTATTTGATGATCAAGCAAATATCATTATCGCACGTAGTTCACCATCAGTTAAAATACGGTTGCAAAACAATATTGCTTCGCTGTTTGCTAGAATTGGACGATACTCAGAAGCAGAAAAAATACTATCAACTGCCTTAAGGTCTTATATAGACTTGTCAGTGGATAGCCTTGAGGAAAATGTATTCCTCCAACACCTTCAACAGAGTAACGAAATCCCTATTCTTTTATTATATAATCTGGCGCTTGTTTGGGAATTTGAAGGAAAAGTGGCTCTGGCACGAAATTTATATTCACATATTATCTCGTGTTACGGTGAATATCCTGATGCCCTGGTAAGTTTAGGAACTATCAGACCGCTTTTTCTAATAATGTTGCTAGTTTCGACTGGGGCACCTTTCTTACGTCAATGAAGATTTCGCAGCAGCAAAAGAATTCTACGAAAGAGGAGCCAAGTTTAAGCCTAGACTCGCTTCCCACCTTTTAGCAACATTAGCAAGAAGTCAAGGAGATTATCACAAGTATCAAAGCCTCTTAGAACAAGCATTGCAGAGTAGACAGTTTGATGAGACCCGGGAATCATTAGATGATGACTACAGCTATGTACGATTATGTAACTTCTATATAGATTGTTTACAAGTTGTCGACGAAAAGAGACAACAAAAGTTTATGGACAAGTGCTTAGAATTGTTACAAAGAGTACTTTCACATTATCCATACAATGCATTTGCAGCAAACGCGTTTGGAATATATATTTCTTTGAGAGAAATGTATTCTGATGCTAGAGAAATATTCCATGGGTTGGTAGGCACACCTGCAGCTGAAATGGCGAAACTCAACTTGGCGCATATTCAGGTATTTGCTTCTTGCAAAAACTCACATAGCTAAACAACGAACATCAACTTAGGTACAGTTGGCAAGGAACTTGCAGCATGCCGCCAGAGAAAGGCAAACAGTGAGAAATGCAGCAGCTGACACAGCCTTATCTTCAGCAATCAAATTGTACGAAGACAGCTTATTACAAGCAAGAAGCGAAGAAACGCGCTGCGAAATGATGCTGTACCTTAGTTTGGCTAATTTTCAAAAAGCAAACTTTTCAGAAGCTTGTAGTCTTTTAACAAGACTTTTACACCGAATGCCTATGTATTTACCTTTGTGGTTTAACTGGGCCTTGACTTTAGAGGAATGCGGACTGAGAAGGATTAAAGAAGTTGGAGAAAAACAAGAAATTGTATCTGCATCAGAAAGTGCCAATTCAATGAACGGTGTGAACAACGCTCGTAAAGCTACAGCGGAGTTTGGAAGGGCCTATCGAGTATTTCAAGCTCTGAGTAGAAGAAAGCTTTCGGCAGATGGAGAAGGAATAGTTAGGCAAACGCATTCTAGCCGACTTGCTGACGCGCATCATACTTTTGCAAAGGCTAAGCGTGCAACGTCAAACGTAAGTTTCCCTTCTAGCGTTCTCTATCAGAGTAACACAAGTATGGAAGGTTCTTCTGGCCAATGCAGAAAAGGAATATATGGAGCAAATGGAACGTTTTCAGGAACGCCGAAGAAAGCTGCAAGAGAAACTAGCTCAAGAAGAAAAAGAACGGTTGGAACAAGAACAAAGGCGAAAGGAGGAGCTGGCCGCTTTAGAAGAACGGGAATTAAAGTTTCAGGAGTCTTTAAGACAAAAGGAGGAACAAAAGAGAACTGCTACTGAACAAGAAACCATGAGCAGAAAAAGGAAACGCAAAGGTTTGAAAGAACAGTTGAACGAAACTTCAGACGCGTCAGAACCAGAAGAAACTTCGCCAACGCAAATGCAAGTCATTGAAGAAATCTTCGGTGACTGAGATGTCATATGTCGTGAGTGTTCATTACAAGTGGTATTGTTTAGCAGTGCTTTTGTTTCTGTTCTGTTGGGAGATATTTGCTAAAGATGACAACTTTCAAGAGGAAAAAGAAACTGCGCAAACAGAAACACACAAAGTAAAGAAGATAGTACTCGAACTTGATTTTCTTCCAGCGCCAGTTTTCCAAGACGTCACGGAACCGAAACAGCAGTTACACCGAATAAATCGTATCGAAGTATATCAGTCTATCGACTTTCAAAGTAAAGGAATACATTTTTTGTCTGTTGGAGACTTACACTATGTGCTTGTCAATTCCCACAGACACTCAGATGTCAGCTCCATAGATGAATTTTTGAACGAGCGTTTAAAGTCAGCTCCTCTAGCGAGACAAGGTGATGAAAGCACTGAAGTTGCAACAGAAAATTTGAGGAAGGTTGTGTTGTCTTCTGTATTGGGTCACACCTTTGAGTGTAGTGTTCCTCATTTCAATCACTCTGTTGGCGAATCAGAGTTAGGTTTGAAGTCACTGAACTTGAGCTCTATTATATCTCAGTTTAATGGAACGTGTTTTTATCGTGTAAGTTTTTTTTTATATTTCAAGAAAGTTTTTTAAGTTCTGTAGAATGATGGGTGGTGGACGTACGAGTTTTGTATAGGAAAGCACGTGAAACAATTTCATTTGAATCCAGTTACACTAGAACAGGAAGATATTTTCTATTTGGGTTTTCCTGTCGAGAATAATAATACTGAAGGTTTTGAAAGAGCCCAGTATCACGCTGGTACTGTTGTTAACACAGATGAAGGTAGTCTCATTTTCATTTTTGTACATAATGTTGAAATTTTTGTAGATGAAAATGTTATTCGCATTCAGTATGCTAACGGCTCTCAGTGTGCTCTAACGGGATCTCCAAGGAATGTCACAATCGATTTTATGTGTCCCTTTTCTTCTTTCTCGGATACCGAGAGTTCAGAGTTTATTTCATCTATTAGAGAAATAGGTACATGTTCGTATCACTTGACCCTGGTTAGTAACGCGTTGTGTGTCGAGCCACTGTTGAGAATTCGCCCTCACGATGAAGTCCAAGTCACTTGTAAAGTGATAAATGAGTCGGTTCCACAAAATGCCAGAATAACTAGCCTTGCTGGTTATAGAACTGCGGCCTGGTTTTGAAAGTTGACATTTATACATATAATAAACTATGTATTTGGCTTTCCGTTTTCTGTTTCTTGTTAATGGAAGAGAGAGTAGAACTAGGGAGACCGTTTCAAAGTGCCATCTTCAAATGATTGCATAGTTAACATCACAAAAATGATTTCGACCAGTTTCTTTAGGAAGGAAAAGAAACGCCTCATTGTACAATCATAATGATTTGTGGGACAAGAAGATGTTCCTGCCTTTGACGCCGGATAAAGCCAATACTGGATGAGTGCAGACACACAAAAGAGCCTCGTTGCAGGTCTGTGTGGTGCTTGTGCAACGTCCCTTGTAGTAACTCCGTTGGATGTGTTAAAGGCTCGCCTCCAAGTACAACAGTATTCGATGCTGAGAAATGGCCACGCTTTGAGGGTAATCGTTCGTATTTGGTATTTTTGAGCTATTCTTATATGAATAATAGGGTGTATATGCCGAACTTGTAAGAAACGAAGGTTTTAAGGGCCTCTGGAGAGGGTTGGGAGCTACCTTATTTCTAACTGTTCCTACCACGGCTTTGTATATGACCTTGTATGATTCAATGAAAGAGAAACTCATCAGAAGATATAGACAACAAGAAGAACTGTCCATTGTATTAGCTGGTACAATTTCCAGGTGCATCGTGGTCACTATTGGAAGTCCACTCGAACTTATTAGGACAAGTATTCAGGCAACGAAAGGTTCTTCCTCTATTTTGAATATGTGGAAGCGCAACATGGAGACTGCAGGTGTAAAGGGTCTTTTTCGCGGTTTGTCTCCAACACTTATAAGGGATGCTCCTTTTTCAGCTGTTTATTGGGTTCTCTACGAGCACTTTAAATCACCTTCAAGTGTATTTTTCCAGCTCACGGGTGGGAAACACAGTTGGTTTGTATTTCTCGTATCAGGTTGTCTATCTGGAATGACAGCAGCTGCACTTACGACTCCAGCAGATGTGGTAAAAACGCGACGTCAGGCAATACTGAACAGGCAAAAGTCTTTTCTGTTGCAGTCCTCTCCTTCACTTAACAGTATTGATTGTTGCTCGGAATTAAACTCATCTTTTTGGAGTTGTGGCAAGGCAATAGTAAAATATGAGGGTTATAGAGGTTTATTTCGAGGCCTTGTGCCAAGAGTTGCCAAAGTGGCTCCCAGTTGTGCTATTATGATGACAAGTTATGAATTGTGTAAGGCATATTTGAGTGTTCCTAGTGTGTTCAAGAATGACTGCTCGAACGATAATGAACTTTCCAATGATACGATTTCGGATGAATATATAGAGTGGTCTATTTCAGAGTATTGATACTGTGTATTCATATTTTGTTCGACAGACGCAGTAGATTTAGTATAGGGAGCGTATTCCAAGAACAATTTTTTGTGAGCTTGTTATCTTCTTGTGAGAGTTTCATGTAAAATAGGCCAATAGACAGATTTAGCACATTATATCTTTTTTGTATAATTAGCCGATATTTTGTTAAGATAGAACTGAATTCAGCAAGGTCCCTGTTCTATAGATAGCTGATTGGTTCAGTATCGGAAATCCCAAGTGTTGGGGATTAAGCTTCACTATGAACTGTGAATACTGGCACAATTCAACTTTATGTAACATCAGTATTACATGTTCAAAGATGGTGTTCGTATAGAGCCTATATTTCCATTCCTACACTGATACATGAGTATTCTTGTTCGTTGGTTTGTTTGCATATTTTGAAAAGTCCTGTGCTGCCTTTTGCGATTTTCTTCTCTTTCTTTGTTTTCCTCTATCATATTCAAGATCCCACAGGTCTCTTTTCTTCACAAGGGATGATTGATTCTCTTCTTTAGAAAATAATTCCTTTCTTGACTGGAAGAGCAAGGACGAGTTACTCCATGTTCCAATCGAAAATGGTGAAGGAATTTTTCCTACTAACTGCTTTGTTTTTCGTTGTCCCGTATAAAGAATGGCATGGTCATTTTTCTGTGGTTGAGCAGAGTCATTTGTTTGTGAAACACTTGTAACCTTATTATAAGAAGATATTTTTCTACGCAGCTGTGCATGGAAAGAAGTGTTCAACGCATGCCTTACATGAGGCCCTATAGTCCCATAAAGCCTTTGCATCGTCATCTGGAGGCGATGAAAGGCAAGTAACGAAATTTCTTGCGTTTGTGTTGTCCCTTTCGTAGGTTGACTGTTGTTCTGTATAAGCCTATCCATATCAAACTTCTCAGTAGGCTTCCATTCTTCTTTCGAATCGCTCGACTTTTCCAGTAATCGCAAATTCAAATTCGAACTATCAATCTTTGTCGATTCCATATTACTTGTCTTCTGCTGGGCGACGCGGCTGTAAAACAATAAATAGGCTCTTTGGTGTAACACAGTTTGAATGCCAACTTGCCTTGTGCGTTCATCATCCTTCAAGTACCAAATTCCGTTGCTATTCCGAACGTACGCATAGTAATGGCCACCATGAACACTAAAACCGTCATGTACAACAATTGCACAAAGACGATAATAAACAGGATTTTGAACACTACTGTCCTTCCAAGGAATGAAAGGAGAAAAATCAAACGTTTCATCATACGACACAAATTTGTTCTCTTTCTTATTGAATCGAAATCGTTTTAAATGGAAAATAAAAACGTTCGGGATTCGACGAAACTGAAATACTTTGGAAGCTTCCGTCTTTTGTTTACATTGGGAACAAAAGTAGCGATTAGACCCAAATAAGCGCTCAGGATTAGTAAAACCCTTCAATGCTTTTGCAATAGTATTGACACCTTCCAAATCCAGGGAAACATCTAGAAACGGTTCGATAGTGTCTGAACTTGATCCGCAATTTTGACACAACACTTTGGATTCATAACAACCTCCAAATATCTCATGAATCAAGGTATGCATTTCTTGTTGTCGGTCGTGACAAAGTTTACCTCGAGGTAGTCCCAACAAGATACGATTCATATCATCGAGTAAGAAACGGATAAACTCGTGGGCATCTGCTTGTCTTCCTGGGATGAAATTTCTAGATAAGACCTTCAAACAACGCACCAATTCAATTGGAGAGTAGCTCTGAAAGGAAGAGTCAGACGAAAAGATATGTTGAGCTGACTTTTCTACAGCACAAATACTACAGAATCCTGAATGAGACTGACATTTGGATTTTGCAGAAAATATTTTATCCAACAAAGCCATGGCAAAAGGAGGACAATGTAACAAAGACTGCAGCGCAGCATTCAGAAAGCAAGTATTTCCCAAATTTCTCAAACCTTTTCCTGTACGAAAGATTCTTTTCCACTCCAATGTAGTGGAAGAACAAGGAGTTATCCAAGCTCCATAATAACCACTTTTACTAGTGGCCTCAGAAGACTTGACGGAGGCTTTGAAAAGCTTCAGACTATGCTCAGTTCCACGATAGGACGTTCCATTTCCAACTAGATTGGTTGCTCCAAGATTCCCATCTTTCACAAACTCGATTCTTTCAGGAATATTCCAGTTATTATGATTGACCATTTTTTCTCTCAGTTTTTACTGAAACAACTTTGTCTACTAACATTCATCTTTAACATATGCTCATCGGCCGATATCCCCGAAGAGATTATAACGAATTGGATATTCAAAGAATTTGACAACTTCGTTTTACAGTTTACAAGAGAAGCCTGTTTTTCAATTTGTGTTGTAAAACGTTCTTTTTCTGAAATTGTTGTCAAAGAAGAGCAAACTTCGGTGTGGAATTGAATGCCCATGGCACATTTTGAAGCAACGACACAAGCAAAGTATTGGCTATTTACTAGTGGACAAGTTGAAGAAATGAGAAAGAATAACAACCAAGAGGCAAGCAAAAGACTGAAAGAACGAATAGATAATGAAGAAATAGAACCACTTACACTTGAAGAAGAAGCCAAGTTGAGAAGAATATATGAAATAGGGATTCAGAAGAATGCAGAAAAGTTAGGGTTACCAGAGGCAGCTCAGGCTACAGCTGTTACTCTTTTTAAAAGATATTTTCTAAGGACAAGTGTCATGGAGGCAGATCTTTCAACAATTGCGTAAGTGAACGTTGCCATGAGGACTTTGTATGGAGATTCCTGAACCACGTTCTCTTAGAATAACTTCTTTATATTTGGCGAGTAAAATTGAAGAATATTACATTCCTTTCAAAGAATTCGCTGCGGTTGTAGAAACTACTCTTTCAGTTGATCAACTCCTTTTCTTTGAGATGGAGATTATGCAGCGGTTGGATTTCCATATCTCTTGTTATCATCCTTATTTGTCCTTTTCTGCGCTTTGGTTTTTATTGGAGAAATCCTGGTGGAATATGGAAGCAAGGAATGACCTTGTCGACAAAAAGAAGCTTTATTCCTTTGCTCGTTCTCTTATTCACAACAGTCTTTTGACAGATTTGATGTTTTTTCTCTCACCTGGACAGATAGCTTTAGGTATTTTGTCCTTTGCCTTTTCTCGTTTTCATATTTCTTTTCCTTTGGATTTGTGTTTGACTTTGGAGAGCGAACGGAATCGAGAGAATGTAGCAGAAGAAGTTGATTGGTTATCTTTATGGGAACAATCCATAACTGAGTTGAAACAAGAAATTTCAACGTGTGGTGGACTTTATAGTTGGAATATTCCCACAGGAGAAGAGACAAAACAACTTTTGAAGAAACTGTCCTTGTGTATAGATCCTAGAGTAGATCCTAAGAGTGCCGAATACTTGGAAATGATGAAAAAGAGAGAAGACGACAAGGAAATGAAACGACTGGAGAAGAATCGTGCATTTTCAGAAAGAAGAAAAAGGGAATTTGCTATGATTACTGGTATAGGAGAAGATGCTAGTCAAGTTTCGGAGACTAAATTGGAAGAAAATGTTGAACATATACGTGCTGAAGACTTGAGTAAGAAAACGGAAGAGATGGAAGAAATTGAACAGTCCACTTTATTGGACAAAGACGATATGAAGAAGAAGAGAAGAAGAGAGTAATAGAAATTAAAAGGCTTTGGATGATCATCATTCGACAATACTCATGGCTGGGTATGAGTTGTGTACCTTTGAATATGTCTTTTCATAGGTCGTACTTGAAGAAGGATTCTGTAATTCAAGCTTTCAAGCATAGTGGATTTTATGGTCGGAAACTTATTTGGTCAACAAACCCTATTCGTGTAGCCATTCCAAAGAGCTCGACCTTTATAAGGAGCAAGGGACTTTATCCTGTGAGGGAACCAGTCTATGCAAGCTATGACAACTGGTTGCCTAGAAGAGCTTTTGTAGCAACTTGGAATAGATATTTTATATCTGCCGTTGCTTCAGTATCTTTGGCAGGGGCAATTTACATTGCTTCACTAAACACTAAGACTACTCCGGATGCAGTTGCTTTGAGTGGTTCCGAAGGATTGGCTACAAGTACTTTGATAGAACAGCAACAGGATAGCATAAAAGAAGCAAACACTGAACTGGTCTCTTGTTTGTACCGAATTTATGACAACAGAGGAATGAAAGTAGACCTGAATTCTCTCTTGACTTCACTCAACAATAGAGAAGTGATTCTCATTGGAGAAACACATGACGACTCTGTGGCCCATGAGTTGGAGTTGGCTATCGTGAAGTATTTATTTCAGACACAATATTCAGGAGAAGGTAACCGAATAAAAGTTCAAGTAAATGTAAACTAAGTCAAACTGCGTCTGTTAGAAAGGAAGCCTTTAGTAGTATCATTGGAGTTTTTCAATTACGATATGCAGAGTTATCTCGATTCTTACATTGAAAGAGAACTCAGTGAGACACAATTCTTGGAGTCATGTGTTCAGCAGCCTGGTAATATTGAAGACTATCTTCCTTTGTTACGTTTTTGTCGTGAAAAACATATTCCTATATTAGCATCGAACGCTCCAAGACAGTGAGTGTTATTCCATGCATTCTATTATCACCAACTATTTCTTTTTATTTAGTATTATTGAAATGGTTCGTAAGGACGGGAAGGAATATCTGAGGAATTTAAAGGACGAAGACACTTTTGGTATACCACCACTTCCTTATCCTGAACCGTCAGCCTCATATGAAGCCAAGTTTATGGCTCTGATGAATCATCAGTTGATGTTGGCCGCCCATGGAATGTGGAAGGACGATATATATACTCTTAGCAAAAATGAAAGTTTTCAAAGACGACTAAACAATTATTTAGAGGCACAAAACTTGTGGGATGCCAGTATGGCCTATAATATAGTGAACAAAATCGAAGAAAATAGAAATGTCACTGTTTGCCATATATGTGGGAAATTTCATATGGAAGGAGGTTTGGGAATTCCCGAACATTTGCATAATTATGCTCCTCATTTGAACATGATTTCAGTAACTATTATACCTGAAGAAAGTTTGGTAGCCGAAGAAGGCATAAATGATGGTGGTTTTATTATTCGAACTTTGACCACAGAAAGTGACAAGTAATCAATCAATGTAAATAGTCTGTGCATATAACAAATGTGGAATGGTACGTCTTTATTCATTGTTAAATCTGTATGTTCATATCGTGGTTGTCAACTTATTTCATTTATTTAAAATATTTCACCATCTAGGCAATCACACACCATGTACTGAACATGGAAGAAGACTCGTCTTTCGTGTTTTTGTCTGCTTTGTTTGAACGTTCTCTATACTGAATAACAAATATTCAATCCCATTCAAGTTATTTTTAAAAGCAATTGTGCTTACTACTCTCTTGGGCGATTGACTATCCTTGACTGCGTCACCGGAGGTTAACTTTGATACTCTTCTTCTCGTTGTCCTTGTAGACTTTTCGTTCGAACTCCTTTTGGTTGTCCTTCGAGGTGTTGTAATTGAACCCTTCGTAGACTCTTTATAGTCCAGTCAGCGTTGTTATGCTATTGTATTAACTTGACCTACTTCTTCGTTTATTCGGACTCTTGAGGCTTCCCTTGTTGGAGACTTTGACCTTTTTTGCTTTGCTACGTTTGTTAGTGGGTTTGGTTTCAGGGGTCTTGACGTGGGTTATGGATTCGTTATCTTTTAATTCTGTCTGCATAATAGACGATAATCAATTATCTATATATTCATTAAAGAAAGTATCAAAAATACATTCACACGCACTTACATCTTCCACACTAGACCACAAACATCAATGACGACATTTGCCGTTACAAAAAGGAAATTCAACTCATGAATCGTTCATCTCATCAGCGTCCTGTTGGTAAGAAACTGCAGGGATCCAAAACGAGTGCTCAAAAGGATCAAAGTAAGCCAGACTTATCCACAATAGAAGGAAGTAGACAGTTTATTTTACAACAAGACAAGAAGAAAAGGAAAAAGACTCATGGGATACAGTCGACAGTTGACCCTGCTCCATTACAAACACGAACAGAGGAAGTCACACCAACTAGACAATATCGAGACAGAGCACAAGAAAGACGTGAAAGTACGGAGACAAATCATCACGGTGAAAACGAGACATTAGTTATAGACCAGAGAAGCAGAGAAAGTTTGGAGTATATACCAAGAGTAAAGGGATTAGATTACTCTCTTTTGAGCAGAAACACCCAACAAACTAACCGTTGTGACACGCAAGGAAATCCAAGTGAGATTCCTGTACCAAAGCAAGGATTCGAAAATATTTCGGCTGAAGAAGAGTGGCCTTCTCTTGTAGCCCAAATAGCCGTCTCGCAGTTTTGGAAAGAAGAAAGACCAACGCCAACTGGCAATCATAGAGTATATAATTTCTATCCAGGAAGAATGTATTATGTTTACGATCTGGTAAAGCAAGGCATGAACGAAAGTGCCCAACCAGTGGTTGTTCGACAAAGTAAGAAACACATGTCTTCGTCGAGTAGTATTACTTTTGATTGGACTTGTGATATTACCAGCTTGATTTGGGCAAAAGATGCGACAGATGAGTTGTCGTCTTTCAAGGAGGATTGTTCTTCATATAACAATGGCAACCCTGAAATACATCTAGTTTGGAATTGCAATAGGCCTAGCAAACATGAGATATCGTCCACAGTTCGAACTGAGAATGATACTTCCAAATGGAGCTCAGTGCGGCAAGATACCGCAAGTACTGCAGTTATAGACAACGAAGGAACAGAAGAAAATTTACATCATCTAGTCAACCAACAAGAAAGTGAAGTCGTCGAAGAGGAAGTGGATATTTTTCAAGACATTGATGCGACTCAAGTGAGTTGGAGTTATTCTACAACATAACTTCATTAGCTGTTCTCAACTGATCCATTTGGTATTGTAATTTGTGTCTTTCTTTTATCATGCAAAGAAAACTTTTGAAGTATTACAGTCATTTTTCAGGTTACCTTCACAAATGACTTGGTGAAATGTAAATAACTTGAAACACCATATACATTGAAAATATTTATAGTTACTGTGTATATGTAGTCAAAAATAGCCTCTGCCCAAGACTGTCTTATCGTCGAATGGAAAAGGGAGGAGACAGACCCACAGTTCTTAAAGGATTTCTGGATGAAGGATTGTGAGGTAGTCCAGAAGGATGATTATTGTTGCTTGGGTAAACACTTGAGTGAACTGTTGTGTCTTGAGGTGTCACGCCAGTACTTTCATCAACCGCATGAATAGAAGTAAAAGTCCGATCAACTACTTTTGGAGAAGGCACTTTGTTGGAATGTACATAGTCTCCACCTGATGGATGCTCAGTATTTCCTGCCACAGGTTTCTCATTTGCTGCTTCATGTTCGACACGAACTGCAGTGTGACTTGCGGACGATGATTCAGATTGCTTTAACAGAGTCCAGTCAAAAATATTATCGTTGACAAATCCTTCTCTTTCAAACAAGCCTCTAAACAAGTTTCTCAAATAACTATAATCGGGTTTTTCATCGAATCTAATTATATTTTGTCAAGACCTAATGAGAGCAGCACCTTAGAACCACTTACTTCAATGATCGGCAGTATTGAATATATGTTGCAAATTCCCCTGGATATCCTCGACAAAGAACTTCAATAGGAGTATTGTATTTCTTTTCACTAATCTTTTGGTATTTTTGTTTCTTTGTAGCCGCCTTCAATCCTTGCCAAGGTAAACTTCCTCTCAACAAATACATAAAGACATATCCAAGTGACTCCAAATCATCTCTTCTTCCTTGTTCTACTCCCAAGTGAGTATTAATAGAAGCATACCTTGCAGTTCCTGTTAAATTCTTTCCCTCGCGATAAGGAATATGAACATGTGTCTTTGGGTCTCTATACTTTTTGGAGAGGCCGAAATCTATGAGATATACGGTATTCGAGTTTCTGCCCAATCCCATCAAAAAGTTATCTGGCTTAATATCTCGATGAATAAAGCTGCGGGAATGAACATATTCAATACGACACAACATCTGGTCAGCAAGTAATAATATTGTTTTCAACGAAAATCTGCGATGACAAAAGTTAAACAAATCCTCCACACTTGGTCCCAACAGCTCCATGGCCATGACGTTATAATCTCCTTCTTGACCATACCACTTTACTTGGGGAATTCCCAAAACAAGTTGACCCTTTCAATGTTTCAAAAGACAACTTTATAACATAAAAGAAGAACTTACTGTTGGGCTAGAACACAAATATCTATAAATTTTGCTTTCGTAAAGCAGTTGAGGGTGTCTCGTCTTCACACTTTCCAACTTGATAGCGACTTCTTCTGCAGTATACACGTTGATTCCTATTTTTAAGTGGGTGAAAAGTATTCGAGGGGGTCAATAATACCAACACTCACCGAGATAGATATCCCCAAAGGAACCGGAACCAATTTTACGTCCAAGTTTCCACTTCCCTCCAACTCGAAGCTCCATTAAGCCAATACAAACAGCAGTCCGAGGAAACGGGCAAAGGCCCAATATAGAAACAAAGGTCCAAACCGTCTAAAACCACTTTGTCAAGCAAATATTCAAGTATATAGGTTCGAATTGAGTGACAACAGCCTGCAGCACTACACAGGGTTTTACACAGCAAACAACCGACAAGAAATTCTTTTCAGCAAAAACGGGAAAAAGGATGTGCGGAGGGGATATGAAGTAGGATGATTATGGAGAATGGCAGAGAAAAGTCCAAATCAATCATTGGAATATTCAAAGCTTTATCAAAAAGAAGATAAATCAAATATCTTCTTTATGGATTCAAAACAACGCAATAAGCTATTTCCTTCTCCTTGTTTCAGCTATCTTCTTAATACTGTATAGAAATAGGATGTTCATATCAAGTGATTCTAAAGCTTCCTTTGAACTTTCAATATAAGCTAGAAAACGAAATCCCTTTTTGCAATATGTCTCTCTAAGAGGAAGTCGAAGCTATCTATCCATAACCAAGAAAAGACTCCAAAACAATTTCCATTGAAGCCTTCCTAATCCCAGACATGTCGGATGAGGTTTCCAAAGAACGCTCAGAGAACGTGTTCTATAGAAGGTAAGCAAGCGTATTGTTCAATGTATACTTATCAACTTCAAACAGTTATCAAGGTGAAGAAGACTTACCTGATATCCGAGCTCTTATAGTATGTCGTTTCGTTGACCAACTCGCTTCCATATGAGAGACGCTTTTGTTTAGGACAAGGACCTATCCGAACCTTATTCGATATTTACTTATAGATACTTTTTGAATCAGTGGCCGGAACTATGTCTACTTGTAAGCAGACCCTCTAAGTAGTCAACTGCAACTCAACTTGCTGGAATAAGGGATTCTTTCAAAAAGAATGCATAGGGTGCATAGTTTGTAAAATGGTAAGTCACTTTTGCTATATCCTGTTTGCTGGAATATTTAATCTCACCGATTTGCCTTATGGAGGAACCAAATAAGAGGAATATTCTTCGAGGATATATTGCAATGTTGGCAGTCCGTCAAGACTTTCGAAGACAAGGTAACTGTTTTGCCTGATAAAAGGAAAGCGACCACTGAGGCACGCAGGAATCGGCATGGAACTTGTGAAGAGAGTTATTGAAAGAATGAAAACAAGCGATTGTCAGGAAGTAGTCTTGGAAACAGAAATCACTAACAAAGCTGCTTTGTGTCTATATCGAAAGCTGGGATTCATTCGTGACAAGTTATTGGTGAGTCTACACTTTGATCAATTTTCGAGATTGATAAGAGCACAGGAACGTTATTATCTTAATGGAAACGATGCTTTTCGTCTAAAACTTCGTTTACGTTCCATGTTCAACTCTTAAGTTGACCTGTTCTTAATCTGCTCCATAGAATACAGCGGTACCACCCTACGATAACTATTCTCATTCATCCTTGTGGGTCAAAGTAGGTTTATTTTTAGACTTTAAGAGTTCAAGGGCCTTGATCGAACAAGTCTTCCAGTTTCTTCTTCATTTCTTCCAACTACAAAAGAATATTTTTGACTCTATCGTGTTTCAAACCCAAACCTACTTACCTTATCGTCCGAAATCTGTCTTCTCTCTTCTTCTGGTGAAGTTGCGCCTCTTTCCTCTATTCTTCGCCACTTTTCAACTTCTGCCGAGTCACTTTGTGGAGGTGATAATAGCGCTCCCTTTGGAACGAATCCCAAGCGCAACCCACTATTTTTACAAAAGTCGGCTACTTCTTCAAATTTTATCAACTATGACATAGTCAGAACTGTAAAAAATAAAAGAGAGTTTTCTTACTTCTGGAACTGGCTTCGGAAAGTCCTGGGCCTCTAACAAGGCAGCATAGATTTTAGCTTCGTCTTGTTCTTGAAAAGCCAATACAACGTCAACACCACTTATTTTTAAACTGTATATTCCTTGATTGTTTGTACTTGGGTTAAATATCAATACCCAAATATTTGCAGGAGGCCTTCCAGCCATGGGAATGGCATCAGGAGGGAACTGACCCTTATTCTGTCCAGAAGAAACTTCCTTCATTCTCTTCTTAAGTATATCCCAATCCAGTTTAGGCTTCTCCGAGTTTTCTCCATCTTGTGAAGAATCTTCTTCTTCTGGTTCTCTTTTCTCGCTTCCACGACAACAACTTGTCTGAAACGGTGACTGAAACTGCGTGATAGGTCTTGTTCTCTTAGACAACGGTACTAGAGTAGTGCATCTTTTGCACACTTGCCTTGTAGACTCGGGTATGAAACGAAAGTAATACGAACCAAAAGTCACAAACGTTAATGACATATCCAAAACAACAAAAGAAATTCAATGAGGGATACACAGTGGATGACTCCCATGGCGAACTTTGACCCTTTTTCAGACCAACTTGTCGTAGAAGATGGACAAATAGATTATTCCTTCGATCCTTTTGCAGCGACAGATATCGAATTTCGTGATAAAGAAAAAGAGCTGTCTTTGATGAAGTTGCATCGACCGAGAGTTTCTCTCAAATTTGAAGAGTTGTCTGTGGTTGCAGTTCAAAGAAAGGGCTTCTTGTGGAAACAACAAAAACAACAAAAACAAATACTGAAAAATATTTCTGGAGTAGTCTATTCTGGACAATTGCTTGCTATTATGGGGCCATCTGGCTCAGGAAAGACCACCTTGCTCAACTTGCTTGCTGGTAGGTTGTCGGCTTCCAGCAACTTGAGTGGCAGCGGAAGCATTACTATAAATGGGAAGAAAAGGGACCCGGGTTCTTTCAAAAAGGTATGTCCATTGTTCTATGTAAGGAAAATATACTCATTCGAGCCATAGTTGAGTGCTTATGTTATGCAGGATGATCATATGTTTGCAGACCTGACGGTAGAAGAGCAGATATCAATATCTGCACATTTGCGTCTACCAAATAAAGTTTCAAAAGCTGAAAAGAAACGTAGAGTTGAAGCAGTTATTTCTGAGTTGGGTCTCTCTGGAGTAAAGAAATCTTTCATTGGTTCGGAAACTAAACGAGGCGTAAGTGGGGGAGAGAGAAAACGTGTGAGTATCGGTACAGAGCTAGTAACAGATCCTTCATTATTATTCTTGGACGGTGAGTTTCCAAATGGCTTTCAATAGCTTTTATTGAAACCCGAGATAGAACCAACCTCAGGTTTGGATGCTTTCAATGCGCAGAATGTTGTTCAGACGCTAGTTCGTCTCGCCAGGAACGGTCGTGCAGTTGTGATGACAGTGCATCAACCGAGGAGCAATATATTTAGTCTATTCGATATGCTTTTATTGCTTTCTGAAGGTCAAATTATTTATTTTGGTTCAGCAAAAGATGCATTGCCATATTTCTCGCAATTAGGATATGAGTAAGTTTCATTCTTGAAGGAGATTGATAATGTGATTCTTTTTAGATGTCCTGAACATTTTAATCCCGCAGATTATTTTCTGGACCTGATATCGATAGACTTACGATCACCTCAACTTGAACGCAACTCTCGAGGTCGAGTTTTATATCTTCACCGTGCATACAATGAAACTTTATTCTCGAAAGGAGGTAACATGATAACACAAAGTATGTTGGTTTTATGTCTCTTTTGAAACTGTTTTTCATTCAGTGTCAAATATTAGATGAAGTTTCGCCAAAGATTGAGGAGGAACCAAATCAAGAGACTGACGTTACAGATATACATAAGTATGCTTATCCTTATTGGAAGGAATTCTTTCTATTGTGCAATCGCGCTTCGAAATTACTAGTTCGAGAACAAGGTGTCTCAGTTATTCGTGCTGCTCAAACAATGGTAAGTATGTTCAAGTTGTACAAGTTTTAATATGGTATCTTTGGTAGATATTTGCTATATTATTGGGTCTTATTTGGTTGAACAAAGGACGAAATGTCTCTTCAACGAACTATATAGACATTGAAGGCATCCTCTTTTTTATTCTTATCAACCAAAGTTTCATAAGTATATTTGGAACTATATTCACATTTCCACTTGAACGCTCTATCGTTCTAAGAGAGCGTGCTAGTGGAACATATCGAGTCTCTGCGTATTATCTGTCCAAAACTTTAGTAGAAATACCACGTTCCATACTATTTTCATTGTTTTTTTGTGTAGTAGTAAGTAAGAACTTTTTATGAATCGCCGCTGCTGAATTTTGAAAGTTATATTGGATGGTCGGCCTTAGAGATTCAGCACGTTCGTTCTTTCTGTTTCTGGTGGTCATTTTTCTCACTTCATTGACTGCAGAAGGCATTGCACTTACTGTTTCCGTAGGTGTAGCAACTTTATATTGGATTGTTTTCAATGAGTTTCTTAGGCTGGGGCACCGACTCCTCAAATTGCTTCAGCCATTATACCACTTTTTCTAGTTGTGTCGATATTATTTGGTGGTTTCTTTTTATCTAATTCACAAATTCCAAATTATTTCGTTTGGTTGAAATATATGTCGTTTGTGAAATATTCATTTGGAGCCTTGATGCATATTCAATTTGATGATTTTCAGTTTCAGATTCTAGTTTCCGATTGTGTTGTATGTGATGGCAATCAAGTGCTTTCCACTTCCGGAACAACGGACTTTTCATTGGGAGGAAATATTGGAGTAAGGCAGTCCTTTTACTAACTTTAAATTATTAATAAGTTTAGTTGCTTGTTACAATAATGATGATCTTTCGCGTATCAGCTTATCTGGTGTTGCGAATAAGAGGTCCAAAATATGATAAAAATCTTTGATAGAAGATTGCTTGTCACAATTCAACATCGCTGATTAGTTAAGATGGGATGAGAATAATGTCATTCAAGTTATGAGTCAAACGACTTGATTGGAATAGGTTGTTTGTACACGAATAAATGGGAGATGTGTTACTTTATCCATTGTTGTTAGTCTTATGTTCCTGTATAAGAACAAACACAAAGTTGCTTGCTGTATCCAATGCTTTATAGCTACTTGAATTTTGTTATGAAATATTCCAATTTCCAGTTTATTGAAGTAACTTGTGAATCAAATGAGCGCAAAAGTGGTCGGTTGAACATCACTACTTTGTCAAGAAGAGCATTTGTTTGCCCCACCATGACTGCGTTGTTGGGTCACTTGGGGTTCTGTCCTATCTGTCATGCATATACTTCAAGGTTCTCTTATAACTGTCTCGTTGATAAAGAATTAAGACGAGTCTGGAAGATTCCTAAACAAAATGGTAAAGGGAGCTATTATGGAAAATCCTTATTTGGAAAGAAGCATTCGTGCTGCTTTTTGAGAACATGCTACTACAGTCTTGATACTTATCTCCATAGAAGTAAAAGTATACAGTTTTACGCAGTGAAATCTTGTTTGCCAACTAATCACCATAATAATTCTTCAGAAGACAGGCGAACAACTTTTGTTGACTTTAAAGAAAACAAGATACAAGTTGATGAAGACCACAACTCTAAGCCTTACGACCAACTAGAAGGAGATGAGTTTATTCAACAAGACGATGAATACAATTTATGGGAAGCAACAGCTGTCGGAGAGAGATATGCTACCTTGGAACAATGTGACTATCTTATATCTCAAAGGCTTGTGGAATATATGGACACAAGAGAGACCGAAGCACAAAGAGAACCTGAGCATCCTATAGATGAAGATGCTATTTTAGACTGGTGGGTTGCTGCAGTGGACTCCAAAAAGTTCAAGGAAATACAAAACTTGTATGGCAATTTTGGTATTTTCTTCCTTGAGAATTTTCCCGACTTTGCTGAAAACAAACTGTTTGAAGGAATACTGACTCCAAAGGAAAAAGCAATATTTAAAGCAAGGAAATTGTATTCTAGTATTGGAGTTCCGGCTGTCGCAGACTCTTTATTGTTCATCATTGAACCTGGAAGTTCTCATTCACAGGGTTATCAGTTTGAGCAGTTAGATAGTAATGTTGACCGTTTGTTGGAGACTCTTCGAACTACTTCGAAGCCCAATAGAATCACGACCTTTTATTCTTATGTTGCCTATTTTGATGGCGAAAGAGAACTTGTGGAGGAAGGCATTTGTGAAGTAGACATATTCTTTGCACACAGCTCTCAGGCGTCGATTGCGGTTTCGACAGCTTTCGACAATCTTATGTTACGTTTGAGAACAGAGCTTCATCTTCCAGCTTATCGTCCGGATGATGAGTTGGATGATGGTCAGAACAACGAAACGAAAGATGCTTCTTTATTGACCAAATCAATGTACAAACCACAAAATTTGCCTGGAGCTGTTTTGTTAGCAGATAGACTATTACATGAGGCAGATTTACTTCAAGGTAGTCTGATTAAAGTTACTTCTTTTCTCAATCATCAAGTGGATGTTGCGTTGATGGAGTCTTGTGGAAAGGATGTAGCAAGTTTGCTAAGAAATACAAATCCTACCAAAGTTCTAACCATAGAAACCAGTGGTCTCTTACCTGCAATTACAGTAGCTAGAGAATTGAGTCTTTTGATGGTTTATGCCCGACATGGAAAGTCAATTACCATGAGTGATTGCATTCATACTTTCTATCGGAGTCAAACCAAGGGCGAGCTTTATGAATTAGTAATATCCAGAGAATATTTGGGAGAGAATGATCGGGTAGTTATCATAGATGACTTTTTAGCTGGAGGTTCAACACTAGATGCATTAATACGCTTAGCAAAGATGGCTGGAGCCGAGGTTTGTGGTATTGGAGTTTTGATTGAAAGAACAGACATGGGAGGAAGAGCGTTTCTATCGGGTTATAATATTCCAATATTTTCGTTGGTTCGGATCTTTGTCTCTTCCGAAGGCTTAAAAGTAGAAAATATCGAAAAATTCTAATGTTGCCATTATCTTTAGTTATGTGAAGTTGGATCTTTTGGTTGGTAGTTATGTCGAAACACCATAATATCTACAAGTTGTATAAATGGCACTCGTTAGTAGACTCGGTTTATTGTTCTATTGTTACCAAGTTGAGCTCAGAACAGTTCTTTAACAAGGGCTGGGGTGATAGAGTTAGCTTTGAGAAGCAACATAGTTTGTTTGTTGAAAAGTTGAAACAGTGGAAGGAAGCCCGAAACTTTGGAAAACCTTTGCAAGGCCCTAGCATTGCTGAAAACCAGTTGCAGTGGACTTATGATAGTGCCTCATCATATTCAAGCTCATCCCCATCTTATATCTTAACTAGATTCAACAAAAAGCAGCCTTGGCTATGGAACAGAGTGGCAGAAGTGTGGAAACTTCGTCTACGAGAAGCTTGCTTTCTCAGTCCAGCAACAGAAGGCTTAATTGAAACTGGCTCTTTGGTAAGATGTACAAAGACAAGCCCAACCCATCCTCAATACTTAGTGTTCCTTGTAGTCAAGTTTTCCTGGGGAGACAAGGATGGCGCGATTTCTGGTTGTAGAACCTCTACATAGTTCTACTTCCACCTTGGTCATTCATCTTGCTGCCACTGGTGACCACGGTTATAACCGACGGTTATTTTGCTTTGCTTTGCCTTTAGCAAGTAGTGGTATATCCTCTGTGATACTAGAAAATCCTTACTATGGAAGCAGAAAACCTGCTCATCAAGTTGGTTCCAAGTTGGCTTATGTGCAAGATTTGTTACTTCTTGGTTTTGCAACTATTTTGGAATGTATATCTATTGCCAAGTATTTCTCGGAAGGTTTCGGTTATAGACGTATTTGTTTCACGGGACTATCACAAGGTGGCCTACATGCTGCTATGGCTGCCTCTTTATATCCTTTGCCAGTTGCAACAGTAGCAGCATTTTCACCTCATTCAGCGGTTCCAGTATTTACGGATGGTGTGTTGAGACAGTCTTGTTCCTGGAACCAGTTAGCGGCAACTATGAATGAAGCGCTTGTTACTGAAAGTTTATGTACCATCCAACATACAGAAGGAGATAGTCACCAAATTAGGGAATATTATGACCAAGCTTCATCGCAAGTTGGGCAATATGTTGATAGAAAAGAACAAACAGTGCTATCTCTGTTAAGCAACGCCTTGGCATTAAGTGACATTCGCCATTTTCCACAACCAGCAAACCCCAGGGCTGCGGTACTTTTAGCAGGAGAGAATGACAAGTAAGTTCCTGCAGTCTTGTTATGAAAAGAACTTATTCTGTGAAGATATGTTCCAAAAGATTGCGTTGACATGTTTTCCAGGGCTTGGCCTCAAATGGAGATTCGTTGGATTCCAAGTGGTCACGTAACAGGCTTTCTTTTTTATCGCCAACATATATTTCAAGCAATATTAGATAGTTTGGCTCGAGTCTAATAATAAATTTCTATTTATAAAATGAACACAGATAATCACTGTCTTCACTATAGGAAATATGAATCATATCTCTGAAGAAATGTCAAAGCCACTGGAACAATGCCTATATACATTGTCTATTGCTTCCTCGTCACTACAAAGTCTGCCATCTCTAATAATGCTTGGCGATAACTGGTGTCTTGCAATGTTTGTTGAATTCCTTCTTTGGCCAAGTAGCAATGTTCTTTTGCCAAATCCACAGTTCGTTCAATACCTTTACTATTCTCTATGGCAAGCAAGGTCTTGGAAATATCATCGGGACGCTGAAATCTTCTTTTGGCATAGTCACGTATCTCTGGATACTGCTCCATAGCAAATAAAACTGGTGCTGTAAGAGTTCCTTGATGAATATCTGCCAATGCTGGCTTCCCTAGACTCGTGGATGATCCTGTAAAATCTAAAGCATCGTCCATTAACTGATAAGCCAAACCCAAATGACGACCGTATTCAAACGCCACCTTAACTATCTCTTTCGGACAATTCGAAAGAAGTGCAACAGCTTGGCAAGAATTGGCAATCAGCGAAGCAGTCTTGAGAAATGTCTTTTGTAAATAAACTTCGAGTTTGTCGTTCGAGTTACCTTCATCTACAGTCATTTGTAATACTTCCCCATGTACCAAGTGCTCAATAACTGTTGATAACATTTCCACAACGTCACAATTCCTCAACCTGGCTAAACTCACTGAAGCTCGCGATAACAAAAAATCGCCTGCTAAAACACTGAGTTGATTCCCAAAAAGAGCATTAACCGACTTCACTCCTCTACGCGTATCGGCAACATCGATAACGTCATCATGTAATAAGCTTGCTACGTGTATTAGTTCAGTTATTTCTGCCAATTTTAACTGGGAAGGTAGAATATGAGGAGAGCTTTTCACAGAAGGGCTTTCGTGACTAACTCGACTATTCGTTGAATCCATGAGGTTCGAGTTGGAAGCATTCACTGCATACGCCATAAGTATTACTACAGTTGGACGAAATCGTTTTCCAGTAATGTTAAGAAAGTAACTCGCTGCTCGTTGTAATACAGGATGATTCACAGCCACCGCTTCTTCAAAAGATTTTGCTATACCCGATAACTCCTCAGCTACTAGTTTGAAAGGATTCAGTGAATTCATATTATGACTGAACGGTAGCGTTGCAGCTTCTTGAAGCTTTTTGGACAAACCTAAAAAGGCATTGTTGAGGAACTGACCAAAAGCGTCGGAGCTGTAGGATGCTGCATCGTTCCTGCAGAAATTAAAACGGTAGATTCTTCTTTTCGAAACCAAGTGATACTGATTTGCCATTTCACAGTATCTTGAACCAATGTGCCTTGAGTAGTAATATTTAAAGTATAAGTTACGGACCGTCCTCCACATCGAGAACCCAATCCTCACTGTTTCGCAATTACTCTCGTTCGGTTACAATTATCTCGTCTTTGATATAAGCATCCTATCCATATTCAAATGTATTTGGTAGAAACATGATCGAGTAGTTGATTAGTTTGAGAGTATGATTTCTTTCGATATAAAGTGGGTGGAAAGAAGTGCGTCTCACAAAGTAATCTGAGCTTGAAAAATAGCTTTTGAGAGACGACCATCAAACCATTTCGTTCCTTGGCAAAGTCGGTCTGAACTACTAAAAAATTGGCAAAGACTATCGATTCGAAAATGCGTTTAGAACAAATAGTCAAGCAAGTGTCGCTTCACCTTTTTGCTTTCGTATGAAAGATGAGAAAGTCTCGAAAATAGAAAAAAGGAAAAGCAACGAATGTGCCTAAAATCTGAAGTTAAAATGACTATCGGAATTCCAACGTTAACTGCGCAGTATTGAAATTCTATCAGATAACGATAGCATGTAAGACATTAGAAGGCAATAATCAATTCCTTCCTGCCAAGTTAGAAGGAGATAGAAAATTCAATAGGAATAAATAACCTTGGTATTACAACTTTTGAATTCCGCTCAATTATAATTGGTGACCGCGATACCTTCGCTTCCACCCAAGAAAATGAACTGGATTTTTTCAAAGTCTCCGATCTATATCCGATTTCATGACAAGACTTTCTTCTTGTATTTTACTTGAATGATTTTGGTTGCTACTATGAGACTCGTCAAATCTTTGTTCATTTCATTTGACAACAGTCAAGTTTAGTGAAATGTAAATATGGAGCTTGTACTACAACAACTACATCTTGAACAACTTAAATGTTGGAAAATCTCAATACTTCTATACTGTGAGCTTTGGTTGAAAAACTTGACAGTGAATAACTAGTGTCTAGCTTGCTCTTGAAGACATATTTATCAGTACAGTATTAAAAAAGGACAAGAAAGCAACAATGAACGAGGGATCATTGAAAAACTGACAATTTGTCTTTAAAAAAGGTGTCCAAATAATGTGGTTGTAATCAGAATTGTCAGCGAGACGGATTGAACGAGTTTTATACAATCAAGCAGGGACGTTCTCTCGATTTTTTACATAGTGTCGTTGCAATGCCTCCCAAAGGTCAGCAAAAGAAAAATTATCCAAACTATAAAATATGTCCTATCTCCAAAAATACCGTCGGTAAAACCTGGTCGACCTCCAAGAAGTTATGCAACACAAAGAATCAGGTCAAGAATGCTATAAGTTACAGGGGTGATGGAACGCAAACTGCTAGTACTTTTTTAAAGGCAGTGAAAAAGACTTCTTATTCTAAACTCGGTGATAAAGAAAAATCTACAAATGTTCAAAACGTATGGCAATACAATGGAGAAGAAGTAAAAACCTCCTATATTCTAGAACAGTACCAGAAGAATGCTTGTTCGTCAAGTAAAAACTCCAGAAACGAAACGAGAGTATATAAGTTAAATCATGGGAAAAGAGGAGGAATGAAGCTAGAGAAGACACAACATGAAACAGAAGAGATACAGGAGCTCGTCTGTTACCGTTAAGCATCTTCTTCTATATTGCAATTTGGAGTTGCTTGTGACGGAATTTTCAGTGTGTTTGGCTTCTTTGAAGCTTTTATGTGTTACTGATAGTAAAAATGATTTGTGGTTCATATTCAAATTTACGAAACGCAGGAGAAAAACTCAGGCTTCTTCAAAGGCACATTTCAAGTTTGCACCTCGGCTTGCAATACATTGTTTCCAACCTTTCTTCAATGTCTTTCTGATACTCCAACGAAGCAATTTAGATTGCGTGATTATCTTACTGTTAACTTGAACGCAAATGTATTCAAAATTCTAGCCTATTTCAAAAGACACCATATAAGTTTTCCAAGGAGGAAGCCGTCTTTGAAGAGCTTCATAGGATATCTGTTCATGTTAGAATACCAGTAGTTATCTGCTTCCAGATTGATAGACACTTTCAAAAGGTACATGACCATTATCGAATTCTTGTAAGATAAAGTACTTGTTTCAACAAGTTCTGCTCTTTTGAATGAGGATTATTTTTTCGAAGGAATTGCAGTTGGTTATTTGACTTGACAGTCTTTAGCATATCCACTTTTGCTTTGGTGATAGAAAGAAGAGGAATCATTGTCGAAGTTTAGCTAAACAAACAAGAAGTCTAAACACTTTTTGACAGATCAAATGAGAAGCAGCTATCGATTGGCCACCAATTTGACCCAAGATTGTTGGAATAACAATAAACTTGAGGATGTAAATATGCCATGGTAATCATGTAGCAGCAGAGAGTATGTTTGACAAGGTTTGAAATTGGTTTGGATTCACAACATCAAAGTAATGATGAGAAACATTCAATGCAAATCTGCAGCAACAATGAATGAACTGTAGACAAAGTCTTCTATGAAACGAGTAGACAAAGTGCTAGCGATACAAGAGAAAAACCATATCTTTGGAACTTGATACAAGGGATCCACAACTCTTTTTATGAGCGACTGTTCAATCTCAAAGATATAAGAACAAACCTACAGTATTTCCTCTATCGTAACAAGATCATCTCTCTATCTCATTTGCCTGTATAAGTTCTTAGGAATCTTGTTACTATCCAAAGACAAGAATACAGGTAACAGTAGGATAGAGGAGATTCCCTAGTGCTGGAAATTCATGCTTCTTCAAAGGGAGAGAGAGTGCGAGATTGAAAGTAGAAACTCCTTCAACAGTCAAGTTACACAAAGGAAGCAATGCCTTGCATACATTCTCTGCTGTATTTCTTAGAAGATGATGTAACAAGTCTCATATTCATAGTAGAAGAATCATGTTAACATGTTACATTCTTCGTGCTAGTTTGTGAAACTGAATGGAACATCAATCCAACGGACATTGTTAGAATCGACATGTGAAGAGGCTGACAAACGGTTTGCCAATTCAGTATAAACTCCGATTCAGAATCGATTTGACAAAAAGATTCGATTCGATGCCCATCAAACAGTTTTAAAAGCAACGTTTGCATCATGTCCATAAAAGTTCAACTAAACCAACCGCTTCTTCAGGCGACAGGGAGGATGTCAGCTACACATGACATAGAGATAACTTCTGATGAAAATTTTGACTTTAGAGAGGAACCTAAGAGTTTAGAGTTATCAACAGGCTTCGACAAAGAACTGCAAAAGTCAGAACCACCATCAAATAAGGAAAGACGCTCAGCTATTCTAAACATAGTCTTTGCAGGCATTGCTCTCACGTCAGACGGTTATTGTGAATCAGTTGTGAACCTTATCAACGTTTTCTTCTCTGCATTATACCCTATACAGTTCACCTCCTCGATGAGTACTAGGATAAGTAACTCACTTTTGGTTGGTGCTATTATTGGGCAACTTGGCTTTGGTTTAATAAGTGATAGAATTGGAAGAAAAGTTGGTCTCCTGTGTACTACTGGCTTTGTTATCGTGGGTTCTCTATTGTGTAGTGCAGCCTATGGAGCAGGAGGCTCAGTTGAAGGACTATTGTGGGCTTTAGTAGTTTATCGTGGCATCGTGGGTGTAGGAGTTGGTGGTGAATATCCTTGTTCTTCCGCCAATGCAAGTGAAGCGACGGAAGAAACTATTCCACGTTCAAGAGGCGGTGTCTTCATTATGGTTACCAATTTCGCACTTGTCATTGGAGGCGTGCTTTCGATAATAGTCCAAGTTGTTCTATTGAAAATATTTGGTACAAATGATTTGGAACCAGTTTGGAGGATCTCATTTGGTTTAGCAGTAGTTCCTATCTTGAGTGTATTCTATTTCCGTATTCGAATGCTGAATTCGAAACTGTACCGAAAGGAAGCCATGAAGAAGAAAGTTCCGTACATTCTCATTCTTCGTAAATACTGGAAGTATTTAATTGGTACCTGTGGAACTTGGTTTCTTTATGACTTTGTGGCTTTTAGTAATGGTGTCTTTTCCTCCACCATTTTGGAGAACGTTATTTCAGGCACTGATATCATGAAGACAGCCTATTATCAATTAATTCTAAGTGTTCTTGGTATTCCTGGCTTAGTCATTGGAGCACTTACCATTGATAGAATTGGACGTAAGAAGCAACAGTTTATTGGCTTCTTGGGATATGGTGTTATGGGAGTATTGATTGGTGCCTTATTTGGAAAGTTGAGGAACTATACCGCAGCACTTATTATATTATACGGGGTATTCAATAGCTTCGGAAACTACGGTCCTGGAGATGCCTTAGGCTTAGTTAGTTCGGAAATCTATCCAACTGCTGTGAGAGGCACTTGTTATGGTATTTCAGCCGCTTTCGGTAAAGCAGGAGGAGCTATTGGAACACAGGTATTTTTGCCTATCCGGAATGCATTTGGAGGAGCTTCCAGTACTAACGGGAATCGTGCGGTATTTATTGTCAGTGGAGGAATTGCATTGTTAGGAGCTCTCCTATCTCTTATATTTATACCAGACTACTCGAAACGTTATTTGCAGGCGGGTGACGAAGAATTTCATAAATATTTGAAAGAAAATGAAGTTCATGTTACACAGGGGGAGTCTCTAGAAGCTTCTGCGTCGTCTAGTATGCTTCAACGATATTAAAAAGGGATACACTAATCAATGCCAAAGTGCATTCATTACAGTGTATCAACGAGAACTGGTTGATTCCCTGTTCTTTGTTCTAAGCTTATATTTCCAATCCATGATAGCAATCCATGATGCAAACATAATGTACCCAGTAAAAAGGCCAAACATCCAGAAACGAATATGTAATGGAAAGTATTCCGTCCATTTCTTTTGATAAACATGTCGACCAAACTTGATAGAAATTAACAATTCGGCAGTTAGTGTGGCCACTAAAATCCAAGCTTGACTTCCAAAACGTTGACAACTGGGATCAATTAAGAACTGGTAAAATTCTCTTGCACTTGGGAAACCTTGCAATGCAATGATCAAAATACGATAGACGTTTAAGGATGACTCAACTTGAACCCACAAGATTGCCTTTAAAAAAAAGGCATTCAAATCAGCAACTTCCAAAACGAATATTACCAAAGAACACGCTACAAAATGTCGCAAAGAGCCAAAGATAGGCCACTGCAGTTTGTCAAAAGAAGAAGGACCAAATAAGCCTATCAATTCTTTCCAAAAAGTTTTCTTCGAAACAGAGTCGTTTCCTCTCCATGAATACTTTTTTGTCTGAAGTATTTTGCAAGCTATTAATCCAAGCTCAATACCAACCAGATTGCAACATAACAGATCGAGAATGATGGAATCCCACCAACACTCATTGAAGTTTGGAAGCATACCCTTCAACAAGTACTCCAATAGCTCGAACAGCGAGCTAGCAAGCCATAATACTACTCGATCCCGAATCATGAGTGCCTTTACAAACCATCCTAAAGTATGTGCTACAACAAAAGCATCTAAAGCCAAAAATAAATTTGCCAAAGATCCATTAGGGTTCTCGGGAGTCCATAGTCGACAGTCGTCACCATATGAACGGTCTGGTAATGGTCGGCCTGCATTGAGTGGATCCAAATATCCGATAATTTTTCTAGCGTCTGAAACATTCTGGAACAGTAAAAAGACCAAAAACATTAGGTAGAGTAGAGAAAGACCCATAACCAGCCTCCATACAGCCGGATGCGGCCTCTGAAAGAAACCATCACGAAATTGCAATATTCCGTAAACAAGAAGAGGTAAACAACTGCATAAGATGCCTTGAATAACATTTGACACAGTATCCATTCTTTTTTCATTCCGCCAGGCGAGATAAACTATGACTCCCAAAAACACAGCTAGCAGAGTTGCTGTGTGTGGTTTCTGAAAAATGCCATCGCTAGACTGTTCACCCTTTGCTTGTTCTCTACCAAAACATTCTGAAACCATATTAGAATTCATAAGTTCAAGTCCACTTCGACTCTCAGGCCAGAAAGCACAAAGCCATCAGTAGGCAGACTTGACATGTTCGGATGCGACCGACCCGAAAGGATTTGATGCTCCAACTGTGAGCATTCCTCGAGTTGTATCGCAATAACAAGTGGACATTTAAGTAATAAATAGTGCAACTTTGAAAGGTAACTTAGGGAATAATGATAAATGGCAAAAGAGCCATTTGGAACCAAACGAGAAATAAGCAATAGTATTTTTTCCCAAGTAGGTTCTCTACAGGCAATAATAAGAGAACTAAAGCCTTCTCGCAAAGTTCGCTTGAGTTGTCCAACTATGGGACGATGATATTTGCTTGAATCTCTAGTGGAAGAGGCACTATCGGCAGCAACCACAGACTCACTCTTCTGAGAAAGAAGGAGAGAATCCTTTCTAAACGAAAGAGGCAAACCATCTCGTTCTTCTTCTGAGTATAACTGAGTCAATATATTCATAGGGCACACAATGAAACGTGATGTTCTTCGCCATTCAACTAGACAAGGGAAAAAGTCAAGAAGTTCTAAACCTGGAGGATGGTCACCTTCAAATATGTTGGTGATAAAGACCTGTCGTTGCGTTCTCTCTGCCACGGAAGCACAAAGTAATCCTAAAGTGTCTTCGAATATAAGAACCTGACACAATTGAAATATATTCTATAGAATTCTTGATAGCCAGTTAGTTACCTTGGAATCTGCTACAATGTTCGCTAATCTCAAAAGGAGTCCTACTGAAACAGGAGAGAGACGAAGGATAGCCTCAGGGTTCTTTTTCAAGTACCATTCACAAAGAAGACAACAAGTTGGCTTTTGTATCACAACAGAAATCATATGCTTTCTCCTCTTCCTTGAAATATATTTTTCTTGTCCAAACCGCGAAAGTTTTGAAAAGCTTGGATTCTTTTGAGATAAAAGTTTTACCAAATCCTCTCCAACGACTCCAGCCTTTCTTAAAGAGTCTATGTCTTGTGCTGTATATGAACCTTCCTTGTGAATTAACTGGAGTAAAGACAGTATTATGAATATTTTATAAAGTCGAGTTTGAATTTACCTCTTCACTAGTCTGGAGTGTTGTAGTTTCTCCATAACCATCGTCTTCCATCTGTTGTGCTTGTGAAGAGTCGCTTTCTTGCGACTTTACTGCAAAGTCTACTCTGCAACCGAATTGGGGACCCGGTAGATCGGCAAGACGAAACTTCCTGCCTCCTACCTTTACTGTACGGTTAGGATAATAACGTACAAAAGTGAGGTCTTTTGAAGCACTGATAGACTGTAAAACTATCCAATCACCCTGTGCTATAGCCTCTGCCATAGAAGATTTGGTTTAATATAAACGTTTATTACAAACAAGCCTTTCCAATCAACGGTTAGGCGATGAAGAATTGGAGTTTCCAAATAAGGATTGAAAGCTTTGCATTGCAGCGTTCATGACTTCAGGATTATTCAGCAGACTCATAATGTTATTTGGATCCCTTTCTATGCTTTCCATGGCTGTTCTCAAATGGGGATTCGAATTCAATTGCTCAAATAATGGAGACCTTTGTAAGTTTTCAAAAATATTAGCCATGTTGTCATTGTTTTCTGTTGCTGCCTGTTGTTCATTGGTATTGCCGCTTTCACTGTTTTCCGCCGTTTCTGAAATGTTGTGATTATTATTACTCTCACCAGTTCTCATCTGTGAGAACATTTGCTGCATTCCGCCAGATTGCAATATGCTAGAGGCAGCTTGCATTAATTGAGGATTCTGAAGCAACGACTGAAATAACTGATTGGGATTATTATTATCGGAAGAAGTAGAATTGGAAGGATTCCTTTTCTTTACAAGTTCAAGTATCTCAGCCATTCGAGCATTTTCTGGTTCTATTTCTAAAACTTCCTTTGCTGTTTTCAATGCTTCTTCCAACATTCCGGCCTCGTAATATGCCGAAGCAAGACGTTCTCTCGGCCTTACAAAAGTCGGGTTGAGCGAAATTGCTTGTCTACAATCGTCAATTGCACTACTCAGCATATTCAGGTGTGTCTTTGCTGCCGCTCGATTAGAGTAAAATACCGCATTCAAAGGATCTAATTGGATTGCTGCAGAATATTTTTCCAGAGCTTCTCGATACTTTCCTTGTCGCATATACTCATTACCTTGCAGTTTCAGATCTTCCGCCTGCTCCTTCTTATTATCCTGAAAGGAACCTTCTTTTCTTTGAGAAAGACTAGGAGAGCTGTCTCTTCTGCTTGTTCCCGTTCCTTTAGCTCCAAACTTTCGCAAAAACTTCTCCTTTGCCTTGTGCACTCTTTGTTCGTATTCCTCAGTTCCCGGTTCAACTCCCTGAAAGTAATTGGTTCGCCTCAAAGTTTCTAGAAAAGAATCAAAACCTGCGAGATATTCTTCACTTTTGCTTTTATTAAGGACGTCGTTCTCAGTGGAATGCATTGAATTCAACCCTCTCTGGAAAACATCCTCGAGTCTATGCGGAAGCTCAACGGTCCTTCGTGTCCCATCCGAGTTCTCCAAACCATATGCCTCTGAAATACACTGTATTGCAACTTCTAGCTGTTCGCCTTTATCTACAGAGGCTTTCTTTTCTCTCTCTAATAGTTCTATTATCGAGTGAATCAACAACTCGTTCGTATCCCTGCTGTGCGACGTCATGGTATAAAAATTGTGTTCTGGACAAGAATTATTTTGAAGGATGGTATCCCTCGCAACTTTGACGCGTTATTATTCACAAGGTATGCAGAAAGTGAATTTTGAGCGCTTCCGAGTTGAATAAAACTGGTTTAGATTCTAAGAAAAAAATCCCTAGTAAGACGAAGGAGGGTTTAAATATTAACCCCTTTCTATGTGAGCCACTGAAGGAGCTTTCTCAGTTGGAACAAGAAGCCAACTTGGAAGAGACAGGTACATGGACGGAACGTTGGTTGGTTGAGTTTTTTTCACGGTTATATTATAGGTATCTTGAATTCGCAGGTTAACTGTCTTCAACTCTTTGGCAGTGAAGTTGATTGTTATCGCCGAAACTTATGTGTTGACTCCCTGAGAAAGCCCCAGTTTCGAACAAAGCAGCAGATAACCACCTCACAAGACGACCCGAGGGAAGCGCTTGGTTGTTTGGTGGAGTCTCAACAAAGTTTTACTTGGAAACCAACTTCTGTTTCAAGCATAATCCTCGAACTTGTGCCTTGGAACGAGTTATCCCTCAAGGCTTTATTCAACTTTTATCACTTGGAGATCCGAGAGAAGGATATCGCAATTTGTGTGGGGTTGTTATCATTGAGGAATGAACAATACTCTAGTTGGGAAACTTGGAAGGATGCTGGCGAAGTAGTCACGCCTCAGTTGCTGCTATCTCTGTTTTCCAGACTAGTCTTGTCGCTTTCTCCGCAAGAAATTGGTGCAAACGAAAAAGACAGCAGTAGGAATCGCTCCCCCCTGGATATTTTTGTAGATGTTGTCTTAGAGTGTCTTCCAAATCTTGATTGGCAGCAAGTAGCTCGATGTCTTGACTTCCCTTCGTTTTACGTGAAGGACACAAAAGTTTTGGAAAATTTAGTTAATACATATCGAAAAGCAACAGGGGTACGTATGCGAGTCCTTTTTTAATGTAGAGACAATGGGAAGCAAGCTTCTTTTATGAAGCCTCACCAAGCTGAGCTTGAGAGGCCGTATGTCCTCAACTGGACTTAAGATGGGCTCGTTCCTTTTAGTAAACAATCTTACACTAATTCGTCTTCTTTAGGATGCGTATTTTCCAGCTCGTATTCTCATGGAAAGATGGAATAACGTACGTGGACAATTGTCCTTTCTTGCAGCCAGTCTTTCTTGTACATATCCCAAAGTTAACTTTTGGGATTTAAGTCCCAAAGTTGCCCCCTTTGAAAATGTTGCCGTGAAAGTCGATGAAACATATGCAGCAACATGGTCATCAGTTCCTCTGATTGATACTTTATTGGAACTGGCAGAAACAGAGCACTACATGGCAGTTCGTCTAATTTTTGATATTCCTCTTAAACATTGCCCCGAAATACTGCTTCTTGCATTGGCACAGTGTGAGCCTCGCTGGAGCAAGATGTACCGAGAACTCGTTCATATTCTGTTTGTGATGTTTTTCGATAATCACCCCAACTTTATGCCTGTTGCTAGAAGATTATATTATGTTAATGCAGATTTACTGAAATATGGCGTAGTTGAAGCTTGGAAAAAGAGTCCTTCATGTCTTACCCGTATTTTAGATGTATGTCAAGACCTGAAAATTGTACCTGAAGTGTTGCAACATTCCAATTGTTCACAGTTTTCAATAGACTTGGCAGTGTTGGCGGCGCGAAGGGAATACTTGAATTTAGAAAAGTGGCTGACAGACCAAATGAAAGAGAATGGTCCAGAATTCTTTCGTGCTTGCATTGAGTATTTGACGAGGAAGATTCAGTCTTTTGAAGAGAAGCCTGGAGCTTCCGGAATGATTTTTAACCTTGAAGCCACAGCAGCTATGTTTAAGGTCCTGCACGCTTTTGTTCATTCCATGCCATCTGCACTAGTTGACTCGCTAAATCTTTTGTTTGCAAATTACGTTCGAATGAACCCTAGAATGGATACTACGTCAAACAAGGTGATGAGTGATCTTTCTCAGTCAAAGTCAGTAGCTTCTACTGAGACAACTAGCCCAGCTTCTTCCGATGTATTTAGCTCAGATATCGAAGAGGAAACCAACTCATTCTTTAAGAAGATTTTCTCATCGAAACTAAGTGTGGATGAAGGTATTGAGCTTTTGGAAAAATACAAAGCTTCAAACGATGTTCGCGAACAGCAACTTTTTGCTTGCACAATACACAACTTGTTTGATGAATACCGTTTCTTCCCCAACTATCCAGAAAAGGTCCTGAAGATAACAGGAGAGTTATTCGGTGCTTTAGTGGAACGCCAACTTGTTACCGCTTTAACTTTAGGAATTGCTTTGAGATATGTTCTAGAAGCTTTGAGAAGGCCGGGTAGAATGACTTTGTTTGGGTTGGCTGCTGTAAGACGTTTCCAAACTCGTCTTTCTGAGTGGCCACAGTATTGTGCCCACATTACTCATATTGCCCATTTGAAGGAAGAGGATCCCTCTTTATTTGAGTCGATAAAGAAGAATGCAGCGAAAGGAAATGAAGAAGAAAGCAGTTCGCGTTCTTTAGTATCGAGTCCATCTAGTGCTCCTCTGAAAACTGAAGATTCCAAAGAGCTTTATGAAACCAAGGCTTTCGCCTCATCTCCTAGTGCTACTTTCTCTAGTTCACCAGAGCAGATCATGTCTGAAATGACTAGAATATCTCTGAATGATAACGTTCGTTCGGAGAAGATTGAGTCATATATTGGCTTGGGGACTCCTCTGAGTCTTGAAAATGTTCTCTCATCAAGTGGATATAATACGTCTGCTGTATCAACACCCGAAGAAGAAATTCAAGACAAAGTACATTTTATATTTAATAACCTGTCGAATAGTAACTTGGAAGACAAGGCAGAAGAACTGTCTCAATGTTTAGAAGCTGACTATTTGGAATGGTTTTCGCAATATTTGGTCATTAGGCGTGCTTGTGTTGAACAGAATTTCCAAGAGCTATATGTTGCCTTTTTGGAGAAGTTGCAAAGGTTCTGGAATAGAGTCTTTCAATTGGTGTTATCGAAATCATATGAATACGTCAACGTTCTCTTATCTTATGAAAAGATTCGTTTTTCTACTTCAGACAGAACGTTGCTGAAGAATATGGGGAGTTGGATCGGTATTCTTACGCTGGCAAGAAACAAACCAATTCTTGCCAAGGACTTGGATCTGAAATATATTTTATTAGATGCTTATAGCAGAGGACGCTTAATAGCTGCCATTCCATTTACCGCCAAGGTTTTAGATAGTTGTAAGAAGTCCAAAATATTTCGTCCGCCTAATCCTTGGCTCATGGCAATACTCAGTCTGTTAAAGGAGCTGTACAATCTACCTGATTTGAAGTTGAACCTTAAATTTGAGGTAGAAGTCTTATGCAAAAATATTTCTGTTGACCTAAGGGAAGTACATGCTTCCGAATTACTAAAAGATCGACCATCACCAAGCCGTGATGGTAATCCAGACTTTTCTATCAAACCGGCAACGTTTTCATCGCCTTTTCGAGATATTCCTTCGTCGCATAAAAGTATTGCTGCTGTAGATGAAACTTCGTCTTCTACTGTGGAGCATGACTCTACTGCAAAGCTGCAATCAAAGTCTCCAGTTGTATTTGGGAATATGAAATCAGATAAGAATGAATCTATCAAGTGGGAATCAGAAAGCTATAAGGAAAAGGGTATGACCCATCTTTCTGCACCTCAAGCACTTTATATGGCAGCAACTGCACCTCCTGCAAATGCAGCAGCAGCTGCCGCTACTGCAGCGGCGGTTGCTGCGGCTGCGGAAGGTGTTACTGTTATACCGAACCTGGGAAGTTATATTATTGTGAATCCCTCGCTTTCACTTTTGAAGAGCATTCCAGAACTAAAACGTCTGCTTCCAGTTGCAGTAGATCGTGCGGTTCGTGAAATTATTCAACCAGTAGTAGAAAGGAGCTGTCTCATTGCAAGCATCACTAGTAGAGAGTTAGTATTGAAAGACTTTGCCTTGGACAAATCGGGAGAGCATTTGAAGGAAGCAGCCTACAAGATGGGACAAAGTTTGGCAAGCTGTCTGGCTTTAGTAACCTCAAAGGAGCCTCTCCGAGTTTCGCTTTCCTCGCACCTGCGAAATCTGCTAGTTCAAGCTGTTGGAGAACATGAACTGATTGAACAAACTGTTCAAGTATTTTGTAGTGACAACATTAATGTTGGCTGTTTTATAATTGAAAAGGCGGCATCTGAGCGGTTGTTGAGAGAAATCGATGATAATACTGTTATTCGTGAGGCTATTGCGTTTCGTAGTAAGAATCCTTCCGATGAGGAACTTGTAGGTTCCTTGCAAACAAATTTCATCCTGAATCTTCCATCGTTTTTGTATCCTCGTCCTGGTGAAATGAATTCAGAATTCTTCTCTGTTTATGAAGATTTTGCAAAGGTTACTGTTCCTTCTCAAGGGAATTTAGCAGATTCACCAATGTTAAGAGAACCCTCCGCACCTGGAGAAAATTTGACCAGCACGGTTGCTGGGAAAATTTCGCTTAAAGATGGAGTGGAATATTTGCCAAAAGACAGTAGAATGAGGTCGGTATCGTCACAAGAAGCTGTGATGGCTGTTTACCGTTGCTGTGAGCAAGCAATAGAGTATGTGAGGAAAAGTGTATCGATTGGTTCTGATGATTTGTCACGCGATGAAGAAGTGATGAGTCTGCTTCGTAACATTTCATCGATTCTTGAGCAGGTGTCAGATGTTGAAGATGTTTGCTTTGTCACTAGTCAGCGTCTGTTCCAACAGCTGTTAGACAATTCCAATCATTCGGAAGTGGAAATAGAGATGTATCAGAGTCTGTTAGAATTATTGAAGAGTTATTGTCCGAAACTTCGGTCCGAAGTGTTTCTGGCTTGGCTTTCGCAAGTGACAGATTTCAAGTCTTATACTCTATTAGTCATTCAAAAGTTATTGCAACGTCGTAGTTTAATTAAGCCTGTTGATTACGACAAGGTACTCTCACGAAAGATGGAACTTGAGCAATCTGTTGCAGTTGTAGAATTTGCAGCTAACTTACTCTATCGTCTGATCTGTTTGGAACGAGTATCACTTGCAGGTGAATGGCCAGCGTCTCTGGAAATTTTGAAGCGAATAGTGGATGCCGAAAGTAGACGTATCACATTTTCAGAAACCGTTTGGAAGTTGTTAGAATATCTTTTGAATCTTGAAACTGGACCACAGTCTAGTGAAGCCAAGTCTTCTTTCTCTTCTAGTCCTTCACACTCATCTTCACATGCATCATTTCCTGCACCTTTACCTCTTGAGAAGGAGAACATATCTAGGACTTTGAGCGATTGGATGACTCTCTGTTTAAGTGAGGAATCAATATCCCAAGTTAAGTTGTTGGATGTCTTAAAAAATATTTGCTGTGGGTTCCGTTTAGACTCGGATGAGTCTTGCAGAGATTTATTCTTCCAAATTGCAACCGAACTATCGTGTGACTCTTGTCGCCGCAATCTACTGCATCGAGACGCGGCTTTAGCTGATCCTGGTAATCCTAATTCTGCTGTTGTTATTACCAAACTTTCTGGTGGTGCCCCTTATCAAGTTACGGACACATATGTCATGTTAGTAATGAATATGGCAAGAAATGCTCAATACATTCTTTCCTCAAAGTCACAAACCATTCAGCATTTTCGAATATCTCTCTTGAACGGCTTTTTAAAGTCTATAGTCCGCTCGGTTTTGACGGTCTGCCAACAAACTTTGAAGACTTTGATAAATAGTGGTAATGATGTGTACGCTCGGCTGGGTGATCCTCGACCGTTTTATCGACTTTTATCTGACCTCATTTATGAGTTGGATGCAGAAAGCAAAGATGCTAATGATGGTTTGCGAGGAGGGAATGAAGGAGAGCTAACCAATGTTGACCTTTCAGACTTTCAAGTGCTATCACTTCTGACTAGTGCTCTGCACACAATTCAGCCACAAAGAGCACCATGTTTTGCTTTTTGTTGGTTAGAACTGGTTTCTTGTCGCCTTTTTATGTCCAGACTCTTATTTTTACATTCAAATAAGGGTTGGCCTTTGTTTCATCGATTGTTGATCGATGCTTTGTTATTTTTGGAACCTTATTTGAAGGAGGCTTTTCTACCCAAAAGCATCAAAACATTTTTCAAGGGGTTCCTAAGACTATTACTTACTTTACTTCACGATGTGCCAGAGTTTTTATGTGAATACTGTTTTACTTTATGTGATTCTATTCCTCCAAATTGTACTCAGCTGCGTAATCTCATTTTGTCAGCTTTTCCAAGAGATATGAGGTTACCTGATCCATTTCTACCGGATTTGAAAGTGGATACTTTACCTGAAATGAGTATTTCACCTCGTGTTGTTACCAAATTGAGTTCATTGTCGTATAAGAATATTCGTCAATTGTTGGATCATATTTTAAGTAGTCGAGCAAAGGCTGCTGATTTGATAGAACTGCGTAATCGTCTTTTGCTGTCCCGAGATGAATCACAGCATTTTGATGGCATTTACAATATTTCAGCAATCAATGCGCTGGTTTTATATGTTTGTCGGCATGCGATTTCGCAGTCACAGCAAGTTCCGAGAATTATCAACATGTCACCTCATATGGATGTTTTGGAGTTTTTAGCGACAGAGTTGACCCCAGAAGGCCGATATTATGTTCTCAATGCCATTGCAAACCAGCTTCGATATCCCAACACACACACACATTATTGTAGTTGTGTTCTGTTGTATTTGTTTGCTGATGCTAAGAGTGAAATACTGAAAGAACAAATAACGAGAGTTTTGGTGGAGCGTCTAATTGCCAATAGACCGCATCCATGGGGTTTATTAGTTACTTTTATTGAACTAATCAAGAATCCAAGATATCGTTTTTGGTCGTGTAGTTTTGTTCGTTGTACTCCAGAAATTGAAAAATTGTTTGATAACGTAGCTAGGACTTGTATAGCCAACACATCCGGACATTGAATATAGATCATAGATGTTGTTGTTTCCATGAACTTTTGACAAGTAAAAGAGTTTGTTGGTAGATTTGAATAGTAAAGCACTTGGGAGCGACTTGTTGACTCTATTCATTATTCATAATTAAGGAATCGTCATTTGGATCAGTCACGACGGCCCTCGTCTGCGTTCTTGAAAACATGAAACGAAAGTCAGAAAAGGAGCAGTTAGACGCAAGTTCAAAGAACAAAAAAGTAAAACTAGATTCGGATGAGTTTGAGAAGAGACTGTCGTTTTTACAGCCTTTTGCCCAGCGTAAGTTTAAATACTTTATACCATTGTAGCCTTCTGAAATTGTTTTGTTTAGCTTTAGCAGGAAAGAAACTTACCAAAAGGCTATTCAAGTTGATGGACCGTGCTTCTGAAATGAAGCTGTTGAGAAGAGGGGTTAAAGAAGTTGTCAAGTCGTTGAGGAAAGGTGAAAAGGGGTATGATTGCTTTATGGAGTTGTGAAACAAACTTGGAAGACTGAACTGGTGGTTGCTTTAGGATATGTGTGCTAGCTGGAGACGTGACTCCATTCGATGTTATTAGTCATATTCCAGTATTCTGTGAGGAAAATGAAGTTCTTTACTGTTATGTGATAGATAAAGCATCTTTGGGTTTGGCAAGCAAGACAAAGAGGCCGACTAGCGTTGTCTTCATTCCTGACAGAGTAAAGCAAACCACAGAAAAAGAGTATACAAAGTGCGAAAGAGATATGATCAGTTTGGTTCCCGTGAAGACAACGTGAAACTGTTGGAAGCTGAATTTTCTTTTAAAGAAGTAACAGACAGATGTACAGTTGTCAGACCTTTTGAAATAGAAAAACGTAACTCTTGAAGAAACGCGTACGGGTTGTATGTGTATTGATTAGAAGTCTTCATCTAGCCGAAATTCTTGACTTGAAGGAAGCAAACTTAATAAAGGTTCTCCTTGTGAGGTCTGAGAGCTTGAAAACCCATCTAAAGATTCAAACACGGGATGAAATAAGTTATCTTCGTTGTTCGTCCCACCGCACGGTGAACACTCCTTTTCTTCTTGTTTAAGACGGCACTGAAGGATATCTTCTTTTAGTTGCTGTGCCAAACTTTGAAGACCTTTCTATTGTGGTTTATACTTTGTTCAAACATCTTGAAGTGAAAATTCTCACCGAAATATTCAGCTTCTTCCAATATCTCACCTAGTAAACGAATATCTTCCCCTATGTGGATAGTACCACACCTCAAGTAGTTGAGAATATGGCGAAAGCGATCTCCGTCCCTATCCAAGAAAATGTAGCCGTTGTCATCTTTTTGCATAGAGTACTTTCCAGAGAACCAAGCAGAAAGCATGGAATCGGAATATTTCGTGAGAGTATCAACTGTTGTTTCAAAATACTTTCCTCCTACGTTGAGTTTCACGACGGAACTTGGTACCCATGCCATTATGTCCTATTGTACATCGAAACATGTTGCAACTCTAACATTTCTAAGATTTGAATACAAATTAGAGTTGTACTTTTATCCACCGTGATAAGGAATGTCATACGAGTTGACTGCCACTGGAACCTTGAAGAATAAGGAAGATAAGACAATAAAGGAGTTTTTCACTATTTGCAGATGACAGTATTATCCATAATATATTAAATATCTTTATAGCGTGAGGAACTCAATGGCTTCATGAAAAGTTACAAAAACTTAGTTGGCCAGAAATGAGAGTGTGAAAGAAACTAAGACTATGAACTAGAAAGATACTACTCTTCTTATTCCTCATAAACTTTGAAAGATATTGGGCAATCACTAAGCATACGTTGAAGCAAAGTTCTCCAAAGGGCCTTATTCAAAAGTGTCGAAGGCAACAAAAGTTCGTTAGTATTCAATTCCAGACGAAGAAACGAGTACTCATATCTTCGCCATTTCAATTGAACCAGGAACAGCTTCAACACCTTTCTTCATTGAAGGCATTGGCTGATAAAGTTGTTTCGTAAACTGTTGCTATTCCAGCAGAAAGCTGAACAAATACTTGACAAAACATCCATTGTTATGTATGAGAGACAAACAAATCTTGGATATCTTTCAAAGCACTTTTGTTCTTCTGTCTTTCTTGAAAGAACGAATGGACATCGACATGGTCATAACGCACTGTTGCAGTTGTCCAGAATGAAGGCATTGACTCTCTCGACCGTCAGTAAACTTCAAAGACACCAGTTCCAAGAAACAATAAACGAGGACACTGTTTTTTTTGAAATACTTGAACTCAGAAACTCGTTCTACGTTTGGTTGGGCACTGAAACAAGTCTTATGAAGAGCCTCACTGTCGCGTTCCCTGTTCCAAATACTCCTCAAGTAATCAGCACAAAACTCTTTGGACCAGAGGATGTTTCTAAACAACTGGCGGAACGATTAGGTATTTTATTTACTTTGAAAGTATATTATTGATTATAATCAAAGTGAATAGCTTTGAAGTTCCAGTGTCCCTTTTTCATTAGTGTTGGCTTGGATTTGCAAACAACAGAGGCTTCCCACTTGATAGAAAAGAAGTTGTTTGAACTTTTAGATGGAGTTAGGAATGATACAAGTGTTGGAAAAGATTGAAATTTCCACTTTCTTCGCTAGAGCAGTTGAGGAGTGTTTAGACAAAGAGTTTATTGGAAACTTCTGTTTGGCCATTGGCTTTAAAAGAGAATCCCATTTGTTTATTTTTTGAACTGTTGGCTTTGCAAAGTGAGTGAATGAGAATACGTGCCTTAGAAACCTGTCGAGCTTATTCTGAATAAAAGATCTTACATCTTTGCTATTTTGGGAATCGCACTTTGGCAAATATCACACAATGTCGGAAGACAACACGAATATACGCAACCGTGTTTACCAAAGTGAAGAAGAGAGGAAAGCAGCTCAAAGGAGAATTTTAGCTGAGAAGTTTGGTTTGAAGATTGAAAATGACGAGGAAGATACCGTCGCCATAACTCGCACAGAGACTATCGGAGGTCATGTTATAACAGGTGAACGTTCGATACAAACCGAAGGAACTGATGTTTTACAAGTCACTCCCAGTCGTCTTCCAACTTTTGATGAAGCATTCTCTGAGAGAAGCACTGATGTGTCTTTGAAGCAGCAAGACACTAGCACTACTCCTTCAACCAGTGAGTGGAGTCCCCTCAAGATGATGAATGTGGAATACGAAGATGCAGTCCTTAATGTGACACAGAAAGATCTTGCTCCAATTGGAAGACATATTCCCAAGCGTGAAGGAGTTTTTTTGTATGAAAATCTTCAAAGTACAGACGAAGACCTCAGTGAAACTGAAGGGGACCTTAGAGTGACACCCATTACAGTCTACAATTCAGTTATCAGTGATTACAATGGTAGAAGAATAGCCGTTAATAGCCATCTTATTGTCTATGCAGTGAAGAACCATATTCGTGTACTATCCCGTTTTACAGCTTCGAAGGAACTGTTAAAGGGACATAAAGATGAAGTGATTGATTTGGAGTTTGCTAGTTTTGAGGAATCGTTTTCTACTTTGAATAGTGGTATTTTTGTCTTATTATCCTCAGGGAAGGAAGGTTCTGTGTTTGTTTGGTTCCTTGAGGTAGATAACGAAGATTCTTTTCATTGCGTGGGTCACTTAACATATGATCACCCAGAAAGAGAAAGTGGAAATTTCTTTCGTCGTATTGCTTTCTATGGGGAAGAAAAATATTGTAAAATTGCAGTAGCAGATGCAAAGTCTCCAAAAGTCTTTGTTATTATTACATCTAATATTACAAAGAGGTTACAAAATGAACCTGCAGCCTTTACAGCAGTACATGAAGAAGACGAACCCTTTATGTGTCTTGAAGAAACCATATCAAGTTCAGAGATTAGTCATATGACTGATTTGATATTCAAAGACTCGGATCATTTAATATCAGCAGGCTCTGATGGTAACTTATATCTCTGGTGTCTATCATCAAGAACATTATTGTTGAAGTTTGCACCTTTTACGATTCTCGAACCCATATCTTGTATTTCCTTAATACGGAGCTCAATGGGTTATGATATGATTGGCGTCATTGGTTCCTATGGCCGTAGTATTGAGTTGTTTGAGATTCGAAACCCCAACAATGAATGTAATGACTGGAGTTTTGTTCTTTCACAAAAAATTATTCTGGAAACTATGATGGAGAACGATGTTCCAGTATCATGTTGTATGGATGACCAAAATGAATTTTTATTGATGACAAACAGCGCATTGAAAGAAATCATAGCTGTACATTTTACGCGTGAAGAGAAAATTTATGCAGATTTTATTTCTCGTTTTCAGGTTCGCTACCCAATCTTATCTTTTTGTGTAACAAGATGTGGTCGTAAGATAAGATATGTCAATGAAGATGATAGTTGGGAAGGTTCTGAGATAAATTTGATTGAGGAAATTGGAATTTGGTGTGTACAGCCAAAGTCGATCCAGTATTTGCATCTTTATGCAGATAAATGTAGACCTGCATTCAATTCTTTGGAGACTGAGCTAGTCGATCAATCAACCTTATCAGCACCTGATGGAACTGAGGAAGGTGTTGTATCCCATGAAGAACACTCGGACCGAGTCGAATACTCCAAAGAGACTAGCCAGTCCACTTGGAAGGCTTTAGTTGCATCGGATGTTGGCAAGGAAACGAATAACGAAATGGATGAAGGAACGAATATCACATTGGGTCGTCAAAATATATTCAAGTCAAAGTCTGACAATACGGAGGCTGCAGTTCATTCAAGAAAGAAATCGACTGGTTCAATTACACGTATACTGACCAAACAAGATGCTTCCACTTCACAATTGGGAAACTCCAAACAATTTCATCCTGTAACTATTTTGAAGAAGCCTAGCACAGACTCTCAAACTAAAAGGGAGACTAGCGATTCAAACTTTGATATGCAAGAAGGTGTCATAGAAACCAGTAACATGAACCAAAAAGCATCGTCCGAGCCTAGTTCCAAAGAAAGCAATGCATTTGCAGAGGATTTTCTCCAATTTAAGCAGCAAATCTTGGAACAAGTGGAGGTTTCGTCTCGAAGAAGTTTCGAAAGGATTGCACAACAGTTAGAGAATGAGAGAGTACAAAGAGAAAAGCTGGAAAGGGAAAAGTTAGAAAAGCTACTTGAAGCAGTTTCGGATACTGTCAATCATCGTTTAGAACAGTTTGTGAACAGCTCCATAGAGAAGGAAATAGAACAGACTGTGGTTCCGAGGCTGAATAATACCGTGATGGAAACTTTTCAAAAGTGGACTAGGAGTAGCCAATTTGAGCAACTTCTTAATCAACTGCTTGAGTCACAATTTGGAAATACACTCGATTCGGTGGTTAGAAAATCTTGTGAGGAATTGTTTGAGTCTCGCTTGGTTCCAGCCTTTGAAGCAGCTTGTCGGGAAATGCTGAATCAAGTGGATACCGCTGTTGTCAAAGGATTTCAACGTCAAATTGAGTTTCTTTTGAAGAGAGATTTTTTTGACCCTTTGAATAGCATGCAGGAGAAGATTTCTTCCATTTTAGACAACTTAAAGGTGGAAAGTGGAGGAATTTCTTCAGAGAACGTACGAGATGATACACAGACGACTCTTGTATCGAAGGAAGTATTGCAAACTCAAATGTCGGAGTTACTGGGACAAGAGAATTATGAAGGAGCATTCCTGTTAGCTCTTGGTGCAAGCAATTTAGACGTTGTGGAATGGCTTTGTGAAAAGTTAGACTGCCATACCCTGTTTCAAGCAGACGAGCCTCCTCTTTCACAAGTAACATTACTTTCGCTTATTCAACAGTTGGGTTTTGACCTTCAAAGACAAACTGAAATGAAAATAGAGTGGTTGAAAGAAGCTGTCATGTTATTAGAACCTTTGGATGAAATGATTCAAGGGTACCTTCCGGATATTCTCTCTATGTTGGTGCAGAACTTGGAAAATTTGCTTGAAAACGGTGTCAGTAACTCTCAACATTCCCTTCCAACTCAGTTGCAACGCAATATCAAAGTATTGCTTCACATATGTCGATCATTGGAAAATAATTCTTAAATGACATTCGTGGATTGGTTATGTATCATGTTCCCTTAACTGCTTAGGCAGTTTGAGCCTTTCAAGGACTATGATAACAAAGAGTAAATTAGATAGGCTATTTGAGTTGTTAGAACAGGGAGCAAGTTCCTCCATAAGGAGAATTGCTGCCGAACAAATAGGTCACGTAAGAGAACGAGAGAGTGTTTGTAAACGCCCATAACTTTTTTGTTCTAGTTGGCTGCTCAACATCCTTCTCAAACGGAACAAATTATCAATAGAATAACTGATATAGTACTGTATAAAAAGTCTTGGTCCTCACGGGTCTCTGCGGCATATGCTTTAGGTATTATAGCTAGCCAGTTACCCAAACAGTCCAAGAGCGTCTTTTCGGAACAAATTCCATCCTGCAGTGAATTGGGTCACCGAAAGAGAAAGTTGAAACAAGATGCAGCTTCCAGTTTTCTTCAATTGGAAGATTTGAATATGAAGGATATTGTAAATAAGGGTGGCAGGTTGTTGGGTTCTTCTGGGGAAGAGTTGGCATCGACAAATATGGAAGACGCAGAACAGCAATTTAAGAGACTTCATACTATATTAGGTGACTATCCACTATCGGAAAATATAGTTTCAAACGAAGATTTTGAAGGAAAGGCGGATAGCGTTGCAGGTTGGAAACCTGAGTTGAACGTATTTGATAAGGAGGGACTCATCAGGAACGATAATTCAACCCAAGACATAAAGGAAGAAGCTTCTGATGTTGTATTAGAGGATTCAGACTTTACTCATGAATGGGTTTTTGGCAAATGCTTCAACAAGTTGCGGAATCATATGTTTTCGTTGGATTGGGAAGTCCGTCATGGTGCTGCTACTGGTCTTCGTGAATTACTAAAATATCAGGCTACAGAAGCCTGTTTAGATATCTCTTATTCGTTAGAAGCCAACAAGATACTTTTGGAGGATATTGCTTGTCGTGTTCTGATTCTTTTAGCAGTAGACAGGTAAATCTTGCCAAAGACGTGTTTGATATTTTTTAGAGTTTATTTTCGATAAGGTTTTGTGACTTTAGTGGTACATTGACTGTTGCTCCTGTTAGAGAAGCAGCCTCTATGGCGTTAGCAACCGTTGTATTGCACTTGGATATTTCTCGTGTAGAACAGATTGGCCATTATATCAACATTTTGGCTCATTCAGACAGTTGGGAGGTAAGGCATTGTTGATTTTGGAGTTGGTGTGTTCTTATTGGTAGTATTTAGGTTGCACATGCTGCATACATCAGTATGCAATATATTTTTGCTGCATTAAATTCATGTTGTTCAGTTCTCATATCCTTATTAAAGTACTCCTTTGATGATATTACGAGAGGTTTGCTATCTGAAGATCAAGATATTTGTGCAGCTGCGGCACGATGTTTGTTTCCAGTCGTCGATATCATTGCTGGAGACTCCCCTGAAAACCCTGTTCCTATTGAGAAACTTTGTAATGTTTTGTGGCAAGTAGTTTCTACTTGTGATGAGGATAACTCTGGTGTGTGTGATTGCTTGGAGTTGATTTGTCGACTATACAAATGTGTACGGCAAAGAAATATCGAAGAAGCTAATTCATTGTTCTCAGACCATATTTGTCAAGTTTTTCCATTTATGTTGCATAATAATGCTTCCATAAGAGAGGCTTCACGTATATTGGCTAACGAAATACTAGAGAATAATAAGATTTTAGATAATCGACCTTTATTTACGATACAACAGTGTCGACAGTGGATTTCAATTCTGATTGCTTTATTATTTATAGAGAAAGATGATTGTTTTGTTCAAACTATCTTTAATAACCTTGGAGATGTTCTACATTGGTATAGTGGAGACGATCTTTTTTCGAGCAATATGATATCTCGGATCCTTGAACTATGTTTGCAACGATCGTTCAAGGATAGCTCTCATGTTATTTCTACACTTTTGAGGGAAGAGGAGACGTTAACTCTGTCTGGATTTCAGGAAGTTGTGTCTGAAATTGTAGATGCTGAAAAACGATATGGTGATAGAGAAGGAAGACTTTTACGCTTTCAACAAAATATCTGTAGAATGATTGCTATTTTGTTTTTAGAACGAAAGGAACAGTCAGCAATGCTTTGTGTAAGAAACTATCTCGTCATGTTGACAGTTTTCTGAATATTCGAATAGGAAACTTTGAAGCAGTATCTTCATTCTTCTTCCGTATTTACTTTGACTGCAGCTTGTCAAATCTTTCGATATTGGTATCCTCGAACAATGGAGACTGGTAGGGAAGAGATCATGAGATTGCTTCGTTCAAAGTTGGAACACTTCGAACAAAACTCTTCAGATTATGTTCATTTTGATGAAGAAGCTATCGACAGTTTTCAGCTGTTGAATGATATCCTAAGCATCGAGAAATATTTGTCTTCTGGAAAGAAATCGACGAAACAAAAATATAGCAACATCATTTTGAACACTTCGCTAACTCAATTATGTGAACAAGGCATTCAAAGTTATGAGCAACTAGACTATGAAAACGTATCTCGTATTTTGTCTGAAATTTGTGGCAATTACATGCCATACTTTCAGGAATTGACTGCATATGGCATTTGTAAAAGTACCAAAAGCAATCGTAATGAGAAAAATAGTGTTTTAGATGCAGTCATTTGGAGAGTTGTGAATTATTTAAACAACTACAAGTCGCGTCGTACTGAATTTATTTTGCAGTCTCAAATAGTTATAGTTTGTTCTATTATTCTTGCGCAAAATATGATTCAACCCGATGATGACGACTACAGCATTCCTCATGAAGAACAAATCAATCTACCAGACAAGTTAACTCCCTACCTATTGGCAATGATGAATGGATTGAGATATTCATCTTGTGTTTATTTGAAGCAACTGTCAGCATCTGCTCTAGCATTTACATGTCAACTATTGGTGAAGAAGGATAAAAGAAAAGCAGTTGCTAAGATTTCTGAAAACCTGTTCAACTATCTTATGGAAGCCTTGAAAGTGCAGTCCATAGATTGCCAATATTCTCAAAGAGACGGTGTGTTACTTGCCTGGAAAGAAATCTGTAGAGTCTTTGGCTCCAACCTGTTGTCATCACTTCCAAAGATGAATGAACTTTGTCTTCAAGTTGTAGAGAACCTCCCTGATAGTCTGGAGAGTATACCAACCCATTTGACCCATGCTCTATACTTTCTAAAGTATACTTTCAAATGGTGGCATACATCATTGTATAGGCGTTGTAATGAGGCAGTCGAGAAACTAACTTTGTTTTGTGGATTGCGGTATAACACTGCAGATTTCGATGCTCTCGATATTGCAACAGATGCATTGTCCGAAATGATATTTTATTCTCACGAATTTCTTATTCATATTGTGAGACATTTATTGCCCATTTTGGATAGCAATCATAAGATGGAACGTACTGAAGAAAGTATCTTGTATGCTTTGAAGGCTATCCGCAAAGTTGTATTGAAATTAGAAAATGAAATGATTCCTTGCGTTTCATTATTTTTAATGCCGTTGGTTAGTAGAATGACGCATCAAAATAGCGAAATTCGGATAATAGCTTCGGAGACTTTTGGTCTATTGCTACGTCTGCTACCGTTGGAAGATAATTCAGTCAAACTTGGAGATACAGAAAAGTGGCTGGATGAGCCTGAATGGCAGTTGCAAAGAGAAAATGCCAAGTCATTTATACATCAGTTACTCGGATGGAAAGCTAGGGAACCTTATCACTTGCCAGTTCGATTAGAAGGAAATATTCAATTAAGAGAATATCAAAGACAAGGATTGGAGTGGTTAGCTTTTCTAAATAGATATGGACTTCATGGTTTGCTTTGTGATGATATGGGATTGGGAAAGACTTTGATGACTTTGTGTATCATTGTTGGCGATACTTTGGAATGGGCCAAGTGTGGATTTCAGAAACACTCTCTTGTTGTCGCACCTTCTTCAGTGACTGCTCATTGGTTTCAAGAGACTAGAAGATTCTTTGGCTCGTCCTTATCCAATATCATTTTATATGTAGAGTCTGCAAAGAAGAGAAAGAAATGGTTGGCACACTTTGATTCATCACCGTTGATAATTACATCCTATGAAATAGTAAGTTGTCTGCACAAGTTGTTATTTTAATAGAGTATTGATAATTGGAAGATTCGTAGTGATATCGAATATTTTCAAGGTTATCAGTGGAACTACTTGGTTTTAGATGAAGGACATGTGATTCGGAACCATCATTCTAAGACAGCAGTTGCGATAAGAAGTCTTGTAGCAGAACACAGACTTATTTTGTCGGGTACTCCAGTACAGAATTCGGTCAAGGATTTGTGGTCGCTGTTTGACTTTTTGATCCCTGGTTTTCTGGGAGACGAAACTTCATTCCAAGAACGCTTTGTTCGACCCATACTGAAGGGTAAGAGCTTATCTTGTGAGCAAAGAGACAGAGAACAAGCAGATATATTGCTGGAAACTTTACATCGTCAAGTTCTTCCTTTCATACTTCGCAGGATGAAAAGTGATGTTTTGGCGGAACTACCTCCGAAGATAATTCAGAACTTGTCATTTGAAATGAACCCATTGCAAGCAAAGTTATACAATGCAGTTAGTGGATTTCTGGCTACTAGTGCAAAGGAGCAATGGTTGAATGATAAGAGTCCTTCGCTTCACATCTTCTCAGCTTTACGCTGCCTTCAACAGATTTGTACACATCCCGTGCTATTATTAGATAGCGGAAAGGACTGGATAGAGAACGTCGCAGAAAAGTTAGCTATTGATGTGAATGTATGTTATGATTGGAAATGTAGCTCAAAATTTCAATGTCTTTATGAGTTATTTGCTGACCTGGGTTTGATATCACACGAAGAAGAAGAACAGGTTGCTCAGAAAGAGTTCAAAGAAGAATCTCAAGAAACGGAATGGGATATGAATGAACAGGATGTTGGGCATAGAGTGTTGCTTTTTGCTCAGAATAGAAGAACTTTAGATGTAGTTGAGAGGTTACTGTTTATGGAAGGTCCCTTTCAACGTCTTTCATACTTAAGGCTGGAAGGCACAGTAAGCCCAATTCATAGACAAGCTATTATTACTCGCTTCAACTCAGATCCTTCCATTTCTTGTATGCTTTTAACCACTCAAATTGGAGGTTTGGGTCTCAATTTGACTGGAGCCGATACTGTTGTATTTATTGAACAGGATTGGAATCCTGTAAAGGATATGCAAGCTATGGATAGAGCACATCGCATTGGTCAAACAAGAACGGTACTTTGGTTCAACAAAAGAAAGAATTGATTTGCACTAACTGTGCATTTTTTTAGGTGAATGTATTTAAACTGATTACCAAAGGAACTTTGGAAGAGAAGATTATGAAACTTCAAGAAATGAAAACTGCGGTTGCAGAATCCATCGTGAATAGAGATAACTCTAGTCTACAAGATTTGGATACTTCTCAACTACTTGAATTATTTCAGTTTGATTCTTCTGATCAGCAAGACACCATGGAAGTCAAGAATGATACGGAATCTTATCACTCAAGTTTGAAAGCTGGAGGCCCTTGGGAGTCTGTTCTCAGAACACTTCCTGACTTGTGGGATGAGGAGCAGTACACTTCCGAGTTTGACTGGAATATGTTTGTACAAAGTATCCAAAGTGGTCCAAAGGATATTAATAATGATTAAGAGTCATTGAAGTTTTCTCACTATATTTTCTCGTTTTAGAAAACGCAAGCTTTATTCAGTTTGTAAGTGTCTAGTTATTGTTGATAATCTGGAAGAAAGAACCGTGCTTCACGCTGAAGTTTTTGCAAAAGTTCAATGGGTTCAACTAACCAGTGATAATAATTTTTAGGGAGCTTATAATGGACCAACTTGCGTGAAGTCTTATATGAATAAGAATAAAAGTAATCATTTTTGTTTGTAAAACAAAGGCGCAATCTAAAATGCTTCACAAACAGTAGTGAAGAGGAATTGAGGTCCAACGTAAATTGTGAACGATGGAGTCACCACAACTGGAAGAAGAGTTGTATAGCTCTACAGAGTTGGCACAAGACACTCTGAATGGGCTACTTCAGGCAGCAGCTCTGGACCCTCTGGAAGGACAGTACTTTCAAAACCGTGTGTCGAGGCCACTTAACCTGTCTGACACTAAGAATGACTTGGAGGAAGCTCGTCTGGCCATAAAGGTGGCTTTGCGAGGTTATAAGAGACTAGATATCTCCTCAATGCCATTTACTAAAAATAGAAACTTCCAAATGACTACAGAAATTGATATCTCACGTCTTCAGTTTAGAGTTGCTCTGGCGGTAATAGCTCATGTGATGTGCAGACAGTGTCCTGGGTCCTCTAGTTTGGAGTATATGAGAAACTTACCTGGAAATATACCCAGAGGTGGTGTTTGTGGCACCGTGTGGAAGAAGGATGAGCTTGCTTACAAATGTCGTACTTGTGAAAGGGATCCCACTTGCGCAATCTGCGTTCAGTGTTTTCGTAATGGTAATCACGAGGGTCACGACTTTTCTATTATTCGAACTGGAGGTGGCGTCTGTGATTGTGGAGATCCTCAAGCTTGGAAACCCTTTGGTTTCTGTCATAAAGTATGTTTTTGTTTGGTTTGCTATGTTCTTTTACTTAATAGAATATTGTATAGCATGGGGGTGCTCATTCCGAAGAAGAAGACTTAATTAGCAAACTACCTTTGGATTTACGTGAAGGCATCTCTCTAGCAGTTGAGCTGTTGGGTGAAGAGTTTCTCTTAGATGAGACTAGTAACCATGTAAAAGTGGAGATAGCAACATGGTGGCGTCGAATTGCGGATTGCGGGGATTCTTTCACTCGTTTGGTAGGAATGGAACTGTGCAAGTCTCCGGGTCCCTGTATTCGAGAAAGAACTTTTCGATTTGAAAGAGAGGATGGAAGCAGACCACCTTTTGTTTGGATATTTTTACGCTTAGATGGAGCTGGAATGTTAGAAAATGACACAAAGAATGCTTTACATTCTCTTTATTTTCTGCTAATTACCGATTTAGTGTTCAAAAGGTTCGGTATTTGGTTGATTTGAAAATTGAAATGATGACAGGCAATATGTAGGAAATTTCTAGAATACTTCGGTTCCTTATACTCTTTATTTGTAGATCCTTTATATCAAGGAAGTTTAGGCCTTTTGGAAGATAATTCGAGTAATAACACTCGAGATCACTTCTCTGTTCAATTGTTCACTGTTCCTGCTCTTGTTCCAGTCATGATTAAGCATGGCGGTCTGATTGACCAGTTGTTGAAAATTCTTCTACAGTTAGTGGAAGCAGTCTCTTATCCTGTGAGGAAGGTCGAGACAATTTCTGAAGACTGGCATAGCATTGCGGATACACATTTTGGTACAGTTCATTTACCGAAACCTCTGGCTCATGACAAATGTATCGACCTTTCTAGAGATCGAGGTTTGGATACACTGAATCGAGTCATCTATGACCTTCGTTATATATTGACTCATACAAATGCTGCGGCTTATGTAATGCATTATCGACCAGACCTATTGGCTTTATTTGTTCGTATACTTTCCCTTTTGCAAGGAATGAATGCAGAAGTACGTGCCGTTAGATATCATGTAGAGAGAGAATCAGATATTTGGTCCAAAGCAATAAGTTTGGAATTGGATTTTAACCATCTTTGTGAATTGCTGTTGGCAGGATTCGTATTTAACAAGTTGGAAGACATTATGATAGATACTTCAGATATAGAAGAAGGAACGGGAACTGAAAACCTCTCATTATCTACTTTGCCTAAAGTCGACTTGAGAGAATGTAGAAAGCGAGCACTTTATATTATCAGAAAATGTCTCGATGAATGGATAGTTTCGGAGAAACAACGTGAAAGCATTTTACTAGACTCACCTTTTGATGTCTCTAGTGGAGCAGTTAGTGTTCATTATCCACTTCATCGATTTTTAGCATTGTTAGCTACGGAAGCTATTCGACGATACAATTTTACATTTTATGAGGCACTTGGACAAAGTGATCAAAATGTTTTGGACCTGGCAGAGCATATCTTAAGAGTGCAAGCTTTGTTAGTGCAAGTGAAAGCTGGCATGTGGAAGTAAGTCTTTTTCATAGTTTTTATGTTGATATTGAATGTTGTTGTTGTTGTTGTAGACGAAATGGACGACCTATGGTGAACCGCTGTATATTATACAAGTCAAGTTATTGTCAGGAATGGTTTTTTGACTTGGATATTGCTATGATGCAATTATGTTGTGTTTCAAAAGGAGCTCGTGCTTTTGTAAACAAAGCACTGGAAGTATTCGGGTTACAAAGTATTATGCAAGTCTTCAAAGATTCGTGGTCAGCAGATGGTTCTTCTTCACGTTATTTTGGATATCAAGAGGGAGTACAAGATATCTGGAAGTTCTTTGCATACGAGGAATATGATTTTATGATAGTCCAAGGATTCATTCGTATGTTAGTCTATATTACTGCAGAACGAGTAAGGATTGGTTATTCGGACATGGAAAGACTTCGAAGAAAACTGATTCATCGTCTTTGTGTTGGTGATCAAACACATTCTTCGCTGCTTAAGACTATTCCACGTCGGTTGACGAGCTCTTCCAATGATGAGGAAGCTATAAGTATTATGGGAGATGAAGACTTTGTATCTGGTGGAAATGGAACTGACAAACACTACAGAATGTTTGAAGAGTGTCTTAATCAAGTGGGTATTTTTCAACAACCTAAAGAGATGGATCAAGGACATTATCGTCTTAAGGATGAACTGTGGCAGGAATATGATCCTTTTTATCCGCATTATCAATCCAGAGAACGAGCCATTGCAGAAGAACGTCATATTCAGTTTCGAAGAAAGCATCATTTGGTTCCTCATCGTCTTATATTTCCACAAAAGTCTCCAAAGACTTTGCCATTATTTGACGCCTTTTCTTCTTTGTTGGATTTATGTCGAGAGTTTTGTCGTCCAGGTGGTTTGGCTTGTTCTATTATTTCTCGTTGTTTGGCATTTTGTAGAGAAGGAAAGGACTTGGATGGCACTTTGAATGCTTCACTATATTTAATCTTATTTGCGTTGGAGACTACAAATGATTCCCTTTGGAAGACAAGTTTGAAGAATCAGGTTACTTTTATTCACTCTGTTCTGATATGTACAAATGAAGAAGATCGAAAAGAGTATAGAAATAACATTAGTTTGGCATTTCTTTTAGAATGTGTACAGAAATGTTCTTCTTGTGTGGATCAGCATGAAGCAGCGAAACTTTTATTGTCGCAAATTCAATCAGAAATGCCAGTATCAGCTACTCTTGATACACACATGGGTGAATCTTCTTCCCAAACAAAGGAAGCAAAACGCAGAGAAATGAGAAGAAAGCAACAAGAAGCTTTGGAGAAGATGAGAAAGCAACAAGAAGCATTTTTGGAAAAACAACATTCCTTATTTGAACAAGAAAAAGAAGAAGCAAAGGCATCTCCATTCCAAGGAGAAGAAAATAATGTTGAAACTGTATCTACGTTAGAGGAAGACCATCAAAATATATGTTCTTTATGTCATGAAGTTGCATCGGTCAAGGAAGGAAATCATTTGGTTGTTATTGGTTTAGTACAACGTTCGAATATTCCTATGTTGGCACGAAGAATGTCAAGAACAACAACAATATGGTCTTCAGAACGTTCTCATGATGGCACAAGGCCCACCTCTGAGACAAGTAATCATGTTTTAGGTGGCACTCCTATTGAGTCATCTTCCACTGCTGCAACAGAATTGCTTGCCTGGGAACAAATGTGGAATATGGAAAGTGCTGTAGATGATGAATATTTGGACCATGATGATGATATTCGAGAGGAAGCTTCTGATGCCATGTTGTCAGAAGAAGAAGAAGAAGAGATCGAAGATGACACAGAAGGAGAAGAATGGTTTGAGCCCCCCGGAGCAGTACATAGGATGACAGTTAGTGGTGAAGAATGGAATGAAGATATTTCTGTGGATCTTGTTGGTTCCAGTACGGAGTCTTCATTGACAGTTGGTACAGATTGGTCTCAACTTACACGCACCGACTCTTCAACTGTCATATCTGCATTTTTGGAAGAAGACATTCAGAAAGGTTTGGATACTAGACCAGATACTTTGTTCCAATCTTGTGGACATCAAATGCACTGGAGTTGTTTTGAAAGATATTTCTCTTGGTTAACGAACTGTCATGCACAAAGACTTCCTTTTGATGGAGACACACTAATAGATGTTACTCATGGTGAGTTCCTTTGTCCAGTTTGCAGAAGATTGGCAAATGTAGTTATTCCTGTTATGGAAGACGAAACTATCTTGCAATCATTTCCTTATCATGGCGAGAAGGAAATACAATGTTTGCAGCATGTATCGCTCCGTCAACTGGAACAAATATATCATCAACAATGTCAGCATATACATCAGATATCAAAACAAGTGGATTCTCCTCATATACCCTCACCAAGTGTAACCAACTCATGTTCTTCAGAAGTCATGCAAGATTCTTTGATGGATATCTTATTCAAGTCTCTTTGTTTTGATCATATTTCTTCAGATAGAAATCATGTACCCTTTCCTTCTGCTTCTTCGGTACCATCAAACTTGAGACGAAGAACTTTTGCAAAGACGTTGCCAGTAATTTCCAAAGGCTTGGCAAACTTGTTGAACTGCCTTATTTATACGATTATGACTCAAGAAGTGGCAGCAAGATCGGGACACGAAACTATTCAAACATTTATACGTGAAATGCATTTTATTGTACTCTTGTTGCGGAAATTCATTCTTACTCAGTATCCTCAACATTGTAAAAGTGAATTTTGTCGCCTATGGATGACTTATCTTGAACCCGTTTCCGCACATGTTTATGAAACGCAACTTACAGATTCGATAGATGCATTCACCTTGTTTGCATTTGCCCTATTGTTATGGCCAGAGAACTGGAACGAGGAAATTATATCGTTATTGCTCCGTTTATGTTTTCTCCTCAATTTCCGTAATCCTTTGAATGTGCTCTTATCACATGGCGATAGCGGTATTCTGAGTTGGACCACAAATGCAGTTGTATTTGTAAGGAGATGCGTCTTGTTTCTCAATTGTATATTTGGTTCGAGTTTGTCTCCATGTGCTATTGGTACTTTATCCGAAGTTCGAGGTTTGTTGCCGTGCTCGCAAGAACTGTCGATGGCCTATAGTTTGGGCTTAATTCCGAGAGAATCTACGCAACAGAAGGAACAACACACTCATTATCCTCTTCTGAAAGAGTTTGCTCAAAAATGGCAGTCGCTTATGCGAACAGGAAGAAGGGACTGGAGATATCCTTTGCGACCGTTGACCTTGATATCGTTACCTAAAGTATTTCAGGATTTAGTAGAAGCTCTTGAAGGAAAGGCTTGTAAAAGGTGTCATCGCGTTTCCAAGAAGCAGACGCTTTGCCTCGTTTGTGGTGACTTGTTATGTATGTCCGAAGGTTGTGATTCGTATCCATTTGAAAGAAGTGTCACACAGTTTGCTGAATTCGAAACAATGCGACTACATGCACATGAATGTGCTGCGGGTATTGGCATTTTCCTCCTGTTGAAGGCAACTTGGGTGTTGTTGATTAGAAATAACCGTACTGCTATATGGGGTTCGCCCTATTTGGATGAGTTTGGTGAGGAGGACATGGAGTTGCACAGAGGAAAACCACTTTATCTGAATCAAGAACGAATGGAAGTGCTACAAAGACTATTTGTAACTCAAGGTTTCGATTATGATGCTCGTATCTTGAACAAGTCTACGCAGTTTCAGTACATTGCTTTGTTTCGTTAAAAGCGTTTTGTAATAAAATCTGCTTTGCGTCCTCTAACAATACTTTAGAATCTTCCCATTCTTGGGACCCACGCAACGTTTCCAACTGAGTCTAGCGAGGGAGGGTGAGTCACTATCGCAGTTGGAGTATATACATACTTGTAACTTTTGCAAAGTTTCTACAGCTTCCGATAACCTCCTACAAGAGTCTGCTACCATTCTTTCGGTTTCTTCCAACACTTTTTGCTACAAAGTTTTTAAAGAGATACATAAATAAGACAGATATACGAACCCACTGCTTCACGGGTTGGTCTTGTGTGGCACGCTGGATTTGTTCCTTCATTTCGGCGTACTCTTTTTGATAAGCATACACATCTTTCATGGTTCTTGTTCACGATTGAGTAGGATATCACCCAAGAGGAATGAATATATACCTTTTGACGACTCCATTTTGTATTTCCAACTGCCGACTGGGAGCCAGCATCGGGTGATGATTCAACTTTTTTTGGGGGCGCCAAAAAAGAAAAGCACCCCCCTATGCAGGGATGGAGGTGACGTGGAAAGCGGTGGGTCTATATGTTTTGGGAAGTTGTTCGATCCATCGATAGGCACCTTGCATGCTTCTAGCCTTGTAAGGTTGAATATGTTAGGAACGCGTTACACACAAGTATTGTCTTACTTCTAAAACACCTTTGGAAGAAAGGGAATAGATAAAACCATCTCTTCCTACGCCTACACCTTTCACCAAAGAACCACCATCCACTTTGTATGTTTGAATAGGTTTGTTTTCACCCATCTTGTACAACTAGTATTGTTTTCAATATATCCGACGGTATCCAAACCAGAAACTTACTCGCACGTAACCATCCATTCCACCAACCACAAACACATCGTTTGTCAACGCACATAAGCCAGTCAAACGACTGGGGTACTCCCACTGTTGAATGAGACCCGACTGTAAAGAATGGACAGCAAAGTTGGTTTGTGTCGCGATCATCCAGCCTTGCCCGTCCTTTGTCCAACGAACTATCATTGCTTCCTCCGGCAGTTCCTATTCGTCAAAGTTTATCCACAAACCACACCATATAGCGTTCACTTACGAGAGAGCAAACACTTTCACCGTTGGTCTTCCACAACTTGAGACACTTGTCTCTAGCGACAGAGAGACATATTTTTCCAGTTGGATGCAACGAAACCGAGTGGACGTTACCCATGTGACCCTTCAAGTACTTGGGTTTCGACCATCGAGCATACGGATAATAAAATACTTTTCCTTCTTCTCCGCCACCTAACAAACCCGTTTGTGGTTGAATATCCACCGAATTGACAGGAACTTGCAAGTCGTATAAAGTGACCAACTACGCGCATAACGTTTGAATATCTGCCAACTCTTCAAGTGGTTTTGTTCTTACTTCTTGCAATTGGTCGAGTTGATACACTTTTATGGATTCATCGACGCTCGCTGAAGCCAGTATTGGAAAGGAACCAGCAACACAGCGTATACTTTGTTCGTGTGCAGCATATGCGTAACGAAGGGTACAATGGGTTTGTGTGTTGTCTGTTGGCTGAAAACTTGTGTCGATATCGTAGCCGATCAAGAAGCCTTCACAAGTCCCTACGACCAAATGGTCCATTTTCCAGGCAACGCTTTATTCCATCGCTAAGGATGATGGGGGACCAGTCTTTGTTTCGCTTCTTCTAACACTGCATCTTCTTTACAAAACGAGAATCGCACATATCGCGAACCCAATGGTTGGTGATGCCGACTATAAAACGCGCTAAAAGGAATAGCCGTCACACCCTTTTCCACTGCTTGCCATCGACAAAAGTTATAATCCACTGCCGTTTGTGTTCTTTGATCGACATCCAACAAGCCTCGTTTCCACCATTCCATGATAGCGGGTGGCATTTCATTCCGAATGTCTTGTATTTCGGAGATATCTATCATAATAAAAAAGCTACCTTGAGGTTTCACTGGATGTAAACCTGCTTCTATCAAAGCTTGATAAAAATAGTCTCGTTTTCTTTGATACCGTTTTTTCAACCATGCATAATAAGTTGGCTCGCTTTCGAACGGCTGAGTTGCTTGTTCCAGCGATGAAGCCACAGCTTGTTGTAGTGGCGTGGTCGTAGAAAAGACGATCCATTGCTGTGACAACATCATCGGACGAATCAAATGCCAAGGTCCAATAGCCCAACTGAATGCAATTTCATGAAGACAACAATGGACTTGCTCATTCTTACCCAATCTTCCATCCAGTCACTGAAAATGTTTTCCCTGCAGAATACACTGAAATAGTTCTTTCCCACATATTGTCTATCAACACACACATATCATTACATATATCCACTTTCCCATTGGGTCCTCTCAACTTACCTATTGTTGCCATAGGAACATGAACTTCATCATCGTATACCAAATGTTGATAGACTTCATCACAAAGTACCAAACAACGAGGAAAGTCTTGCAATACTTTGGCAATAGCTTGCAGTTCTTCTTTCTTAAATACTTTTCCAGTCTAACACCTTACCAACTATCATATCCATCTCTACACAACTACTTACCGGATTATGTGGAGTATTCAAAATGAGCAACCTATCCAATAACAATACACATATAAATATTATTGTTCATAGAAAATAAATCAATAAAAATATTGTTTTACCTGGAACGCTCAGAAAGTACGCTTCGTAGTTCATCGTAATCTAAGCGCAAGTCACTAGCTGACAAGGGTTGACCTTCTTTGGGTTGCATATGAAGAGGTACCCATCGAGGAGTAGCACCTGCATACACTACAGCTCCAAAATAGATATCGAATGCAGGTTCAATAAAGATGACCTAAATAGCTGCATATAGGAAACATTATCATTGTTCTCCTATCTACAAAATACCTCGTCACCCGATTCAACAAAAGCTTGACATGCAAGAAATATAGCTTCCGATGCTCCAACTGTAACACATACTTCTTTAGTAGGATCAATCGACCTTGATATCATCATAACGTAAGCAGCTTGAAAACATCGGTGCTACGTTCCTTACCTTTGTAGTAGAGGTGCATAAGTCCTACTGATGGTAGATACCAAAGACTGTAAACCACTTGAACGTGCATATTGACTAAAATGGGGGTCAGAAGAGGCTTTTGAAGCAGCTTCCAAGACAAAAGGGGGTGGTTTCCAATCAGGAAAGCCTTGACCCAAGTTGATGGCGTTGCACAAAGAAGACAAAGGAGAAAACTCCAACCAAACAGAAGGCTCTTGAAACTGTTGTACACGCTTAGGCAGAGTATGAAAGTTCATTTTTTGCAAAAGAGAAACCAATAAACGTTGACTAGTGGGTCGTCTTTGTTCCCCTACAAAGCATTTTCCAATGACCCTTCTCATGAGTGGAACTGGCGATATAGTGAAAAGAACAACCTGTTGGAATGGTCTACTGATCAACTCTATCGTGTATGGAAGAAATAGAATCATAAATAGAAGTCAATAGATATTCATCAACAATATGTCTTATAAATATTAGAAACATAGTCTCAATTTATCCATAAATAGTCGTCTTCATCTGTTATATTGTTGCATCTGAATACCTCCCAAATGACAACTCAATAAACTTTCCTCCTTGGACTCTTCAGAAACTTGATTGGATAGTATCATCAATACAACTTGCCGAATGCTATTATTCTGTTGCAAGTGCTTATCCCAGTCTTCTTTATGAAACTGAATACTTGTTTCCAACCAAATAATTTCATTTTCCTTTGTCGCAGTTGGTCGTTGTGTTGCAATACAAGGAATCATTTGAAGTGCATCATAACTTGGGAAAAATGAAATATTTCCTGGAACTGCAATACATGGCTCGCTTTCCTTTCCTTCTCTACGAATTACAAAGCCAATCGTAAATACATTGGATTGCTCTCGAGATACTCTTAACCAATATCTCAAGTGGAAGATATCTTTCGTAATCCATATATCAGCTTCTGCAATTGTATGAGCAACCCAACCTCCTCCTTTCAACTTGCATTGAAATAAAAGACTGCAACCAGAGTTCCAGCTACAATTATAATCTGTAGAGACATGAAAAGTATCTAAACAACAATGAGAAGAAGCGTAGAGATGTGACCTTGTATAAGAAGGCTGCAATTGTTGTTTACGAAGATTGACGTAAGATTTGGATGCAACTTGTTGGCCTTCCACAAATGAGCAACTACCATAACCTGTTTCCCAGAATGTTTCTAACGGAAGCTCTACCCACAAAGGTCTAGGTGGAAAGACACTTCCAATAGATTGCTTATGCTCTTCCCAGAAACGAAACTGATTATCTTCCACATGACTACCACCACTCTCTTCAGATTCACAAGTCCAACCAAACGCAAACAAAGCAACACTCGTTCCCATTTGTTTGGCTACTTGTGCTGCTACATAACTTCGATAACCACCACCACCAAAAGTTCCTTACAAAAATTAGTTTCGAAACTTCGATTGGCAATCACAAAACTACCTCTTCCAAATACATCAATGCCCGTATATACGTCATACTGTCTTCCATTTGATGCCAATTGACTCAACCAAACATCATTGGGATGCCAATGATAGTTGGTAAAGATTCCATCACAACGTTCAAAAAAGTAATAATTTTGTTCGTTCAATCGATTCTGCCAACGTAAACGACCTTCTATTGTAACAGCGTCATACCAAAGTACCATTGCATGAGGTCCTATTTCATCCTTCATCATATCACATGTCTGCTTCAACAAATCGCCAATCAACGCAACATATTGACGACTAGGCAAATGGATTTCAAAGTTAAAAAGCCAACCTTCAAAACCAAAAGTTTTTGCAATATGAACAAGCTGCCTTGCAACCCTATTTCTTTGACTTTCTTCCATAACAGCTAATACCAACTCGCGACACGCTTCTTCCCATTCAACAATAAAAGTGCCCAATACCAAAGTACCGTGTCGATGGGCCGATTCCACCCAACATACGGGAGGTATGGTAACTCTATGATGCGAGAAATACACAAATATATCCACATTACTTATACTGTGAGTTGAATCCTCATAAGGAGGAAATGCAACTTACCCCTACAAAGTATGGGTGTTAGAATACGACATAAACCGAGAGACTTGTATATGACATACCCAATGTCGAAAAACAAAAGCTTCTCTTCTGTTTGCCAGTAATTCAGCATCTTTTCCAGCTTTTCCATCCGGTTGTTTTTCATAGTTTAAGTAGCCTCCTTTGAAATCGTGGCAAGCTAAAACACGTTGCCGGGGCTCTAGCGCTCTAGCAATAGCATAGTCTGAGAGAGATACTTGAGAACATAACTTTTCTGCAACTTGTGAAGGATCCCAATTCAACAGTTGTTCAACAGAACGCAATGGTTGACAAACGGCTGACGACAAATCCATTCCAGATATCTCTATTTGGACTGACAAACTTGCAAACTTAGTTTCTTCCCCCTATTTGTCAATTATTTTCAAGGAATATCTTCGAAACCAAAATAGATTGTTGTTTGATCGTTGTTACAACCAACTGAGAATAGTCAGCAAAAATACGTTCACATGACTTTTCCATTTTTTATGGGTTTATCTAATTCCAAAACATACAGTTTACATCTTTCAAGCTTTGAATAGTGTTGATAGTAAGAATATCCAATTTGTGTCATTGAATTATATTGTTATGTCTTTGTTCAAATCGTTCCTTGTTAGACCACAGAATGATGGAATGATCATCGCTAGCTGAAGCAAATAGAAAAGGATCTTGGGGATTCCAATCAACGCAACTAACAGTAGCATGATGGCCATCCAAACGATACACCAAGTCTCCAGAGTCTCGAAACCATATATAAACACTACTATCTTCACTCCCACTGACAACAAATACTTCACCCTGTCCACCAAATGTTGATCGAATCACAAAATTGATTTGTCTCTGACCGCGATAGTCTTGAACTATTTTCTTTTTTCTCAAGTCCCATAAATGAATTTCAGCTTCTCCATCCGAATAATGGGAAGCACTTCTCATGGACATATTGACTAGTAAATAATGACCATCTTTGGATAAACAAAGTGAAGTAATAGAAGCAATTTCTAATAAAGACGCCACTTCTAACTGAGTGCTGCGATCAAAAATCTGAATATATCTCTCAGCAACTGCTATAATTTGGCTATCATCTGGAGTAACTGCCAGATCGGCAGTCTTTTTACTTCTATAAAAACATACTGGAGTAGTGGGATGTTCTCCAAAAAGGTCGTATTCATAAATATACTCATCTGGGCCACTCGTAATCAAACGACAACTATTCGATAACCAAGCACAAGAAGATACTATTTCTTTGTGATCACTCAGCTTCCATTTACATATACCACTGAAAACTTCCCAAACCAAAACTGTATGATCATTGCTACAAGTTGCCAAATAACAATCATCTGGGCTCCAAGCTAAAAATGTAATATCATCTTCATGACCATTTAGTAACCAAACTACTCGCTCTCCTTGTATATAACCTCCTTCTGATAAAGTATCCATTCTATCAACATGAGACTCTGGCTGTTGTTCTCCATTTGTGGGATGAACCAAGCCATTGGTATGACCAGAATTCAATACTTCGGTAGAATAAACTTGCCTAGATTGATTGATAGAGTCAATCAACTGCTCTGCAGCAAATGAGATTTGTTCATCACTATATTTATCTAGACAATCCAAACGCCATATCAATACTATTCGGTCCTTCGATAATGACGCCAAATAACGACCCGAATGAGAAAATGAAACAAACCAAACTTCATCCTTGTGTCCTCGAAGAGTTGCATATGCTAAATGGGGGACTCTTTCTGGACAATACTTCAAATCTTCTAGTAAATTCGGTTGCGTCGGTATACAATATGGATAAATGGATTGCTTCTTTTGTGATTCCAATGCTTGTTTCACCAATACTTGTAACCTTCTTTGTGGTGGAAGTACCGAGGGTGGAATATAGTGCTGAATTTCCTCCAGCAGTTGTTGTCTCCTACTGATACCAGTACTATTCCAAGCACATTGTTTTCTCAGGTCTTCCGAAGTTTTGCACATGACCAAAGAAGTTAGTCGTTGTAACCTTTTCATATCACTGCATAATGGAGTGACTTGAGAACGTAAACAGTGAAGCGCTCCTTCTAAATCACCTTTCTCCAATGTCTCCAAATATTGTTGTTCATAGATGAGGAATCTTACTTGATCAAGTGCTTGCGCATCTTCCAACCCCAAGTGCAGAACATGTTGCGCAGCTCTTGACCATTCACCAGAAAAGATACAATCACAAAACTCTGCTACTTGGCCATCTAAAGCACATAATCCACTCTGTTCTTCCAACTGTTTGGCTACTGAAGGATAGCCTAAACTTTGAATTGCTTGAATAACCAGTCTAGTAAATTGATCCTTGGGCAAGTCATCGGGGTCTTCCAACAAACCCAAAGTCTCTGCGCGGTACCTAGGAGAAGACATATTGTGATTGAACGTAGAAATAAAACTCTATAAACGTGGTTTCTTCCAAGGCTGCTAAGTTATCCGTCTTTCAAACTTTTTCCTATGCTATTTTATTCTCACTTAATCCCATTCAGGAATAGTCAATGCCGCCATTTCTTCCTTTCGATCTAAACGCTGAATAAACACTCCTTTGGCAAAACGACTTTGAATAGGAATGTCCTTTATAGACTGACGGACAATCCTTCCAGTATTGGTGCATAATACTACTTCTTCATTTCCTAATATATCACAATTGGTAAGCAAACAATTGGCGCAAAAAAGTTCCACATACTACAAACTCGGAAGCAAACGAGTTCATCTCGTCTTCTCACATCAAACTTGATAGCAACCACTCCCATTTGATATCTCTTCCGTACGGGTATTTCTGATGCCTTAATTCTTTTCCCTTTTCCAGTTTTAGTGACTGCTAAGAAATGGCATTGCTCTTGTGAAGATTCGGATGAGATAACATCCACATCGATCAAGCAATCATCAGGTCTCAAACGAATAGCTCGTACACCACGACTCGTTCTTCCAGTTTCCATTAAGTTTTTCTCATTTACTTGAAACTTTAAGACTCTTCCTTGACGAGTGGATAGCACAATCCAGTCATTCAACTTGCATCTCTTTAGCCAAAGTGAATCGGTACTGCTATTCAATCGAATGGCCATTTTTCCTTTTCTATTGAAATGTTCAAATACTGAAAAAGAACATCGTTTGATAGCGCCTTGTTTCGAAATCAAAATAACAAAGTCATCTTTGGAAAAAGAGGAAATTGAAAGCAAACCCGAAATTCCATTTTCTACACAGTCTTCATCCAATAACATTGCCAATGCACTTCCTCTCGATATTCTCGACTCCAAGGGTATTCTATAGGCAGGTATGCTATACATTCGACCTTGTTTACAAGAAATCAACAAAGTATCATGTCCATAACAAGCATTCAAGAATTTAACAGTCTCATCTTCACGAAGAGTAATTCCTGCCTTTCCTTTCGTACCTCTTCGTTGTGATTCAAAGTCTGCAAAAGACATTCTCTTAATAAAACTAAAATGGAATTAGTCGTGTTCTATGAATGTCAATGCCATAAACAGGAAGAGATATGCTCACTTTTTAGACGTCAATACAATAAGACTCTTTTCATTGGGAACTGTTTTGGTTTCTAAAATATCACCTTGTTCAGTAGATATAATCGTCTTACGTGGATGACTAAATCGAGAAGCACATGTCTTTAATTCATCTGCAATTATATCATAAACTCTTTGTTCCTTTTGTAATATATCTTGCAAATCTTCAATCTCACATGTCAACTGCTTTGCTTCCATTTCTACTCGTTGCCACTCCAGTTGAGTTAGTCTTCTCAACTGCATAGATAGAATGGCTTCTGCTTGTTTCTCTGATAATTCAAAGGATAATTTGTGTTTCTTATTGTATTCCAATGTGTCTTTTCGGCCCATTAAAACAGATTTGGCAATTGTCGAATCTGGAGCACTTCGTATAAGAGCAATGACTTGATCTAAGCATGATAAAACCAATAGAAAACCGTCTAACAAATGTTTTCGTTCTTTTGCTTTAGTCAATTCATATTCACATCGTTTGCGGACGATTTGCACCCGAAATTGTAGAAAAGTTTGTAAATACTCCTTCAACGTCATTCGGCGAGGTCGATTATCTACCAATGCCAACATATTTCCAGCAAACGATGTTTGTAACGCCGAAAGTTTGTAAAGTTGATACAACACCAATTCTGGGTCTGCCCCTTTCTTCACTTCTATAACTACTCGAGTTCCGTCCCTATCTGATTCATCACGAATATCTGAAATGTTTTCTAATCTTTTGGATTGCACCATTTCAGCAATGTGAGATACCATTGCTGCTTTATTTACACCATATGGAAGTTCATCCACTATGATTGCTTGACGATGAGAACGAATGCCATCCTTCTGAGTCTCTACATGAGTCTTTGCTCTCATGACAATAGAGCCATGTCCTGTTTTATAAAAAGTTTCGATTCCATGTGTTCCCTATGAGCTATGATGAATAAACTTTGCTGTGTAGTTACGAATTCTCATTACCATGATAATACCTCCAGTGGGGAAATCCGGACCTTGAATATACTCTGTAAGTTGTTCGATGCTAATATGGGGATTGTCTATCAAAGCAAGTAATCCATTACACAGTTCACCTAAATGATGAGGAGGAATACTGGTTGCCATTCCAACTGCTATTCCTGAACTTCCATTTAATAAAAGATTGGGAACTTTGGCAGGTAGAACTTGGGGTTCCCAATCTGAGTTGTCAAAGTTAGGAATTGATGAGACAGTGTTCTTATCTAAATCACCCAAAAGTGCCATCTGAGCAAATGAAGATAATCTACATTCCGTATATCGCATAGCTGCAGGTGGGTCATGATCCACCGAACCAAAATTGCCGTGACCATCGACTAAACATATTCTCATGACAAAATTCTGTGCCATACGAACCAAAGCATCGTATACAGCACTGTCTCCGTGTGGATGATACTTTCCCAACACTTCTCCTACTACTCTTGCACATTTACGAAAAGGACCTTCTGAAACTAGTCCTAAACGGTACATCCCATAAAGTATTCTTCGGTGTACCGGTTTCAGTCCATCTCGGGCATCAGGAATGGCTCTTCCTAGAATAACAGAAAGAGCATATTCTAAATAGGATTTTGATACTTCTTCTCCCAATTCGGTTGGAATGACTCTTTCATCGTCTTGTTTGTATTTAGTACTTGTTGTGGCTGACGCTTCGACAATGCGTTGTTGTTTGGCGCCTTTTTGCAAGTGCTTCGAAATTCGCCACCTGGGCTGTATTGGTTTCTTCGAAGTGTAGTGACGAACAGAAGAACGACAACTACTTAAGAATGAAATAGTTTTCGTGCAAGACAAAGGAATACATCGACAAGACATCCAGCCAAGGTGCTGTTCTCTATGCATGGATAAGACAAGTAGCGTGTTCCCACAAAGAGGACTTCCAAATTCTTAATTGGGATCTCTTAGCGGTTAAATAAGAAATATTTAACATGGAGTCAATAGAGAATCCTACAGAATCTACTGCGGAAGCATTAGCTGTAGATGAGCAGCAACTCGTGGAAACTATTAAGCAACGTATATTGCCGCAATTGAGAGATAAGGTGGTTGGTATGCGGTTTCCGGACTTTGAAACAAGCGGTACGAATCATTCCTATTCTTTGCAACAGATGATACTATCTCGCGTGACTTTTCCACCGGAGAAGATAAAGCTTCACTCGGATTATGAACACGGCACTTATCAACTTTGCTGTAACGATATCCAATTGTATATAGATATAGGACTGTGGAAATACGAAGCTGTCAATCATTGGAAGGTTAAAGACCAAGGAAGTGCAGTTGCTTCTTTGACCAAGGTATCCCTTGTATTATCCTTTCGTTTCCTTGTGGATGCCGATACAGGACTTTTACAAATGAGTCTGTTAACTTGTAAGGTGACGGTGGGTAAAGCAAAATTGCGTTTTGGAGATACTTCGTCCAGGTGGCTGTATAATCTTATAGCACTGTTGTTCCACGGACAACTGAAAAAGATTGCTTCCAAAGCACTAGAAGACTACTCGAAGCAAGTGATGGAAGAGCAATTGCAGATTTGGTCACATAAGATATTTGGAGTGGTCTAGTATGAAGTCGTATATATATATTTATGTCCACCAGAAACTCAAGGAAATACTCTTATCCAAAGCCTTGACATAATGCCAATAACCGGGAGGAATATACAACATATCTCCACTTCCCACTACACATTCTTGATAAACGGCATCCATATAGTCTGGATACTTCTCAGTATCTACTTGCTCGATATCGTCTATTAGACTAGTATTCTTATGTAAGGTGCCTTCTGAAGGATAAAGCTTAGAACTTTCTCCTGGTGCATACAAGCGAATATATTTCCATCCAACAACCTGCACAAAGAGATTGTGTTGTGCATCATAATGAAGAGGAGTCCTAGTGTTCTTAGGACCAAACCAGATATGAATACGTGGAAGTGAATTGGTTTCCGATAAATAACAATATTCCGGTATTTGAATGTCATTCATCAAACTCGGAACTTGTTCCAGTAAGGGATGTTGAGCCAAATAGCCTATTCGCCTACTTGACTGAATGATGTATTTATCTATAAAGTCTCCAAGCTTCATTAGTTGTTGACTCCAATCCTCTGACATATAACTTGAACCAATTTCAATGGGAACCAATCTATTTCCGGCTATTTGTTTCCAATACACAATATTATTCCATCTTTTTATACAAGGCCATTCTGTTGCCACTCCCTTGATGAGCAAGGGTAGTTGAGGCTTCATATACTGGTTGAAGAAAGTTTCAAGACTGGGACGATGCCTTTCGGACAATGGATATTTGACAACACCACTAGGCGCAATGCAACTATCAACAACCAGTCTGTGGGCTTGCTGCTGTAAAACAGTATCTGACCATAAAGAAACATAACCTGTCCTAACACTTTCCAAGTATTCTAAACAAGCAAGAATATCCTCCTTCCAACTCTCCGTTCCCAATAAAACTGCCAAGTCTAACAGTCTACTGGCTTCTTCTATATCTCTAGAAACATCTGTACAAACAAAAACCAACGATACAAAAGCATATACCTCTCTCCACACTTGAGGTACAACACTCCATTCTCCTACGTGTAACTCTTCCCAACTTTTCGTAAGCAAACCCTTGGCGAGCTTATGCGCATTCGCTACAGAGCAGGATCTCTCTTGTTCGTTCCACAATTCTGCAAATGTGATTCGTGGTAAAGTGCGTAACTCCTTCAATAACTTTTTTAACAAAAAGCAGGCAGCCTGTCCATCATATTCCTTTTGAAGAATCGTTTGCCAATGAGATATTTCTCGTTGAGCCAATCGATCGATAGCCAAATTCGTCATATCAAAAGGACATTTGAAAGCCATTCAGACGAAAATGCTTTTTCCTATAAATTGATTGCAATTGGCTTGTTGGTTGAGCATGTTTGGGAACAATTTCTCTTTTACCTTTTCCAACCAAGCTTCTCAAGCAAACCGAAAAAGATATTTTTGTCATCATTGTAGAAGATATTTCGTACTGGTGTTTAACTTGGACCTGGGGAGTGATTGGTGTCCACAGTGTTCTCTTTGTGGAAGTGCGTTTGTGGAGGAATGTTCACAAGGGGTTGAGGCACGCCATTATTTAACTCGAGAGAACACAGAGACGAGACCAACTATATATTCGGATGAGTGGGAAACAGAGGAAGTTATGAGTACACCCCAGTTAGAAGGGTTACCAGTTGCACCCAGTATAGACCCTGCATTCTACATTAGACCGAATACTGGTTTACAGAATCCTAGGCTAAACTATTCCACTGCAAGTAGTACAGCTTCAACTAGCAATGTGACTGAGAGTTCGAGTACTTGGCAGCACGTTTTGGAAAGATTATGGGATGCCTTTTCACGTTTGAGAAGCAGCAGAAGAGAACATACATCAATGAGGTCCCCAACCAGTGCCCATACTACTGCTACTAGTAGTAACACGAGCCATTCAACACTTTATACCTCTTCTGCTGTATCCGGTGGTGTAAGTCATCTTCCTATGAATAGCGTTTCAACGAGCAGAAGAGTTCGACGGAGAACGAGAGAGCATATGCAAAGTGCGGATAATCTAATTGTAGAAGAGATATGGGAGCGCGAATTGGCTACACTTTATCAACAGCTCCTGTTTACACAAAATGACCCAGAGGAATATGCTCGTGTGCAAACTGTCTTGTCTAGTATGTTGGATTGTTTATTGGAACTTTATTCACAGAGGTCGAATCCAACGTCCAAATCATTTGTAGATAGTTTGGAAGGTCAATTGTTGACCGAACAGGAAGCAAAGGAAGCCGAAAGTTGTGCTATCTGTTGGGAAGATTTTCAACCCAATACCGTAGTTGTGTTTCTTCCTTGTAGTCATTTATTTTGCAAAAAATGCATCTGTACTTGGTTGAAGGAGAATAGTACTTGCCCTACTTGTCGTTACAAGTTACCAGTAGACAAAGTCGTCTCCTCACATTGAACTGTGATTGATTTTTGTTGGGATCGGATAGTTTCTGTCCACCTGAGTTACAAAATAAACTACTGATATTCCTCTTATATTGCAAGTATGGCACGAAATGAAGAGAAAGCACAGTCTATGTTAAACCGATATTTACGCGGCAAAGCTGAAGAAAGAGGTGAATATTATCCGGTGGGTAACATGAACTCACGTGGTTCTCAAAGAGTGACCAACTGTTTTGGAATCAGGGACAACAACGACCCTATTTGGCTAGTATGTGTGATCGTCTGGACGCCGCAGAACAGTGGAGAAATCAAGTTCTACGAGAAATTAGTAGAAGAGTGGTTGAAATTCAAAATAGTAAGTTGCTCTCCATTCAAGGTGCGTTTGCTAAGCTTCTGTTGAAAAAATAGAGGGCTTGGGTGAAAGCAAGATAAGAGACATCAATGACCAAATCAACAAGTTATTGAGAGAAAAGTATCACTGGGAGAGGAGAATTAGAGAACTAGGTGGACCCGATTATTCTCGCTCTGCGTTACCTGTTGGAGAAGGTGAAGCCATCCAGATTCGAGGTAGCAAAGGTTATTATTATTTTGGTGCTGCTAGAGAACTTCCAGGGGTTAAAGAGTTGTTAAAAGAGTCCTACTCTAGAGAAGAAAGGAAACGTAGCAGAGCGGAGCTTTACAAGTGTGTAGATGCTGAATACTATGGCTTTTTGGATGATAAAGATCCCAATTTAGAGCAATTAGAATATAACGCTGAGGTCGAAGCTCGAAAAGCATTGGTAGAAAAATGGGAAACGGATCATATGATGCCTCCGGATTCTACAAAGAGAACTCAAGTCGATTTGGAAGAACTTAGTGAGGAAGATGAACCGGAAGAAGCAAGTATATTGTTGAAAGATGAAAACGTATTCCATAAAGTAAAGCCAGGACACGAGTCACAAGTCGAACAGCTAGTTCTGGACAGAAAGAAGCGTCAGTTGCTTGAACAAGTTTTAAATGATGAGGAAGGAGAATGAAGCCAATCTTTGCATAATAAGGCATAATGGATGGAAGCAATGAACTTTTTATGATGGATAACATTTTAGGAGCGCCGAGTAGAATGGGTTGAAAAATGCTGAGATAGTTTGGCGCCTTGTGAGTTCAATTGTTGGCTTCATATCATGAGTAAAGAAAAGCACCATATAGCTCAATTCGAGAGACATACAACAACACAAATACTTCGTCTTGTCAAGGAACCTTCTATGGGTTTGTACTACACAACTGAGCACTTGAGAAAGCGAGGTATTCCTCAGTTGATTTCTCTACAAGACAAACTAGACGCAGTTGTGAACCAAGAAGAAGAACAAAAAATAGACTGTCAGTCTATACTGGAAATATTGGAAATGTTTCCCAAAGCTGGAGAAAGGCTGGATTCAAGTGTACGAAAGTTGGAGGGGTTGCTTGAGCAATCCAAGCGGTTAAACAAGTGATGCGAAAGTTTTTGCAAGACTTTTGTAAAGAAACAAGATTCTTATGTCTCTTAGAAGACACTGTCCTTCCATATAGTTATGAACATTACATCTAATGTTTGGGATATGCAAGTTGAAGATGCTAATTGTTGGTTAGCAATAGTCTCTCTCAATCATAGTCAGCCACCTACGAGTATCGTCGTAGCACAAACCTGACTACTCAGGACAGTTCAAATATCTTTGACTGAATAATAAATGGATGGAAATGAATCGCTTCTTCAACACGGACCAGATTGTGAATCGTTGGGGTGATGCAGACTTGTTTTGTTGATATTGGAATATGCAAACTCTGCAGGAGGAAGATCCCGTTAAAAAGACATGAGCATTTACTTGTGGATAATCGGAAACGTCCCCGTGGTTTGGCTTTTCCAATATTTGTCAAAGTTTCTAGAGAACCTTGTGCTGTTTCCCAAAAATTTGCCATTCATGATGATCACAAGGTTCTGCCGACGTGTTCCAACTTGATTACTTTTCAAGATGCTATTTTGAAGTTAAAGGAATACTGGTCTACACAGGGTTGTTTAGTATGGGTCCCATATAATACCGGTATGTTGAAAGTCAATCACATCAAGCTCTTGAGAGACTGAGAAAAGGATAGAAGTAGGAGCTGGTACAATGAATCCTGCGACTTTTCTTCGTGTACTTGGTCCAGAACCATGGAGAGTTGCCTATGAAGAACCTTCTATCCGTCCTGATGACTCACGTTATGGTGATAATCCGAACCGTGTACAAAGACATACACAGTTCCAAGTTATATTGAAACCAGCACCTGAAAACGCACAGGAACTTTTTTTAAATTCTTTACTTGTTTTGGGGGTTGATGTTGAATCACACGATGTACGTTTTGTTGAAGATAATTGGGAATCTCCTTCGTTAGGTGCATGGGGTCTCGGTTGGGAGGTTTGGTTGGATGGACTAGAGATTACTCAGTTTACATATTTTCAACAAGCTGGTGGCTTTAGTTTGGATCCTGTCTCACTGGAAATTACGTATGGTTTAGAGAGAATTCTGATGAGTCTTCAAGGTGTATCCCATTTCAAGGAAATCCAATATAACGGTTTGTTTTCCTACGGTGACTTATTTTTGCAGAATGAATACGAAATGAGTCGATTTTACTTGGATGAAGCAGATGTAGCAAGACACAAGACACTGTTACAACTGTATGAGGAGGAATGTCGATATTTACTGAAGAAACAATTGCCTATTGCAGCGTATGATTTTGTTTTAAAAGCAAGTCACACGTTCAATATATTGGATGCTCGAGGTGCTGTTGGAGTAACAGAGCGTTCTAAAATGTTACAAAAGATTAGAAGCTTAGCATGCGATGTTGCTTCGACTTGGCTAAAAGTGAGAGAATCACACCATTTTCCTCTCCTTAAAGAAAGAGACGCTTTAGAAAACAGACAGAGCAATAAGATACCTCATTTTGCGAACACTATCCTAGATTGTGATACAATCACAAAAAGATCCATTAATCAGGAATATGACTACTTTGTACTTGAAGTAGGAACTGAGGAACTTCCAAAAGATGCGATTCATCTTGCCAAAGTTCACTGTGAAGAGGCATTTTCTAAACTTCTCGTTTCGAACAGATTAAACTGGCGAGGAAAGATATTATGTGGAGTGACTCCAAGGCGAATTGTATTGATGGTACCAGAACTAGCAACCTCGCAAAGTCCGGAAAGTAAGAAATTAAGAGGTCCTCCTGCAAAGATTGCCTACAAGGAGTCAGGAGAGCCTACAGAGGCATTGTTGGGATTTTGTAGAACTCACGGAATCTCTGTTTCTTCGGTGACTGTGAAGCCTGATGGAAAATCAGATTACGTGTTTGCAACTAAATATGATAAAGGTGTTCCAACTATTGAAATGATGACTGAGTTATTGCCTCAATTTTTACAGTCTTTTACGTTTGCACGGTAATCATTTTCATTTTCTTTTTTATCTATTAAACTTTGCCTTCTTCTTAGGACAATGAAATGGAATGATACTCTAGTTAATTTTGCACGTCCGATACGATGGTTGTTTGCTATGTTGGGACAAGAAATCATTCACTTTCGTTATGCAGGAATCGAGGCAACCAATTGTACATTTGGTTTCCGTTTTCAAACCAAGTCTCCGTCTATTGTTTTGAAAGATGCAAAAGATTACCGGTCCACCTTGGAAAATCAAGGAATCATGCTTGATCAGAGTCAAAGACGAACATTTATATGGGAACAAGCATCGGCAGTTGCAAAGAAATTAAATGGGAAGTTGCTACCAAGCGACAAAGGACATGAGGGTGATGATTGTCTCCTTCAAGAAGTCAGTTGTTTGGTTGAATGTCCTGTAGTATCTTACGGTCATTTTGATGAATCTTTTCTTAGTCTACCTAGAGAAGTGTTGATTACGGTCATGAGAAGGCATCAACGTTATTTCCCTGTACAGTCGATCAACAATGATCAGATGCTCCCTGCTTTTATTTTTGTTACTCAATCGAGGAAAGACGTGGACTTGGTTAGAAAAGGAAACGAATCAGTTTTAAGAGCTCGATATACCGATGCAGAATTCTTTTATCGACATGATTTGATGCAGTCTTTTAATACTTTTCGGCAAAAGCTAGAAGGTTTGATCTTTCAAGAGAGTTTAGGAAGTATGTTGGATAAAAACCTTCGATTGGAACGTATGGTAAGCAGTTTGAGAGACAGAAGATTAGGAATTTGTTAATGACACTGTATTTCTTTCTCAGGTTTCTGTATTGCATGATCAACTTCAACTCACGGGGGAAGAATTTCGAGACTTGAAAACTGCAGCAGAACTATGCAAGGCAGATTTGGCTAGTAGTATGGTGATTGAGTTTACATCTCTGGCTGGAGTGATGGGAAAATATTATGCACTAGAAAAAAGTTATCCAAATGCAGCAGCGATTGCAATTGAGGAGCATTATTTACCTCGTTATCATGGAGACAAGTTGCCATCTTCCAGAATTGGAGCTCTTTTAGGTATTATTGATCGTGTTGACTCTTTAATTGGTCTCTTTGCAGCTGGCTGTATTCCTAAAGCTAGTGCTGACCCTTTTGGACTTCGAAGAATGGCATTAGGGCTTGTTCAAGTGTGCATATCGCATGAGATGAATGTGACTTTGCGTTATTATTTTGAAATTGCCTCCCAGTTACAACCAATTGCTGTTTCCTGTCAAGTAATTGATCAAGCCTTGAGTTTTGTTATGAAAAGATTGGAAACTTGGTTGATAGAAGATGAAGCAACATGGGAAATTGCGAATCATGAAGCTGATATAGTTCAAGCAGTATTGGCAGAACAATCGAGTGGCAATCCGTTTCAAGTAATCAGCACTTTGAAGCAGTTTATGAAGGAACGAGAGAAGCCGTACTTTGAAAGTGCTGTTCAGGCCTATGCTCGAGCTGCCAAGCTTCTTCTTTCTGTTGGTATCAAAAACTCCTCTAAAGCACCGGAGACACCTGATCCGACATTGTTTGAAACGAACGAAGAGAAAGATCTTTATTATATCATTTGCAAAGATTACGAAGCAATGAAACATCATCGAAACAACACATTGTCCAATATTTTGGAAACTCTAGCGCGATGGAAACCTTTTATTGATGTCTTTTTTGAAAATGTTTTTGTCATGTCTTCAGATGATCGTATTCGTTGCAACCGAATAGCTCTGTGTCGCATGATTACGAAAATTGCCACTGGAGTTATCGACTTTACTCAATTGCGTGCTTTCTAAGACACCAAAGCTATCTGTAATAGATCCTCAAATATCTTAGGAAGTCTAATCTATTGCAACTTTCTCAGAGGCCTGTAAAGAGGATGAGTTGTTCAGGTTTGTGCCTATTTCATTGATAGCTTGTTGAATATTGGACAAATTGGACAAATCGTTATGAATGGACTCAAGTATTTGAGTATGTTGCTGTTGATCGAAAATTTCCTTGAGAGTACGTTCAATTCTTTCAAAACCGTTGCGTATTTCAAGAGTTACTTCTCTTGTCATTTGTTCCAACTTGTTAACAACCATTTGTGAACTACCAAGTCCATCTTCCCCAACTTTTCTACTAGAAACTGTGCCTCCAGTCATGATAGGAGTTGAAAGTTTCTTAGGGGTTTCTTCCGCCTTTCTTCTTTTGGCTGACTTGCTTTCTGCACTGTAGCCTAAATTATTGCTATTAGTATTATGGAAACGCGGCATCGAACCTTGAGCTTTTGTTCGCGATCGTTTCTCTGAACTTCTTTCCACAGTTGCGTATTTCCACTTGACTTCCGATAGATCCACCCACTCGGAAGAATGGTCTGCTTCATAATAGATATTATGCATCTTGTCTTCTTCTGAATAATCAACTACCTTTCCAGTATACCATTGATCATCTGGTGGCCAATACAATTCTATATATGTATCCTTGGGTAGTTTGGTAAAAGCCGTCTTCCCTGAACGTAGCGGTGCTACTTGCAAGTCTTGTTGTTCCTTCACGGGTTCGACTTCCTTCTCGGGCTTCTCCAAGTATTGTTCTAAATACATAAGTTCTGACTTCCTAGCTTCAATGGCCTCTTCTGCTGCCTCCATCAACAACTGAGCGTGCTGCACTATCCAGTCACTTTCTGGGTCGGTATTAAAGGCTCTTGTGTTTTCCAACAGTAAACGCATATCGTCCAAATACTCGGTATGTGTAAAGTATTTGCCACTTCTACATTTATCCCTTATTTGGTTCAAGAAGATTGGATTTTTCACCACTTCATAGTAGCTTTTCACTTTAACTGGTACTGTAAAGTCCAAAGCCAAACCCTTTGGTTTGGCCAACGAAAGAGCAGAAGGGGGTATCACATCACCAGTCTTATAACGAGCTATTTGTATCGGCGGTTCTATATTAACTGCGTAGCCTTTTTGGTCTCTAACGAATTGTTCACACTCCAACAACAGTTGGTTGAATCGTTTCCTCGCTTCTTGAGGGGTCCACTCATCAGTTTCTGAGTCGTCAAGTTCTCTCAACTCTTTTAGTATTTGAGCTTTTTCTTGTTCTAATTGCTCCAACTCTGCGTCAACCTTATCTGACTCCATCGAAAAACAACGAAAAGAATAACCCTTCGATATAACACCCTCTATGCCAACTTTAAGGACGCGGGTCCAATCTCTCTTTAATGTCACATAAAGGCTTGGGGTTGCTGTCTCTCTGGGTTTACTGGGTTTGCAGTCAGTGAAACTGTTGTATGGATTTGGCTCGTGTGCTGATTTTAACAAGGTGCGACTATGCGAAAACAAAGTCTCTTTATTAAGATTGCCCACTGTTTTAAATCTATCTAGAATACCGAAAAAAGCAAAGAATATTAAGGATTCTCTCTGTAGTCCGTATGCATTTGAGCTTCTTCTTTCAAAGGATACTTACTTGTCTTTGGAGAACTTTATTCCATAGCCTTTTTATGTATGTTCGGAGTTTTGTACGTTGACAACAGCATAAGTCGTTCCTTCGTAATGAATCTTGGCGCGAAATTATTCAGCAATTTGGGTTATTGAGTGGAGAAGGAGAGTGACATGGCTTCTTCGGTATGTCGCTTTACCAAGTTGAGAACTACTTACTGAGACTTACAGGAAATTAACAACCATCATCAGGAAGAACAACCGTTCAAGGTACCTTTCTTCTTTCCACCGTTGTTCCAGCGTTTGAGTGACGGCTTTTGTAGGAGTCATCCTCGAGAGAAAGCAACGACAAATTCGACCAAGCATATGCGGAAAGCGTTGCCAAAGAAATCATAGAAAGCACCGTTGGAGAGGAAAAATATGAACACACGAAAACGGTGGAATGGACGAATCAGATGTGTGAAAAAATATTGGCCAAGTTGTTGGAACTTCAAAAACCCTTCAAATACATAGGTGGGTAACACATATGATATGGAAAGTTTTTCGTGACTGATTATGTTAAGTATCTTGTTCTTTGTTGCAAAAGAAAGGAGCGGGATTCCACACCGCAACGACCTGTTACTGGGATGCCGAATGTGACCAATGCTGCACTATCAAGTAAGTAACAGTATCCTAGTCGTGATCAAGTACTAAGTTGAAATAGACATGAAACCAAACATCTTCACGTCATATGCACGATTTATGCCGTATCCATTCACTAGGATTGTCAGAGTCTCTATGTTGGGTAAGATTCCGGTCTTGTTGCGAAACGCGTTATTTTTGAACCCGAAATAAAATCGTAATTACAAGACTGGAAGAGCAAATGACTACATGTAAATTGTTTTCCGTTTTGTCATTCAGTGCCATACAAACAGGAGCGTCTGTTTTGGTTGTATCTTAATTGTTAAGTTAAAAGCAGTACATTTATGACTGTCACATGAACAAAATCAAGACTTTGCTTTTCAGAGATAACTGAGTTATTTCGCTATCAAAAGATTTCGTCTCAAAAGAAATGAGTGTGATACGAGAAAGCTATGGTTTTAGCCTGTTCCTCTAGAAGTCGATCTTAGTTCAAGGAAAATGGCCACGACCATAGGCTCTTTAAAGGCACCAAATAAGTCACTTGAGCGTTCTTATACAATGAGAATGCTCAACGGAATGCATGAATAATAGCTCAAAGTCGATCAAAATCATCTAGATAGTTGTGCTCCTGTGGGGGCTGAAATGGTTACTTGACACAGAGGACATCTGCTTCACAAGATTACCGTAGAATATCAAAAGCAGTGTTGCAACTGTCATATATCTGCACTATTCTTAGTTGAGCAAACAGAAATTCCCATGTTTCAAGATATCACGAGAAAAGACTATAATAACATGATATGATAAACAACAATAACGTAGCTAACTATGCATTTCAAAAGGAATTGACTATTTCAAAAGCCGTAATCAATCCACCACTTGCAACTTGACAAAAGAATAAACATTTTCTCCCATTGAGAATTGGGGACCTAAGCACAATGTCTGCATGGAGAGACTTGGTAGGTGCAGGAGCTGCTTGTGCTCCAGACGACCAACAAGGAGCTGCTTCTTCATCATCTGCTGCAGCCTCGAGAAATCCATTGGGTCGCTTAACAGACTCAATTTTGGGGGAATCCCGAGAAAGAAATACTTATATACAGGCACCTGAACACTGGAGAGGTCAAGAGGAAGCATTGCTTTTTGGTGACCAGCAACAAGCGCCACAACAAACTGTGCCATATAGACAACCTCCAATTCCCCATCCATATGCTTTACCAGGACAACCTTCTCATCATTTCGGTTTTGCATCACCACCGCCTGCAGGTTTTATGAACCAGAGTAGAGGAGGTGACTTTGTCAATGATTTCTTACATGAACAACAAAATTCTGTATATAGTTCAAGGCCAAACATGATTCCACAGGTACCTGGTCCGATGGGTTATGCGTCTTCTTGGACACGACCAAGTTATGACAGTGCCTCGCTATTTAGCTGGATACCTGAGTATGATAGGCAAGCTGGAGGTTCATCACAAAGTGCTTTACCTCCAAGTAGCAAAGTTGTCACAAATCCCAATGAAGAAGAAATTCTTGAGAGAGCCTTTGCGTCCTCGTCTCAACCTACCTCTTCTTATTGGCCTTCGGTACAGTCTTTAGTAAAGGACTATGCAGCTTCTACCGTTACGCAACAAGGTTTTCAACAGGATATAAGGAAGGAAGGAAGAAGCAGTGGCCTGGCGTTAGAGTTGGATACGTTGCGAAAACGTTCTGAAGAAATGGCAAGAACTTATTTCCCAGGTGCAAGCGAGTCGTTTATTCAGGAACAAGTGAATGAATTTCTCCAGTCACTGCGTGAAAACTCAGATTGGGTATCATCTTACCATCAGGTAAGACTTTGGTTGGTTGCATGAAGATTGCAATAACTTAATTCCTATTATTAGGAGTCTAGCTTCGACCAAGGCGCGAGTACATGGCATGAAGAGTTTTCCAAGCTGCATTTGGATACTCAAGTAAGTGATAGATTTTAGTGTACAGCCAAGATGAGTTTTTATTCGTATTGAATAGAACACGAGCGAGGAATGGGCAAAGGAATTGGTAAAAGAGGAGCATGCAACCTGGGCAGAAGAGTTCCAGCAAGACTCGTCTAGTCTTCCATGGCAAGAGGAATATTTGGAGAAAGAAAATTTCGAAGATACTTTCGAGGATGACTTGAGAGCTTATCTTGGTAGGGATCCTAATGAATTGGAATATGAATTTACAGAAGAGAATCCTTACCTGGGCAATCCCAATGCCATGGCAGAAGGTGAAAGATTATATGCAGAGGGAGATTTACGTAATGCTATGTTGGCATTCGAAGCAGCTGTAAGAGCCGAACCTAGTAATGCGAAATGGTAGGTTTTATGAATATCCAGTCTTTTGTAACATAATAGATTGATGTTTACTAGTTGGTTTCTTCTGGGTCGGACTCATACTGAAATGGACCAAGACAATCCAGCTATTATATGTTTACGAAGATCGATTGAAGTAGGAGGTGAAGTTGCCGATGCATTGTTAGAACTGGGTGTTTCGTATACCAATGAACTTAATCATTCACAAGCTTTAGCATACTTAAAAAGATGGCTGGAAACTCAACCCAAATATCAAGCATTCTCTCATCAACAACCTTCTGATGATGCTGTGACGGCACATGCTTATTTAGTAGAACAATTTAGAGCCGCTAGTGTCGCTTACCCGCAGGATATCAATCTGTATATTGTTTTAGGTGTTCTGCACAATCTTTCGAGAGACTATGAATTGGCAGTTGAAGCATTTGGAAAAGCTATTCAATTGCAACCAAATGATCATCGATTATGGAACAAGTTAGGTAAGGCCCTTGAAGGTTTTTATTGTTGGGGACATACTTATTTAGTCTCCTTTAATTCTCGTTGGGATTTAGGTGCCACATTGGCAAATAGCTATCAGTCGAGAGAAGCCTTGTCAGCTTATCGTAGAGCTGTGGACTTGAAGCCCAGTTATGTTCGTGCTTGGGTAAATGTTGGCACTTCCTATGCTAATCAGGGTATCTATGAACAAGCTTGTCGATATTATCTGAAAGCTTTGCAAATGAACCCTCGAATCAACCATGTTTGGAACTATTTGAGAACCAGCTTAATAGCAATGGGTAGAAATGATTTGCTAGTTCTAACTGATCAATATGATCCTCAAGTTTTGATGCAAGCAATGGATGCCGACCTTTCTGCAGCTTGGCAGTCATCGTCCAACAAGGACGGAGGAGAGATTTCCCATCATGCAAGTACTATGCCAGTAGCCTAGAGAGTACATATCCATTTTATCTTATATTGCATTGCCATTTCAGTGACCCTTAGATTAGTGGTCATGAATAAAGTTTGGCTATAACCATTTGAGTTGAACCAAAATTTTGCTTTTCAATCGATTGTTGTGGATGTTGTGTTTGTTCTAAAACAGTGGGAAGATGGGTAAAAGTTCCAAAGTATGTTATTTTATGGATACGGATATCGGAGGCTATTATTATGGTCAACATCACCCCATGAAACCTCACAGACTTGCAATGACACACAACTTGATGCTTGCATATGGTAAGTTCTCTCAACCAATGTAAAGACAACAGTTATACCTACTTATCAAGGCCTTCACCAACATTTGGACGTCTATCGAGCAAGATTGGCTACAACAGAAGAACTAACTGCGTTTCATTCCTCCGAATACATTGATTTCTTGCGTAAAATCAACCCTGATAATGCTCAAGAGTTTGCCAAGCAACTCCAAAGGTTCAACGTGGGCCGAACTGGCGGAGATAACCCCATTTTTGATGGCTTGTATGACTATTGTTGTCTTTATGCGAGTGGAAGTATCGACGGGGCTAAGAAACTGCTGACAGGAAAGGCACAGATTGCTATCAACTGGGCAGGAGGACTTCATCATGCAAAGAAAAGCGAAGCCTCAGGTTTCTGTTATGTGAATGATATTGTTTTAGCTATTTTAGAGTTTTTGAAATATTGGCCTCGTGTTGTGTATATCGATATAGATGTACATCACGGTGATGGAGTGGAAGAAGCATTTTATGTGACCGACAGAGTGATGACAGTCTCGTTTCATAAATATGGTGACAACTTCTTTCCTGGAACAGGAGATATATGGGACAAGGGTTCTGGAGCAGGGGAATATTATGCTGTCAATGTACCTTTGAAAGATGGTATAGACGATGAAAGCTACTTTCAAATATTTAAGCCAGTTGTGGAGAAAGTATTTGAAACATTTCAACCAAGTGCGGTAGTTTTACAATGTGGAACAGATTCGTTAGCTCGCGACAGACTAGGAGGTTTCAACTTGACTGTGAAGGGTCACGCCCGTTGTGTCGATTTTGTAAAGAGCTTTGGAGTTCCAATGTTAGTGGTTGGAGGTGGAGGATATAATATTCGAAGTGTAGCAAGATGTTGGTTACATGAGACAAGTGTTTTGTTGGATAGGGAAGTTGATGATAGAATACCTTACAATGTAATATATCGATAGCTAACCGTTAGAGTGACAGATAACTGAACATCTTTTAGGATTATTGGGAATACTTTGCACCTGAATATCGTATTCATCAGCCGCCTCTTGACTTACCAAATAAGAATAATCCTGAATATTTGGACAAAGTTCGTTCCAAAGTTCTAGAAAATATACGCCATCTTACCTGTGCTCCTAGCGTACAGATGCAAGAGATTCCACCGATGATGTATGATGTCGATGAAGAAGAAGAAATGGATCCCGTGAGTGTTTTTACGGTTTCTTCTGCATATTCTGATCGTCTATGAATAGGATGTGCGAGGAGGAAAAGGTGTCGAATCAAATGACAGTCATTGGGTTTGAAATGTTGTGGAAGTACAGAAAAGGAGACGAGTATTTGTCCAAATGTTCATAAAGACGTATGTGTAAGAGAAAGATATTCGCTCTTGAGAGAGAGAGAGAGAATGACAAGAACTAGTCAGTTTTAGATTATTTTCCTATTATAGGCATTTCATAAATGATTATTCATATCTACGATTACCAAATATCTTAGTTTGCACGATAGATTGAGTTTTCAAGTTTGAATAGTTCTAGGAAAAAGGACAATCTGTCTGTGCGATATTCCCTCTTGGTCTCCTTTCGATGAATTAAGCTACCGAGTAGTCAGTGGAGAAAGAATCGAATTCGGTTCAATGGAATAGGTACTATAGTTACTACGTTTTAGCGGCACTCAAGAGTTTACCAAGTCGAGTCTGACACAAACAACAAGACTAGCTGAGAAAACTCATAAAGGCATTTCTCGGAATAAAATGGTTTTATGGAAGGCTTCCAAGAACCTGAGTCAATCTACTAGCCAAGTTTTAAATATCTCTAGTGCATTCCATCAGTTATTTGACTCTATTAAATAATTCAGGTTTATAAATAAAGGCGGCTTTTTCCACAAAGAAAAAATGCCATCGTTGACCGCCAAAATGGATGAAAACTTAAAAAGATCAATGGCTCGCATCGGGTCTTTTCATGGAAACTCAAACAAGTTCTAGTCAAACCGAAAGCTTTACACGTTATCATTTCTTTTCAAGTCAAGAGGAATATTCAACTGTAGTATTCGAAGACGAGAATACCAAGATAACGCCTCCAACCAAGGATATGTCTCAACGGAAAGATACATACCACGACACTGCTGTCTCTACCAATAGTAACGAAGACGCAACAACTGATGAACTACACTGCCTAGAGAACAATAACTGGAACGAAGCAAATTCTTCAACAAATATTGTAAAAGACATTGTCGCGACTGGTTCAAAAATCATGTATAGCGTCAGTCAGGGAAAATATGATGAGACAGTCACCGACGCGAGTGCTCACCCTCTTCTTCCTATATCTCTTTTATGTAGCTTTATTCTTGAAAAGCAGCACAACTTGGAACAAGAAGATATCCAGACGCAAAGACTCCTGGAATACGTGTGTTCAGAGATTCAAGGAAATTCCGATTCCTTCACCTTGACGAATATTATTCAAATCCTCATAAACGAACTTGTAACATTGTATCAAAATAGTATAGTTCTAAAGGTATTTGAGGTCGTTGTATCAAGAGTTTTTGGTATTCTCAGTAGAAAACGCGGGTTTGAATATCAAGATCTGCGATGGAGCTATTATCGTTTTCATATGAGTGAGAACTCATTGAATATAAAGGAACGAGTGTATCCCGAACAGTGTTTAGTTTCCTTCAAGGATATATTCGAAAATGAAAGAGATGCCAAGATGGATGGGCCTCGTAGCATCTTCTATGTTTTTAAAACTATCTTAAAAGAAGAGAAAGCTAGATGTCTGGTACCGCTTTTTTTGCAAGAGATGAAAGAAACAAAACTTCCCAACTCAGTTGGAGATAAAATCATCGATCAAGTACTTAGGACAATGAAGAATATGGAGCTACAAGATATACAAAGAATTTTCTACAAGTTGCTTCAATTTGCAAATACGAGTTGTTCAGCTTTCGACCTGTTTTTCACCAAGTTTGTTGTATTTATTTTCCAACTAGAAAGACATTGTGAGGTGCTTGACCATTACGACTCCATTAGTGCATCTCAGGACTTTGGTATACGTCTCGATTCTCATGATTCTTCAACTTTGTTGTCATTTGAGTCTTCCATTTTGAAGCAATTCATCTTTACCTGCAGAAATGTAAGGACTAGTTCCTTTCTAGATGTAGGTGACTGAGAAGGTTAATAGGAATCGTCCGTAGGAAAGAAATTCCTCAAGCTATTTCGAAAAAATGTCAGAGTGAGGAATACCATTGGTCTAGCCTTTCTCTTAGTCGTTGCGCATAATCGATCTCTTTGTGAGGAAGTTTTCCAAACATTAATCTTTGTACTTCAATCAGAGACAAAGGCGAAAGCTCAGTTTTACGCAAAGTCAAGAGATATTCAATCGCTTGCTTTCATAATGTTTCCAAAGATGATGGAGCGTAAGGGGAGTCTGTTTTGGTCAGAGATGTTGGAATGTTTAGAAAAAACGACTAGAGCCGTTGTAGATAAATGGAATTTCCTCATGGCGCCGTTGATAGAGTTTTGCATTTATGCCTTAGATCATGAAGAGTAAGCAATTGCTCCTGTCTATAATGTCATTGTGAGAAATCGTGCTAGGCTGTTTCATTCGCAAGAATACGGTTTACACGGACTGTACAAATTATGTGACATCATACAAATTCTATTCGATAGTGAAACCGGTTCACAAGCACCTATATTGGATGCAATATTCCGCAACTTGTTGAATCAGCGAATCGACACTGACATAGGTATCCAAACAATTATCAAAATGGAATCTGAATGTTTGACGAACATTCTCAATGAGAGCTTCAGTCGAAAAGTCAAACAATTTTTTCTTGAGGACTTTAAATATATTCGTCCCTATCAGGGTTTGCGGTTCATTCAATGCATGTTACCCATATTGCGTCTCAACTCCGAACTGTGCAATGCTGCCATTGTTACTCTCAAAAAGGTAACTTTTCTCCCACTATAGATGTCCTACTGAGTTGGTATCAGTGTCTAGCTTTCAATCAATCTTCTAGGAGAAAACTTGCACTCGATGGTTTACTAATATTTGCCAGTATGTCTGAAACGAACCGAGGTAATCACAATTCTTCAGTCATTGAAATGAGATACCAAAGAAGAGACTATTAGAAATAGAGATAACTGTGGATGAACTTCCTCTTTTGCTTCTACGCGCATTGAGTCAAAATTATATGGTTCGTCGGAATGTTTATAGAAAACTAACCACATCTTGTTTCACTCATATGCGACAATCTACTTGCAGACACATATTTTCTATCATTGAAGAACATTGGAAGAGGTATATCAACTTATTTTCCTTTGTAAAAGACTAATCTGCATGACATATTTAGGTATTTAGATGTCTCAATGACTCCCATCATACAGTTTGCTCTATGTGTTGAATATCACACTGGATTCGTGGTTGAACCTATTTCAGAACTACTTCAATGTTACTTGAGACTGTATACTTTAAACAATTCCGTATCCGAAAAAGATCTTATTGTCCAAGAGGTAAGCATCCACTTTTGCAATGTTTTTGTATCCTCACATGTGATAGCTTTGCAACTCAATCATAGCAACAGACCTTTTGGACTTGGGAATAAGTGGACAGGAGATCGACCTTCGAATAGAGGAAGTCGCCAGAAGAAAACGCAACATTTCTCGTTGCTTTTATCATGTGGTGAACATCCTCATTTTGGAGCTTGTTTGTAAGGAAGAATTCTTAATGAATTCACATGTGAGTAGGACGTTTTTGAGGTATCCAACGAGGAACCAAAACAAGTCTATGTATCGCTAGGAAATAGAGTTACTGACCTCACTATTTCAGTGGAAAGACAAGCTTGAACTCGTCATGAAATCCGCTGGAATGGCCTTTGAAGTGGACACTTTGGACACAAAGACAAGTGGACAGAGACAATCTGAAGATAAACCGTTGCTCTCATCACAATCCTTTAAGCGGAATGGACCTAAAGGGTTCCATTTGGAGTCAACCATTCAGGTTGAAAAATGGAATAGTATAATAGATCGTATTCGACAACTGAAACAGATGTCGCCTCCTAATCTTGGTTTTTCTTCCGATTCACTATTTGCGCAAAGTCTTCGTTTCCTGCATAAATTAGTTGCTGACGAAATATTTAATGCATTTGTTTCCGATGCATGTCCTCCAAAAGATGTTGAACAAACTTGCTTTGAAATTCCATTATGGATATGTGGCAGTTGGAATGACTTTGAGGTAATATGATATTATAATTGATGATGACTTTTTTAAAAGAACTTTACTAGTTTCGTTGTAGCAGTATCAAGTCTCGACCGGTTCTACCTCTTCAAAATATAAACTACTGTTTGCAGTGGCTTTCGACTTGCTCGTTGTCGATGGAAGAGAAACAAAGTTGGTGATTTCCTCCCTTTCGTTTCGTTTATTTACCATATACCGTTAGAAGTAATTGTGAATTCCTCTAATCAACTAAAAATTCTACACCCAAAGGAACATCTCAAGATGGAAAAAGAAGAATCGCCTCAAATCCGCTATTTATTAGAGACAGTGAGCAACACCATTTTAAATATGTTGAAAGAGAGTAGATGGAATGAAACAAACGAGTTACTGAATATCTTGGTTTTCATCAAAGCATTGTACCACAACAATTCTTCGGTAGGAACGAAAGACTCCTTGTTTATCCGTTTTAGTAAATTTGTGAAAGGTTTTGCAGTATTTGGAGACATTCAGCAATGAAACAGTATCAACAGTGGCCTTTGAAGACGGACATTGTTTATATAAACTGCAATCTCTGACTTGGAGAACTTTGGAGAGCAAAATATCTTGCCTGGTTGATATATCAAACGTGATTCATCGGTAAAGTTTCAAATTATTCTACGATTGACGTTTACTTTTCCGTCTTAGAAAACTTGGAGATATTGGGGAAAGTATTGGGAACTCTGCGGAATCTTGGGATGGCGACAATCTTCTTATTGGCTCAGAAGCTGTCGAACAACTTTTACAGAACACAACTGCTCGTTCGTTTGAGTTGTTTGAAGATGTACGTTGGATTTTGAAAACTCACGCTATTTTCTTGCAAACAAACAAAGAAGCATGTTTGGAAACACTTTGTGATGTCATTCAACCTGTTATTCGCGTTTTAAAGAATTTGGCACGCTCTCATGTGATGCAATGGTCTATATGCCAATCCATTCTCAAGTCTTTGATTCTGTCATACAAAGTTCTCCATGATATATTCTCCATTCATGTAAGCAATTTTTCTTGGTAATGCATTGTTTCTAATCCAGCATGTGTTTTCCTTATAGCTGCATCATCAGTTGAAGCCTGCTGATAGGACTTGTCAGTTGGCCAACTTTGTACTGACAGAATACACGCCGGTGATTTATTTGTTTATACCTTACATAAACCAGTACGAAACAAGCAATTTGAAAAAGGTAATGAGAGATCGCTTGTGACTATCATTTTGGCATGTGATATGGTTTTCAGGTTGTCAAGGAATCGCGATGGATACCTCAATTGATTTTCAGCGTGGAACGATTGGAAACTGTGCTGATTCGTCTTTCTAAACGAACAAATACCCCAGAAATACTTCGAGGCTGGAAAAGGAGCACTGCACGAGATTTTAAAATCTTGGACGAACAGTGCGACAAAGAAAACCTCAAGTCTCGTAGGATTGTTGAGCATGACCACGCCGCAAGACACCACCCGTAGTGTTTCGCTGTTGCAGGATCTTGTTATCAACAAACGTGTCCAGAAACCAAAAATAGCTATAACCAGTAAAAGCTTTTCTGTGCTTTCCATATTGAAAAAAGTGGTGCTAGAGCAACTGGTTGCCGTATACAAGCCGCAACACTGTATCTGGTTGGACAGTGAACACCCACCCAGTGACGTATTCAAGTGGTTGCACAACACTTGCTCAGCACTAACTCAGTCTACTGTGGTAATCGATCTTTTCACAGATCTCTTGGGTGTCATGCCTAAGGCCAACACTGCCAATTCTAGTGTTATCCAATCAACATTGGATGACCTTCAAGAGAACTTGAAAAGAGTTGCCAAGCAAACTTGTGCGATGGTTATTATCGAAAACTACAATATTCTGGTTAAAAGAAAGGGCTGGCATTTCTTAAGAGAATGTATGGATATCTTGTTAGAAACAAATGAAACGATGGCCTATGTCCTCTTGGGATGCCATGAGGATGATAATCATGTACATAAACTGGCTCACCTTGTGTTATCAGGAAACCAATGGAAACTTGTGGATAATATGATCCAATGTAGTATTGTATCAATCAGACATTTACCTTCTGGTAATATACGACAGGAAGAGTTCCAGTTGACTGCTTCCAACGTTGTTCCAAATTCAAAGGAAATTCCTTCCAAGACCTATCTCAAAAAGATTGACTCTACAAATATCGCTACTCCACACGAAACAGAAGATCTGTCAGAAATGTTTGGAGATTTGCCATTCAAGATAGCGCTGAGTGGTGTAGAAAGAGACAGAAGAGCCCAAGTAGAATTACCTTACGTACACAAGAATGTTTCAGTAGCTGACACAGCTCTTGAAGAACATCCAAAGGGGCTTCTTGTTCCAAGTTCTGATGAAGATCCGGAACAAGACAGTGACGAAGACTTGGATGTTTAGTTGTTACATTATCTAGGTGTAAACGATGAGAAAGCCTCCTACATCTCGAAACAAAGTATTTGCTAGAAAGACTCTTAAAGCTGAGACTCACCCACACCATACAAAGATCAGTAGGTAAAATTTTTAAAACTAGCCTCTTCAATCCAAGTAAACCCATTAAACTGTGTCAAAATTAAAAAGGAAATTATTCTTGTCCGATGCAATTTAAATTTTCAAATATTACCTCTTAAATTAATTTTATTAATGCAAAATAGGAGTATTATATTATCATGCAAACTACGATCAAATTTTTTTATTTGTGAATTTCAAATTTTCTTAAAGTGACTGGAAAAACCGATACTTGCTATCATAGATTCTTCACGTAGCTAATTCGATTTGTTCCACTGAGCTTCATCTATTATTAAATTTTTGATAGGCTGTGAAGCACATTAATTAAAAAAACTTTGTCCTCTTGTCAAAGAGGGGAAATTGAAATTGGTTGCTTTTTTAAGTGGTTTGTTACATTTATTTGAAAGGCAAATTTTTCTCATATGTAGACTACTAAGGTTTTGGACATGCTCTTTTAGTGAAAATTTATTATATTGTAGCTGTTCCAAGACTCTTTTAATGGTTCCGGACATTGTACTGATTAATTTTGTTACTAATTAACTTTTCGGTTTTCTTGCAATTACTTCTGGAAGTCATTTGTTAGCATTCAGAACGAGCATTGTCGCCGTGTTTCAGCTATTGTGCTACTGACATATTTCAATAGTTGCTTGATTTGGCTTTAAAACTTTTGACATTCAGTGCTTTAATTTTGTTGTTTGAACCATGGCTCTGCTGTTTCATTCGATTGAAACAGTTTCAAATGAAAAAAATTCACTTTTCTTTAGTTACTAGTATTTTCTTAGTGCCTAGTATAGATTTATGAACAATTGGTTTACAATGGCACATCTTTGAAAAGAGGTGAATATTTTTTTTTCAAAATTGGAGGAGCGAGAGAAGGGGGGGGTGTTTAGGCATTGTCTTCAAATCATCGTACATAGCATTTTTCGTTGAAATATGGCATTTTTGCATTTTTCTATGAACAGAAACCCCACAAGACATACTTTTTGATCTTTATTTCCAAACCAGTTATTTGAGTAAACTAGACGAAAAACGACAGCTGTGTGGTCAAACAGTAAGAATACATTATCGAAATGCTAGTTCGCCCAAGTTTCCTTGGACCTCTTCTTTTTACCAGTTTCTTTGTTGTAATAGGTACGCAAACTTGGTTTTCCAAACGATATGATACTATATTCAAGTAGTTTACTTGCAAGCCGAACCGAAACATCCTATCCATCCAAGCTCATCTACGGTGTCTCATATTTCGGAACCCAAGTCTATCCTTGCAAGACGTCAATTAGTTGCTTTGAATTCTTCTCGTAATCCACCATTGGTTTTAACGGGAGTAGGAAATTCTCTCGATTCATCTTCTTCTAGTGTGACCACCATGCAATTTTTACAGCAGTTGGATACCCATTCGAAACTTGGCAACGTACTATTAAATGAAACCTTTCATCATCGTGTTTCTAGTAATGGAGTTGCCTTGACATCTGAATGGCAAGTAGTGGACAATGGCAATACGAGTAGTCCTAGTCGTTGGCAACTGAATCTTTCTACAGGCATTCTCAGTCAGGTAAATATCCCCTCTATTATTCTTTTATCCGATGGTCTCAAATATTTTTTTATCCAGCTTTCACTCATCAATGATGGAAACAATAGTCAAACAAATATTCCACATCTTGGTACCTATTTCCTATACAATCGTGGAAACAACTGGACCAATTACTTGTTTTCTATCCAAGTTAGAGCCAATCATAGCCAAGGAGCTTTCGGTCTCATGTTTCGGGTGGCAAGCAACGCCGAATATTATCGGTTCTTATGGAACAATGCTAATTCAACTGGCGTCTATCAACGTCTCGAACAACATGGCCAAAGTACTTTTCGGGTACTGAATGAAACCACGGGAATAGGGTATCCACTAGGAACTTGGATGATCCTAACAGCTGTTTGTGATGGTGCAATGTTGCAAGTATTTGCCAATCAAACCAATGTTTTACAAGCCAACGTATCTTCAGAACTCATTCCTCAAGGTTCTGTTGCTCTGTATACCTATGACGACGATGTGGTGCAGTTCCGAGAAGCACTCGTTGTGGGACTTGAAAGTACACCAACACCCAGTCCAGTAACTCAAATCCCAACTCTTCAATCCACAGTAACTCCAATTTCTACAAACACTAGTGCAAGCCCGACGAGTACTCCTCATCCTCCCATAACAACTGTACATCCCAGTAAGACTCCAACCGCAGCAATACCGACACCCTCAGCAACGCCTACTCCAATTCTTGCGACCATTCAACCTCAACCTACTTTACAACCTGGACAAGCACTTTTACAGTTTGTCATCAAGTTGGAAGACATGTCCTTGAACAACTATTCAAGTAACTTGAATCAACAGGTGAAAGACAACATTGTCAATCAAACCCAAATATCGGAAACGGATCTCTATTTGACAGCCTTGCGTGCTGGTTCTGTTTATGCGACGTAAGTTGTCTCTTATTTCTCTTATATTTATCTCCCCACCTTTTTGTAGATTTATGATAAGAACCCAAATAGCTCTTCAATCTTCAGTTGAACGCCTTGTTAATGATTATGTATGTCTATCTGGAAGATTAGCCAGTAGCTTGCATCTATCATTGAAATGTCAATCATTCAGCAATGGAGCGAATATTCAGTTGGTTACTCAAGTGGAAAATACTTCTCATGGCCTCAGTGCAGGTGCTATTGCAGCTTTGGTAATTTGTTTGGTTGGCATTCCATTACTCATCAGTGCAATTCTATTATACATCCGTATTAGAAAGCCATCTTTATGGAAACGATGTATCCAGCGAGTTTTATTTTGGTATCCTGAAAAAGAATCTAAAGTATCCAAGCCTCAAACAAAAGCTCCAAAAGGACTCTTACCTTCTCATCGAAAGCCAAGCAGTCCCATGTTACAAGTCCATCTCCATTCCAGTTTAAGGCAACTGACCCGAGCTCGCCTTTTAGATGATATGCTGTACTCTTTACAAACAACAGGAGCTAAATGGAAAGTCATGGTGGTCGATCAACGTGGCCTACGTATTCTATCCGCTGCTTGTCGAATGAACGATCTGATTTCTAGAGGCGTTACTTTGGTCGAATCTCTGGAAGCTATTCGAGACCCATTGCCTATGTTGGATGTAAGTTGATGTGTATATAGCTTTTGAATTTTCTCAACTTTCTAGGTTATCTATTTCATGTCCCCCAACGATGAGTCCTTTTTAAGTCTCATTGCAGATCAAAACACTCAACTTGATTCGACTCCTTCTCTATACAACGCTATTCATATATTTGCAAGCAATAGAATCAGTGAATCATTGCTACAGTGCATTCATTCTATTGGAGGACGTCGGTTGCTTTCCAAATTGGTGACTTTAAAGGAAATTCAAGTGGATTATTTGGCAGTGGGAGAAAATGTATATCATTTGGATAGACCGGATAGCATTTCTCAACTCAAGACAACAGCAATGAAAGATGAAATCCATTCTAGCGCTTGCCAATTCTGCACATTATTGAGTGTGTGGAATCGCTTTCTTCAAAGTTGGAACATGTCTTTTCCTCTACATTTAGAATACAAGTACGATGACAGCAATAAACTATTGGAACAGTGGACAAGTTGTGTACAGCAACAGTGGAAAGAATATTATGCTCATGTTGACAATTCCTCCGCATCGGATGATCATCCAAGTGATTCATGTTGTTGTGTATTGATATGGGATAGAACATCGGATCTTGTTACCCCATTGTTGCATGATTTGAGCGTCGAAAATATTTGTTTAGAAATGAAAGAAAGTGGAGAATGGAAAGATGGAATGCCGTTGCCAGATGACTCTGACGAATATTGGAGTTTGTTGAGATATGAAAGAATTTCCAAAGCTTCTCAAATGATTACTCACAAGTTGCAGAGTTTCATGTCTGAGTATTCTATTCAAGTAGATGGTTCTCAGGATGACGGAAAGACGACAGTTGTTCAGTCGACTCCCACATCGAACAGTTTACATGAAATGGCCAAAAGAGTACGAGACATGCCACAATGTTTAGAAGAAAAAGCACAGTTGGCGAAACACATTGATGTTTTGCATCGGTGCCTTTTACATGTAGAGAATAGGAAATTGATTGAGTTGACTCAATTGGAACAAGATTTGGTTAGTGGGAGGACAATGAGTGGAAAGAATATTCAATCAGGTTCATCGAAATGGGAGCATTTGATGGAAAGAGTGGAAACATTCTTAAACGATTCGAATATAAGAGAACAAGACAAAATGAGAATCATCTTGTTGTGGAGTCTATGCTGGGGACTTTCAACGACACAAAGGAACCGATGGCTTCAAATGGCACAGTTACACGAAAATGTTCAAATGATTCGAGCACTCAAAGGTTGTGAAGTATTGAATGCGGGAGATAGCCAGAAAGAAAGAAAGAGGAGAAGAGAAGAAACCAAAAGATTTTTGTCCAAGAAACATTCCTTTTATGGAAAGACGAACAATGAAGAAGAAGAATTGTATGAAAGAGTCATTCCTGGAGTTTGTTCGGAGTTGGAAAACATTTTAAGCCAAAATAAGAACGATGACAGTGGAATGGATTCTGAAGAAATAAGAAGAGGTCGTAGTAAGAATGCAACTGATAAACGCATTTCTTCTTCTTCTCGAGTAACGAAAAGTGTCAGAAGGTCGAGATCCCGTAGAAGATCCGCACCCTCAGACACTTTGACGAGAGAAGAAAAGCGTCGAATGTTGATATTTGTATTGGGTGGAATTGCACTGTATGAAATTCGTGCTTTACAATCTTTCTCAGAGAGATATCCCATCAACTTGGTAGTGGGTGGTAGTTGTATATTAACTGGAGCTTCGTTTTTATCTCAGTTGGCTCGTTTGGGATGAACAAAAATTGGGTACTTGTCACTGGTGCAACGAGAGGTTTTGGTAGAGCACTTGCTTTTGAATGGATAAGGAGTTTGAAGCTGTTACCTGATGGGAGCAAGTTGTTGGTGACTGGTAGAGATGAGTCTAAAGTGTCCCAATTGGTTGAAGAATTGTTGGAGAAGAGGCCCCAAGGTAAGTATCATAAGAGATCATAAAGATGGATCGAATAACTTGATGATATAGTGCTTGTTGCAGGAAAAGTTCTTGACTTGAATTCTTCTTTGATAGAATCGGATATAAACTCTCTATTTCAACAAGAGGAAGGAAATAACTATGCTTGTAGTTATCTCGTGAATAATGCAGGGACTTTGGGTCCTTTAGGTCCTTTGGAAGATTGTGATTGGAAGACAATTTCTTGTTACTTTTATGAGAATGTGGTTACCACTGTCTATCTTACTAATCAGTATATAAGATCTTTTGGCAACTCCTTTAGACATGTCATACACATCTCTTCTTTGGCAGGTATTGAGCCATTAGAGTATTGCGGTTTATACTGTATGGGAAAGGCAGCAAAGAATATGCAAATGAGAATGATTGCCTGTGAACATAAGAATGATATAAGAACTTTGAATTACGCACCAGGACCCATGGAAACGGATATGCAAACCCATTTACGTGACAATCTTCCTTCAGGCCCATTAAAGACGCAAATGGTTGAATTATGGAAACGAGGACAATTGGTGGCTCCCAGTGAATCGGCTCGAAAGTTGATTGGCATATTGGAAACGGGTCGATATGAAAATGGCACACATATCGACTTTTATTCAGATAATGCCTGTTGAGCCCAGTATTGTTGTTGTTTTTGAAATATGGAATAGATACCTGTGGAAGCAGCCGCACTGGAAGGTCTTCCTATATACTCCACTGGAACTTTTCCATTTTGATGTCGAATGCAGGCTTCCAATCTGGGTTTTACATAACTATATGCGCCCTATTCATAGAGAATATAGATTGGTCAAACAAAGATAAAGAATCACAAACCATATTTTTGGGTTCTTCTTGACTCCAAATGATTCTAGCGGATGGATATTGACGTATCCATGAAATAACCTATCCATAACAAGTCAACATCATGGATGACTCCATTTTTCAAAATAAACAACCTCTTGAAAAGGAAAAGGTGCCAATTGTTCCAATCGTATCAAAACAACAGAACAAGACTGCATAGATTCCTGCTGTTCTAACAAATCATAATAAAACTTGCCAGAGCAAAAAATAATTTTGCCAACTTGATCTGAAGAAGAAGAAACAAGGCTATGGTAGGTGGGAATTACTCGCATGAAACGATGAGGTGGCTGGAATTGCTTCCAATCACTTTTGCATTGGGGATGTCTTAATAATGACTTGGGAGTCATCAGTATCAATGGTTTGCGAAACTACAACAAGATGAGCCAATGAAGAGAAATAGAATTGTACTTGCCTTGCGATGCATTTGTAAACGCAACAGATGGAACAAATTGGCTGGAGTTGTACAATTGGCAACTTGAATATTTGCCCTTTGTAACTGTTGAATAGGATTGGAATACCATTCCGGCACGATATCTTGATCTTCATCGGATAATTGAAGAAATCTTTCTAATCTTGCAGAAGAGTGGTCGGGGCCTTGACCTTCCCACCCATGCGGTAAGAATAATACCAAACCACTTTGTTTTCTCCATTTTCTTTCACTACATGACAGAAAACAGTCTATCATCACTTGCGCACTATTGGCAAAGTCTCCAAATTGAGCTTCCCATATGACCAAAGTTTGAGGACTTTCTAAAGAATATCCCCATTCGAAACCTAACACAGCGTTTTCAGACAAGTGCGAATTATAAACACTTGGATGAGTTCCTATTGCGGTGAATGGATAGTAGTGCCTTTCATTTTCCTTTGAACATAATGAATGAGGGTTGAGTCATTGTGGAACGCAAACAACTTACCTGATCAACCCATAAAGCATGACGTTGAGAGAAAGTACCACGTTGACTATCTTGACCACTTAGACGAACACCATATCCTTCATCTAGTAGAGTAGCAAAGGCTAAAGCTTCTGCAGTAGCCCAATCCAAAGTTTTTCCACTCCACATACTTTTTCGTTCTTCTACAAACTTGACTATCTGAGGATGCAACTAGTAGAATGTGAATGATGTGCATCTATCCAATGGAAAATACAATTACTTTCAAGTTTTCAGGAACCTTACAAAGCTTTTGTAATAGTCCTTGTAAAGTATCTTGATCAACTCCTGTAGTAGATGGTTCAGTATCCAATACGCTTTCGGGAATCATATGCTTCCAATTGCCTTGAAGGAAATGAGGCTTTGGTTTCCAATCCGCTTGAAAGGCATTTTGGTACATTGTTGGATAGTTTTGTATCCAACGTTGATATTCTTCTTCGGTCATAACACCATCGGTTACCAAACGATTTGCATATTGTCTACTCACAGGAATATGATTTCTGATACACTCGTACATTCTGGGTTGTGTAAAACTATTTTACAAAAGACAAAATATGATATACTCATTATTGAATCAACTTACTTGGGTTGATCTACTTCGTTATGGCCATGCAAACGATAACATACCATGTCAATCAATACATCTTTGCCAAAATGTTGTCTAAATTCTACAGCCAAACTACAACAAGCAACAACTGCCTCAGGATCATCGCCATTTACATGAAATACTGGAATATCCAATGCTTTGGCAATATCCGTACAATAAGTACAACTACGACCGTCTCGAGGATTCGTAGTGAAACCAATTTGGTTGTTGACTATCAAATGAACAGTTCCTTTGACGGAATAGTTGTCGAGTTTGAACATCTGTAAAGTTTCATATACAACACCCTAAGTATTTGTTTGAAACCCATTCTCCATAATCTTCCAATCTACTTACTTGACCAGTAAATGCTGCATCTCCATGTACATTGACTGCCAATATTTGAGCATGGGAGCCAAGAATATCTTGTTTGGCTTTGGTCTTGCCAATAATAACTGGATTAACAACTTCCAAGTGAGAAGGATTCTCCAACAAACTGACATGGATGGAATTCCCTATATCAACCGATGTTCCATAAATATACATCTCAATCCATTTATCTCACTTGTACCTGATAACTTTACATCTGTAGAAATAGATAAATGAGACTTCACATCCCCCGTGCAATCATAAATATCTGTAAATGCTACTCGATCTGTTACAAAACTATGCAATATTTCTTCCACTGGCATATTCAATACATTGGCAAGTACCGCTAATCTTCCTCGATGCGGCATTCCAATAACAACACTTTTGACACCCAACACAGATGCTGTTTCCAATACAGCATGTAAGCCTGGAACAAAAGACTCTCCTCCTTCACCACCATAACGTTTGGCAGTAGGAAATTTAATGGCTAAAAATCTTTCAAAACTATCAGCTGCAGTCAAATCCTTGAGTATTTGTTTCCTTTGTTCATTCGATAAAGATGGAAATTTGCGTTCTATTTTGTGTTGGAACCACTTTCTTTCCTTGTTGCTAGAAAGATGAGCATATTCATAACCAATACTTCCACAATATATGCGTTGAAGATGTTGATACAACGACTCTAAAGAATCATTCTATATCAATGACCAACAGGAAGTACACAAGACACAGATTAGTTGTGTTTTACAAGGCGTGCTCGAACGAAGATGATGACTTACAATAGAAAAGTGTGAGATAGACAATGCATCTGTCCATCGAGAGGAATGCTGATAATATTCCCAATCCAGTAGATGTTTTCTATCTGGCGGTATCAAGTGCTTGTAGAAACCAAACTTTGAATCCAACTGAAGAGGATCCCACTGAGCCTTGAAATGACCAAAGTTTCGATAATTATCCACCATATGAGAAACTTTCATGCTATGGTTTGCATAATCTGTCATATACTGAAATATTTGTTGTGGGTGAAAACCTTTTTGGGTTTCCCACTTTTGAATTTGTTGGAACATGGAAGACCATCGAATAGATACCTTTTCACAATAAGTAATTGTGTTGTTCGATAATGACTTACGGTTGAGGGGTTTCTCTTCCAAGTTTGATAGAGATCCTGAAGGGATTGTTTAGAAGAATCTTCCAAACCAAAATGAGCAACAGAAAACAAACGAGGAAAACCAATCCACTTTTTGGGACATTGCGTTACATATTCGGAGCTCCTTTGAAGTTGCATTTCTATATGTTTTCTTATAGGGAAGAACGGTTTGCAGAACATGGAGTAGAAAATGCGCAATCCCACTTCTCAACAATAGTTGCCATGGACATTTTCGAAGAATGGCAAACCAACGAACATTTCTCAGCTCGTGAGTATATCTTGAAAAAAATATCTACTACTTCCTTGGAACAGCTACTGGAGCAAGTCACACAAAACTTTGAACAAATATTGACAGAGTTGGTACAATATCTGTTGGACAATCGACAACGGGTGGAACAAGTAGTCAAACAAGTCAAACTGTTACAACAGAACGGAATCAAGATAGAGAAAAAGGTGGCTCAGGTTGAGAGTCAACTCAATGTATTGGAAAAGGAAGTTGCTAAAGATTGGTCAAATACCACAAATTGTTTGGAAGAAAGAAGAAAATACACCGACTTGAAGATTGCTTTAGAGGCACTGCAGAGAAAGAATAGGATTTTGCGAAATGTTTGGCGCCTTTTGGAAAAAGTGGAACAAGGAGACTCTTTACCAGAAGAAGAACAAACAGAAAACTTGCTGAGAAACCTTGTATCGGAAATCGGCAAGGCAAAAAGTATAAACTATGATGAAAATATACTAGATAAAGTACTGGTAGAGCAAGTGGAAGAAAACTTGAACAATATAGTTTCTAAAACCGAAGAGAAGCTGCAGTGGTGGTTTCTAACTTCTTTGTCTGAAGTGGAACAATTCGAGGAAAGTCTTCGATCTTGTCTCGAATGCTGTATGGCGTTGAAGTTGAGACACAAGGTAGAAAATTGGTTTGCCGAAGCTTTTGTAGAACCCTTCATTTTGGAAAGGCTAGAGTCTGTTGAGAGTAGTTCGGACCGTTTGCTTACAATGAAAGACGCAGTGGATGAGCTTCTGAGATATCCTTTTTTGGAAAATTGGAAGCGATCAGACTTTTCGATTTATAGGGAGTTTTCATTTATTCATCACTCCATTTTGCCAGTGGTGGCTGATTTGTTAAAAAGTAGAATTGTTCATTTGGAGAATCTGAAGGATCCTCATCGCTTCTATATGTAAGTATCTGGTTTTTGTATTTTGATGATAAACTAAATTGTGAATATTCTACAGTCTTTATAAAGGAGTAGAAGAAATTTTTGCGATATTACAACAATTTGAAAAAACAATCTATTCACAGGAATCCATTCGTAACACCCCGGAATATCGTTTCTTCTGGGATCCTCAACTATTTCGTATATATTTTGAAGCAGTGGAGTTGCAACTGGCGAATAAATTGGAATCACGTTTGTTTCATGCAAAAGGAACTCAACAAGTTCCAAACAAGTTTCGCTGTGAGGCATCGGAAGGACTAAAAATATATTTAGAAGAATCGTGGTCCTCAAAGGTAAAAGATTTCTCAAACTATTCTTATGACTAGATGATTGTTGTAGATTTGGATATGGCCAATCACTGGATTTCTCTTGGAATGGTCGCTACTAGGTATTTCAAGATATAGAAAGTACATTGAAGACTATCTTGAAAAGGCTCAAGATGACATGTCTAACGTACAACCAAACGATTTGCTCAACATCTTATTGGATTTGAAGTATCTTCCAAGTTGGATAGAAGAGGAATTTCAGTTGGACACTTCAATATTGCCAAATAACAATGCGGAAGAAATTATTCAAAATATTCTACAGTTGATTCGAACAGCTGTGATCCAGTGTGGTGATAAATGTGTCCAAGTACAGGAACTTTTGTGCAATCTTATTATAGCCAAGTGTACTGAAAATTTACAGGCGTTGAGAGGAATTTTGGCTGCTTATCGAATGACCACAAAACCTGTTCCTAAGCATCATTCACCTTTTGTTTCCAATATTCTACGTCCATTGAGGGATGTTTTACAATTCATTTCAAATGAAGAGAATCTGAAGAACTCAATTGTCGATACTGTTTGTCAACAATTAGTAGAAAGATATATCACAATGACCAAGGAGATTGTTACCAGTGTTCGAAAAGCCGAAGATACTTTGAAAAGATTGAATCTGGGTCGTTCTTCGTCAGGAAGTAATAGAGAAAATATTTCCGATTTGGAGAAAATTTGTCGTCAGTTGGAACTGGACGGGAAAAAGTTGAGCGAAGAACTCAATCAGATTGGTTTCGTTGTTTCAGAAGACCGTCTTTTAGCTGGTTCAACGTGAAAGTACAAGAACAGTCGGAGTTTGAAAGCAAACTCATCTGATTTGTTGAGATTGATGACAAGAAATATTGAGATGTTCAAGACATTCAAGTTGCTTCATGAACAAACATGATTGGATCGGGACATTTTGCATTGAAATAAAATATGACAGCTGTCCTTTGCTTTGAGCGCCAAAAAGATGAAGAAAAAAGATGGAATGGATTATAGGAAAGAGAGAGAGAGAATTGTATTCGTACTCATTACATGGTATGTTGTCCAGTTGGAGAATAGCAAAGATACTTGCACTTCTCTATCTATTATTTTGCTTATATCATTTGTCTCTCAATGACTTGGAGTTTACAAAGACGCCTTGCTTGAAAATATTCTCCCTATCTGGCTACATTCTACAACGATTTCTGTCGTTCAAATGGCATTCAAATACAGATATATTGGTGCATGCTGCTCATCATCGATACCACAGTTTTAGAGAACCCTTGATCATGGTCGTTCCATTTACAAGTGGACAAATAGGAAGAGTTTTGCATATGTTGTCTCTATTTCAAAAGATTTCTCCTTGTAGACCACAAAGAGGGCCAGTAAGACATCTTCCAAGTATCCTTTTTTATTATCATGCTTCACTAGAAACTCAAACTGGAAAATGGATTCAACAAAACATCTCACTAGCGTGGAATTCTTTGCCTATTTCTGTAAGAGATTGTTTTAGCTATGATATTCGATGGAAAGGTGCCAATTTGACAGGAACAAGGGACTTGTATTCTCAATGGGATTCGGAAGCTTATTCAGCAGGAACCAACAACATGTTTTATGGAATCATGAGAGATGGATCCATTGCTAGAAAATATCGCTACATGTTCTATTGCGAACCTGATGTATCTCCAATTCGAACTGGGTGGTTGGATAAACTAGTAGAGTTGAGTATGTTGAGTGATGAACACAAAGTTTGGATGATTGGCTCCGTTTATCAAGGACAAGACTTTGGTGCCGTTCTCTCTTGGGCTTTACAGTATACTACAATGGCATGGAAACATTTGAATGGAAATGCACTATATCGCTTGGGTGATGCTTCATTTCTAAATTATTTGTATCAAGTGGAAAGAAATTACTACCCTATGTCATTCGATATGAGTATTTATCGTTATTTTCATTCACTTCAGAATTCCAATCTCGCATCCAAGTTTGTAAGAACCAATGTGATTATCAACATTGGCAATAGCTATATTACAAACAAGTATATTCAAGCAAAATATTCCAATACTTACCTTGTTCATGGCAAGCATATTATTTTTGATGAACGTATCCAAACCATGTAAAATACGAAACATTACATGCGCTCGAGCTGTTGTTTGTCAACACAACTTGTAAAGGTATTCTACCATCTAGGAAATATCATTCGACGCCTTCATTTCGTTACAAGAAATAGTTGTACGAGAAATTTGTTTGGGCTTCTTCAAATGTTGCAAACTTTTTGTTGCCGGGTAGGATATTTCTATAAATGATACCTTATTGAAAGCTTCTTTCTGCTGATCGTCTGGCAAACTTGACTTGTTCCGTTTCAGCCAAACTCCCGAAGGAAGAAGAGCACTAGATGTCTTCAAGGGTTGCTGTTGATTTCTCTCTGTCTTCCAAACTTCATCCAAGTTCTCATCCCTTTCTTCTTCGTCCGTTTCTGCATCCGAGTCAATTGGATGCTTTAATGGACTAGATTTTGGCTCCTCTACATCACATTTATCCAATATTTGAGTGCTTGTTTGCAACAGAGCTACAGTTACTTGGTGAGTAGTCAATATCTTTCTTCTAGTCGAAGCAGTAGGTCCAATATTTCTATTCCATAATACCACAAAATCTGCATCTTGCTCGTCTTTGACTATCTCACCGCCTGCACTAGAGATGACCAGTTCCCACAACTCCGTTTGTTCAATACAGTTTACAAAGAATTTTCTACTTGAAAACAAGTACTTTCGATTATTATCATTGGGTACTAGAGCTGATAATTCTTCCTTTGTAAAAATATCCGAACGCCTCGGAAAATAACTGTCCGTCGGTGGTATTTGTGTGTAAGAAGCCGCCAAATCGGGTACCGTGATAAGACCAACTTGCTCTGCTGAGTTTAAAACTATATCCTTGACACGATCTATCCAACCGAAATGAACAACTGGTATACCTCTTATCAGTGCAATACATAGCCAAGGAGAATTCAGCAACTCATTCAACAACACGATGGAGACATCACTATTCCAAGTGTCTGTGATATTCAATCCCACTTTTTCACAAGTTTCTTTAAGTAACGAATATTCTCTTTCAGGCAGATTGTCTGCGTAAATAACCCATTTTTCTTTTCCTACAATGTACCAGGCACCTGGTCTACCAAAAGCTATCCTGTCACCTGGTTTCAGTTGAACAGGAATACCCTTGTCCAACTTTTCAATATTTGACAAGTCGAGACTGTTTTCTGCTCTTACAAGAAAAGTACCGTGGGAACTTTGGTCTATTACAGTCAAATATTCCGTTTCTCCTTCAGCTTGTACTTGTAAGGTTGCGTGCAAACGAGAGGCATTTGGACAAGTTAATCGAACGCTTGACTTTCTTCCGAAACTTTTGCAACCTGCTTTGACACCACCTATCCAGAAACGCAAGGGAAAAGTGTGTTCTTGAATAGGACTACAAGTCAAAAACTCCAAGTACCACATCCAAAAGGGATTATAAGTTGAAGTGGGTGGGATTACAACAGCTTAGCCATAGTCCATTTGCTCAGAAGAAAACTATTCACAAGCGGTTACCTATGTTGTATGAATTTTCCCTGTAACAGTCCTTTGTTTTTGGCATATACGAGTATATTATTACAGACAAAGAGTTGCTGCCGGTTGGATAACCACTTATTTCTATTTCTTTTTGCTCCCATTCTTTTGTTTCTGGGACTTGTTCTTTCTATGTTGAATTCAAGTTTTAGAATTTTGAAAGGTTCCAAGTCTTCCAAGAAACAGACTTTGTTTGTTTTAGACGATTGTTTGGTGGCAGGTCAATACACTCCAAACCGTTTCGGCAGAGACTGGGACCGCGTCATTCAAGACTTGAAAGAGTATGTTCAGGGGAAAGTGAAGAATGTTCTTATTGTAGATGTTTCAAGAACACTGGAGTCGAGCAAGTATCTTTATGACTCGACCATTTCGCATTTTGACACTATCGGGGTGGAACCTCAATACATATCCCTTGGGACTTATTTAAGTGTTCCTCCTCTACTGAAAATATTACAGGTCTCTGCAATGATGTACAATTGGATTTCAAACGGTATGAAAGAGCGCGAGTGTAGGGTAGTATTGGTGCTGGGTACTTGCGATTCTGTGTCTATGAAAACTATTGCCCTTATGGTATCTTCGTATTGGTTGTTTGTTAGCAAGTACAAGACAGGGATAGAAGCTCTTGAGCACTTTATGAAAAAGGCCAAAGTTTATCACAATTTTTCTGCTACTGATGTTCAACTAAGAATTGAAACCAGTCACGTTGTGAGATTGTTGAACTGTATCACTCAGTTGAAAAGCTCGATGGACGTCCCAAGGCAAAGGTTAATCAACTTGAAGAAGACACTTATAGTTGGAACGGTGTATATGCCAGGAAAGCGTCCGTGGAATCCAATATTAAGGCTATATTCAGGTAGTGACGAATATTCAGAAGACTAGTAAGTTGCTCTCATGATAGTGAACTGTATCATATTCATATTGACCGCCTGATTAGTAAAACGATATGTCAAATAAGCACATCGCCCCAAGATAGTCAAGTTGGTGAAGGCTATGCCAATTTTATTTTGGGTATTCCAATGTATGGAGATTTTACTTTGTCTTTTGAACACTGGGAAGAGATGGCTCAACATACTATTCCAATTTTTACAATTTTTTGTCACGCAAGTTTTTTGACTCCATCATCTCGTCGCTTTAACCGTAATGAGATTGAAATATATCCAGAGTTGGCCTTGGGAGCTGATGTCGATTCGTTGGAGTATATCGATCTTTATTTCGACGATTTGGTGGAAAATGCTTGTATTACATCGGATAATCGTAACGGTACTGAAATGGAAAGGGATTGTGAGGCGAACACATACTTGAATGAAATCAATGACATGCTCCAAAGGGCACCTGAATGTCCACCCAAGAGAAGATATTTAGAGAGGAACCATTCAAAAGTTAGTATAATGAGCTCGAGTCCAACCTGGCATTCATGTACAGGAAAGGATCCTGTGGTAAAGGAGTTGACGGAACGTTTTAAGACCCGATATTATAACGAGTTGGAAAACAAGGGTTCTAGAGTTTTATTGGATAGCGGTAGAGCTTCAGCAGAGTTTGAAATGGAATGGTTTTATGCAGCATTTGAGAAATATTTGGATGAATTGAGCCAATATCAAAATGGATATACGGAAAATGATCGGAAGATGGCTGTAAAGAAGGTTTGTGTGCTTGTTGTTTTTGGAATATTTAGTTGATGATGAGTGGTTTGCAGGCTTTACTTTCGCGTTTTCCAGCTACGGCGTCATTGATTGAGACACTTGATGATGATTTACTAGAGCGAGCATTAAGGAGAGCCATGCAAGATGAAGAAAGTTCGTATTTTGATGACAATGAATCAGATGCAGATTATTCTATTTGTTCAGCGAATATCGAAACTAGAAGGAGCAGTCATACGAGTCGTCGAGAGTTTGACGACAATACCGATAACGACAATTTTCTTTTACATGAGTTGAATGAAAGTTGGGAGGAAGAGGAGCAAAGAGAGAAGCATAGTCATCCTAAAAATGAGCGTTTGGAGGGTGAGAAAGAACGTTTGTTATCCAATAGAAGAATCGGTTGGAACAATTCAGATGAAGATGACACATTCAAGAAGAATGATCAACGACAGGAATCAAAACAACATTCGAGCAATGCTATAGAGAATAGACAAGAATCGAACTCTGTTTTTCATCCACCACCACCACCACCACCTCCTCCTCCTCCTCCTCCTCCTCCACCCCCACCACCATCATTAGGTATGCATTCTCATCATTCTTCTTTATCAGGAGCAACGCAAACTGGAGCCAATGCACCACCACCACCACCACCTCCTCCTCCTCCATTGTCTGTGGGTGGTACTCCCATGTCAAATGCATCTTTTCCAAATACTCCTTTCGGATCAGAACAGAAAAAGAGAAATGTAAAACAATTGCATTGGAATACAGTACCTAAAAATAAGATAACAAAAACTATCTGGGGAGAAGGTCTAACGGAAGAAGCTAGTGAATTGGCAGAGACTATAGTCACCCAACAAGTTGAGCATGAATTAGAATCCATGTTTAGCTTGAAACAAAGCAAATCGAATAACAAAAAATGGGAACAAGATACCAATACAACTCAGACAAGTACAACTCAAGGCATTTTGGAACCAAAGAGAGCTACGAACATCGAAATCATGTTGAGGCATTTCTCAGCTTCACCAGAAGATATCGTGAGAGCTATCACTGAACTAGATACCGAATCTCAAGTACTTTCTGATGAAAATATCGTTCAATTGTCTCTCAACGGCCTACAAGAAGATGAAATAGACAGAGCCAAAAACTTTACGAGAGATCCTTCTTGTTTGAATACTCCAGAAAGATTTGCGTTTCTTTTATCCAGAGTTCCTAGGATCGAGAATAAGATACGAGCTGCGTTGGCTATTCGTAATTTGGATACGAGTATTGAAGAAGTTTTGAAAAATATTGAAAAGATACATGGGGCGTGTGTTGAAGTTAAGGAGAGCAAGGAATGGAGACAAGTCTTGAAGAGTATGTATTCTTTTTTTTTCAATGTTTTATTCTGACCCACCTAGTTGTATTGGTAATCGGTAATTTCCTCAATCAGGGAACACCACGGGGTCAAGCGTTGGGATTCAAGTTGGAAACTTTGACAAAGTTGCAAGATACTCGTGCAACTGATCAACGTACTACTCTTCTCAAATATATTGTCAGCCTTTGTAAGCATAAATTTGCAGATACGATGAATGTTGCCTTGGAATGGAAGTATGTTGAAGATGTTAGCAAGTTGACGCAGTCGGAAGTATCCTCAGATGTTTTGTCTCTTCAAAATACGTTGCAGTCTTTGAAGAAAGAGATTGAATGTTTCAAGGAAGTTGATCAAGAAAAATGGCACAAGTTGTATTCGTTTTATGAAAAAGCCAATGATAGAATCACCCGTTTGGTTGACTCCCATAGTAATGCTATTGATGAGTTTCGTCATCTTTTAACCTATTTTGGAGAAAATCCAAGTCAAATGAGTTTGGAAGACTTTTTTGGGATCATTCATCAGTTTAGTGTTCACTACAATCGATGTTTGAAGGAGGTTGAAGAGGAAGAAGAAAGAGCTCAAAAGTTACAGCAAAGTGAAGAGAAGAAGAAACGTGCGGTGAAAGCAAATTCCAATCGAGTCACGGTGGATAAGAAGCAGACGCAAGTAATATCATCCGAGAGACAGGATGTATATGACACAGAAAATGCAAAGATGGCAACGGATGATCATGTTGTTTCATCGCCTTGTGTACAAAGAAAGTTATTTCTGGATATTGACAATGAGGACGATTTGGAGTCCAAGTCACCCCGTGTCCACGAAGAATCAACTTTATATCAACAAGGACAGTCAAGTTCTCTATTAAAGGACAGTCAAAGAGAGGAGTTTGTGGATGACTATAGCCACCAGCCAACTCCAGGAGTACAAGAGGAGCAAGTTGCAAGTGATTTATCGCTATCAAAGGGACTCGTATTATCCCGTGTAAGTAGTGAAGCTATTCCCAAAGTCTCGGAATTGCAGTTGTCATCACAGAACGACAGCAGACCTTTATCAGAGAAGAAGAAAACAATGAATAGTAGTAGGAATGAAACATCTAATGCACGATATCCCAAGCAACCACATTCTGAAGCCAATGTTCAGAGTCCTACATCGACATTTCAGTCATATAGCGATCGTACTTGTACTCCCAAGTCATCTCTGTTTCCTAGTAGTAGGAACGAGGACGTTGTCAACGACTCTTACTGTAAAGACACGATGTACAAACAGTCCAAAGAGAAGAAGAATGGAAAGAAGAGAGGATTACTACCTTTTCTGTCCAAGAGACCATAAAGGAAGAGGGGAACTCCCAGCGGCTTTTGGTGTTTTTGCCATGTCTCAAGCGTCTCTCCACTTACAACCATCACAAGACTGTGGAAACATTGTTCAATGGGAACATATTAATATTGATGTTCCAGACAGCGATATCACTTTTTATTTTTATTTTCAAGCACTTGGTTTAACTGTCGATCCCTATCTTCCTAGTCAGTTTTATAACCGTGTTTATTGGGCCAACGTTGGTCAACAACAGTTCCATTTGGTACGGTGGAAACACGCACAAGTTATTCAAGGTGGAAAACTTGTGTTGCAAGTTCCCTGTTTGGAACAGCTGGAAAGTAGATTGAAGGCTGCAGAACCCAAGTTGAAAGGTACCTGTTTTCAGTGGAACAAAGAAGAAGAAGAAGAACCATCCAAAGCTCACGTAATACATGTAACCTGTCCTTGGGGAAACAGTTTTATGTTTGTAGAAAATGAGCGTATTCCTAGGACTTGTGGTTTCTTCCCGTTGGTTCCGTACCCATGGAAGTTGGGTCTATGTGCACTGATGACAAGTTGTGCAAAGGATAGCAGTAAAGGAATTGCCAAGTTTTTCCGCAATGTATTGTTTGCTAGGGTATTGGAAACAGAAAACAGTGCCATTGTATGCCTCGGACCACGACAGTCGATCGTGTTTGAAGAAAAAGAGGATAGAAAACTGCCAGAGTATGTCCCTGGTCGTAAAGAGGATCCTATGTATCCTGATTATCATTTGTGCGTTTATATTGCGGAGTTTGAAAAAGGTAAGTTGGAAAGGGATGGATAGGTTGTGAATGAGGTTAACTTTGATATAGCCTATCAACGAGTGGAAGAATTGGAGTTGTTATACAACGATCACATTTTTTCAGATAAAATATACAGTTATCAAGATGCTTTGTTGCATAATCAGTTTCGGTTTCGAGATATTATTGATTTGGATGCTCATGGTAAGTGTTGAAGAGATGCCCAATGAATATGTGTCAATGGTCATAGAACGAGGAGAGAGACGCGTGCTGTATCAGTTGCAGTTTGAAACTCGTAGTTTGTATCATCCTTATTATATGAGACCGTTGGTGAATCGAATGGGTCATACTGGAATCTATTGTTTTCAATAAAAGCAATTTGCAAAGACGCGCCAAATGGAAGGACTGAAGACAGAACCTTCAACAGCTATGAGTAGTTCGTTGGAACCTAATGAAGAAAGTAAACTGCAAATAACAGTACGTGACGGAGAAGGTAAGCAAGGATACCACTCTTGTTCTTATCTTGTTGAGCACAACCACTAGGTGGACAAATGACCTTTCGAGTAAAAAAGAGTACCAAAATGAGAAAGTTGATGTCCAACTACTGTGAAAAACAAGGTGTTGCTTATGGTACATACCGATTCACGTTGGATGGCAAACGAATCAATGAAAACGACACTGCAGAAACCCTACAAATGGAAGACGGCGACTGTATTGACGCCTTTTTATATCAACAAGGAGGAGGTAGCCGTGCTTTTGGGTACAAGAGTGAATAAAGTTGTGCTCAATAGTATTTCTGTATGGTATTGTGAAAACCTGCTCTCACTTTCACGAATACACGAGGTCTTCTAGAAAATACAACAAATGAAGCAACTGCAGCGTTTCTTTCTTTGTAAAGTTACCCCAGTCACTCAACATAGATGTATACTTGGACGAAAGAAACCACACCAATCTATCACCATCTAATATGATGTTGTTGCTATTGTTGTTGGAGTCGACAGGACATCGGAAGAACTGGTCTATGACTCGTTGCAGTTTCCATAAGAGTTGAGCATATCCACTACGAATAAACACCAATTGAGACCAAGTACCGTCCATACTTGTAACCATCAGCTTGTTGGAACAAGCAAGAATGGCCGAACCATCGAGTCCAGTATCCCATAGGTTACAAGTTAAAGAGGAGAGATGAATCGGTATTTCCTTCCAAGGAACAGAACACAAGCAAGTCATCAAAGAAATGTGATGACTAGCTTCAAGGGAATCGTTCCATTCACTAGTGCCATTCCAACTTTCGGAAAAAGGACACCATAAAACATGAAGCATTGATTGTCTATCTCCAACAAATACCAACTGACCGTAATCATGATAGTGTTGAGTTGCAAGACTTACAACCAACTTTCGATATTCATCTTGGCAAATTGGAACAATTTCGTGGTTCGATGCACGAATGTAATAGATATGGACAGAGTCCTTGCGATCTCCAACAAAGATAAATGGATACTCCACATGAATTGCCAAAATGAGTCCCCTGGTTTCTCCTCTAGCAATTTCCATGAGAGTCTGTTCTTGCGGGTCCATAGCAAATGCTAACAAGTGCTAAGAGGATATTGTTGTTATCCATTAGATATAATGGAGTCCACTTACCTCATTACAAGATACCAACAAAGTTTCTTCATTCAAAGGAGTTACTACCATCACTGCTCCTGGTAACAGAAATTCACAATTCACCATAAAACGACAAGACATCTACAAGTAGTTTATATTCATGAAACTCACTGAAAAAGAATGAGACATACTTCATCGTGTTTTGTTCGAACCAATTGTAACAGAACCACTCGGCCTTTGGTGTTGGGCATTCTAATATCGCTATAGAGAATGGATTCTTCTGTTGCACCTATCAAAAGAAACTGCTTCCAAACACAGACGCTAGTCACTGCCGTATGAGAAGGTAATACAAGATGTGCAAGCATTGTTTTCATGTCATGAGTCCAAGCTTGCACTTCATAAGAAGAATGAAAGTTGGCTCTAGTTGCTTTCCTAACTACCAATATATTTACATCCTCTTCTCGAACCAAACCATCCGAATGAGTTATGAAATATTTCTGCACTTTCAATGTCATTGGAGAGGTATAGTAAATCTTGGAGTACCAAATATCTGAAGGACGATCCGAATAAGGAACTTGCAATAATGCTAACTGTTTTGAAATAGATAGAAACAACGTTGGATACTCAGACCAACCACGAAAGGGACACGAAATACAAGCACCACTGGACAACTCTCCATCCACAATATGATCCCAATAAAGCATTTGGAAATAAAATCTTTCATTTCTTTCACTAATCCACCACAGCCAATGTCCTGAAAGTCCTAATAACATCGATGTATGTTTCCCATCTGTGGACCACAAAAACAACTAAACAAACTCCACTAAGGATAACACGAAAAGCAATCAACAAAAAACTTGCCTGTAATGGTGCAGTTCCAAGGGATTTTCCATAACAGACTTGGAGAGTCGAATCATGAAACGTTAAGATCCAAAGATAGCCATCTCTGGTTCCAACAAAAATGCGCTCATTTCTGCATATCAATGACTCCACACGAGTCGTTATCATATCGGGAACATCAACTTGTGACGAACGACATTTAGGAAGATCTAAAACGAGATTATCTAATGAAAATCGAAACAGTGGATTCATAGTCATTAGGCTGTAAAGTTCCAGGGTTCCTTCATAAGTCCCTATCCAAATTCTAGGATCTTCCATAGTCAACTGTAAACAAAAATATGATATCTGATAGGACAATGACAACACATAAGTTACTTGAATAGTTTGAGTAGACAAATCTAATTTTAAAAGATATATTTGATAGTGTTGTTGACTCCACTGAACAGCAACCACGTTCTTCTCGCTAGTAGCCTGAATAATCTCCAACTGCGGTAGAGGATTCCAATCTACAATTTCCCTATTTGAAGTTGCTTTATCATCCGTCAGAAGTGAGAGTCTTATTCCACCTTTATGAACTTGAAGATAATTTTCATCCTCCAAACAAGTGCAGTATACAGTTGACTGCATTGTTTCCAAGTTGATTTGATTGTTCTCTAGAAAACAGTTATCATCTGAGTCATACTGCAATACGCGAGTAGAATGAAGAAAAGAAATAACTACGAGTGAATCATAAGAGTCAGATGCGTTGCAAGGCAAACACAATATTTTGATGCACTCCTCCTGCCACTGTTCCTCATGATGAGATAATGACTCCAGTGGAATATGTTTATACAGTTCCCAAATACCTGAATGACTCTCCATTCCAAACGCAGAAGTAAACAAAGCACCAGTCTCTTTGCCCTTGTTTTTGTTCGTAGCATTTTGAGATACGTACAGAACTGGAGAATGAAAAGGAATCTCACTTAGCTTCTCACAACGAAATAAATTATTTTTGTCCTTTCCATCCCACTTGAAATGAAACGATAATAAACCACGAGTAGAAGATATCGCATAAAAATAAAAGCCGTGCAATTCATCTTCTCCACATTGATTTCTCTTATCTGCAAATAGAATATTCTTGTTTGGAATCTCTTGTGCAACAAGTACAGATGTTGCTGTTGCTTGCGTTTCATGGGATCCTAGTTTCAAACCTAACAGAGTGCCGTCATCGAAAAAAGCAAAGTATCTGATTCCTACAAAAAACATATAAGATGCATGATAGAACTATATAACCGTTCAAAACTAACCTCCTCGCCGAGCGATACAAGCACAGCTCGAAGCAAATGCAATACAACTTGTTTGTTGGATATCATCTTGTAAAAGTCTCACATCAATGATGTCACAGTTCGATTTCAATTGTTCTCGAAAAGACTGCTTATCATCGACTCCATCATAGCTTGAATCACGAAGCTTGTATAGCCATGAGGCTTCCAGAGAAATCAACAATATTTTGTCTCTGCCCAAAACTGCAAGTTTCTTTTCTTGTGGAAGTAAACTAAACGTGTTCCAGAGCATAAGCTCACTTCTCAACGATACAGTTTCTCTGGTCAAATCATGAAGAGGTATTTCATATTTAAATACCAAACTATGCTCGAAGGAATTAAAAGTATAGAAATAAATATATTGTTTCTTCTTCAGACAGTCGACAAGCAAAATGGCAAGCACTTGAGTTCGCACGTCCATTTGCCTTTCATATTCTACACAAAAAGTGACATCCCGGACAAGCTTATTCGTCAAATGAATACTATTCACTCCAACAGTATTCTGCGAAATTACTTCGCAAGACGGAAATAACATAGAACCAGAATAATAAGTCCCTCCAGCGTGTATAAAGAAATCACGGCAAATACAATAATGCGTTTCACCTAAAGAACCAAAGAAAACGAAATGGCTGAGAGAATTCGTTCAGTATACAACGAAAACTTGCCTACGAAACATACTTACCTATAGGGGTCTACGCACAAATGAGTTCCTGGTAGATCCTTCTCAGGCTGCTCAAATTTGAACATTCGATGAGGAGTTAGAGTTTGTGTCAAGTAAGAATATTCTAAAACTAACAAAATATTTTCTACGCACGAGATTAGTAAAGCAAAGGAGTTCTTCCAGTTTGGTATTGATATAGAGGCTGCATTTTGAGCTTGAAAGGGAACGAAAAAGGTGTCTATAGTTACCCATTCGTTATTCTGATATTTGAACTCGACGACTTCAACAGCATTTGTACAAACGAGGAACAGGATATCTGAATCAGTTGAATTTACCTCTGTTTCGTAGTCTGCCTGAACGAAATCGGTTGGCGAGCTTACTAACTTTACAGGCACTCTTCCACGAAGGAGTGTCCTCTTGTAGAGATAAAACTCTGAATTGGCTTCATCAACAGTATTTGAGGGAACTTTCAACATGCCTATCCTATCCAAGTGTATGACGAGTGTGCAATTGCTGTTGAGCAACTGTTCCTCTTTTCCCCTCTTTGGCTGATTCTTTGCTTTGTGATGTCTTCGGCAGAAGATATCTCGTCGAACAATGTGCCAACAGGTACAGCAAATAACCACTCGGATATACTAAATATAGTTATAAAGAGACCTCGGGAAGACAACGACGGAAATAACTTTGAATGTACAGTGTCAAAACGCTCAACGGTAGGGGAGCTGAAGAAATTGTTGGAACAGAAACACCCTGCACACCCTTCACGACAAAGTCAACAACTCATATATGGAGGAAGAATACTGGGAGACCCCGAACCAGTTGAATGTATTATATCAAGCTCTTTGCATGAAGTTTCAGAAGTCAGAAAACCGGTGTTGTATCTTGTACTTCGAGGGGAAGGATCTACTAGAACGGAAGCTGCTGCGAGAGCGCCTTCAGAGATATTTGGCAACAATGTTCAAGAAGAAAATAGGGAAACTTCCAGTGCTTCTCAAATAACGGAACCTCAGAGTGTTGGTCAAGGTAGTGCTCAATCTACTGAGCAAACAGCAGCCCCAACGGGAAGTGCCGTTGCAGAAACCTTGGAACTACAGCAAATGTTGCAGAGATATTTTTCAGAGTTGGAAGTCTCTCTAAGGGACTGGTCGCGGCAGTTGGAACAACTTGCCAACATTTCAGGCACTATTGCGAGGGGAAATTCACCAAGTACATACAGTGACGTTAGAAGTAGTAGTGGAGCTGTCTTTAATCATTCAAACACCAATGATGCTGCAGCTGCTAGAGAAGGTGCTGGCAATCCACAGCAACAAGTTAATTCTCGTGACCTCGATAGGAATCCTAACCAAGAGGAACGAAGACAAGAACCCGGTAGACAACAACCTGAAGTTGCTGCACCCATTTTTCAGAGAGGTTTCGTATTGCAGTTTCAAGTTGATTGGCAGTTATTGGTGAAGTTGTTCTTCCTTGTACTTTTATTGGGGCAGGATGGAGATCCATTCCGTTTCTATGTTCTCTTGTGTTTCGCAGTACTGGTTTATTTGTATCAGACTGGAGCGCTTTCTGGTATTTTTTCAAGAATAAGCAGTCTACTCAACACCTCTTTCATAAGCAGGCCATCAAATGTGTCACGGACTTCTAATCAGGCAGAAGGTGTGTCCGAAGGGAGAGCTTCAAGAATTCGTCAGACTGTTCGCAATCTGTATCTAAAGATATGCGTTTTTCTATATAGTTTCATTTGTTCTTTATTTCCTGCTTGGCAACCAGATGGAGCAGATCGTCCACCCCAACATGAAGACTAACTTAAAATTCGCAATAGTATGTTCCCTGTAACGGAGAGCATTTGAAACAAATAATATGTATTGCTTTTAGCGTTACAGATTATTGTAGAGTCCAAAGAATGAAGTGCCAGGACTGTTGTAGTGAAATATTTTATTTGACTAGGGCGACAACACATTTATTAAACTAACCTTAAAGTCTCCCAAGAAAGTGGAACTTGAAGATTTTTAAATGGAGGAACTCGTCTGAACAAAGTAAACTGAAGCAATTTCAGATCATGAAAGGTTTTTTCATATGCGTAAAACTTCAAGATACTATAATGAAATGAAAGCAGCGTCGCTATATAGAAGGAACTAGGTCTTCGTAATGAAAAATAGCAAATGGCAAATATGTTCTCGATAGATAAGAATGTCCGAGCGAATAGATTGCTTGCAATTCAACCTTACCATCCTGCATTGCACTCAACTCGTATTCTAGTACAGCTTGGTGGTTTTCAGCTTGGGTTCGTAGTTGGGTGCGTAGTTTTGCCAGAAGAACTTGATCTCTCGTGGTTAGAGGTTTTCGAAACTTATCCCAAAGATTCAAATGGGACAACTGAGAGAAGTGTAACCCTAACCAGTAAATATGTGAGAATTCGTCATTTCTCGAAGAGCACGTAAGTTCCTTTTCAGGATCAGACGTCTCTTTCTCAGTCGGGTTTCTAAAGAAAAGTTTAAAAAAGCGTGAACTTGTATAGCTAATACTGCAGACAAGACACTTTACCTATATGTTTGCAAAAGTGCCAAACCATGGGGATTATAGTCCACGAGACCAAGACAAGGTAATCTAAGCTCGCTTGCTATTCTTTGAAATAAGAATTTGGTCGCGACACTAGGATATCCTTGTCCACAAATCAGAATAGAAGGCAAGTAGTGTACAAATCGATCTTCTAATAGCCTCTTGAAGATCCCATGTTTCTCTATTACTTTGCAATATTCTTAGAACAAGCGATAATGAGTTGAATCAGTTTCCTACCAATGATGTACTGTGCTCCCAGGTTTTTGAAATGAAGTTGTTTTAAGTACTCTATACTACCTGGTATACACCAGCCATCCTGAAAAGGACATGGTTGGTAGGTATTCAAAGATGGCACGAGCTTCTTACTGGAAATTCCCTGAGACAGTCTATATAAGATGAGCAATTGTGTATAAGGGCCATAGCACCAGTTAGAAATCCTTTGCTATTTGGATAAATATGCATCTCGTTACGACTGCTACTTAACATGCGACTAATCCTACGAATAGTTGTATCCATTTGTATTTGGGAAGGAAACAAATAGGAGCATTTTGTGTTAAGACAGGAGTCTTTAGTCGCTATGTTACGTTCCAGTTTTAAATGGCGCATTTCATAAAAGAGCGCTCGTTGATTGGCGTAAGAATCGTGGACCAAAAGTGCATGTGTCTTATCCATGAGTAAAAATACGCGACAAAGTACGATACTGTTATGAAGCTTCATTTCCTCTGTGATGACAAACTTTCCTTTCACGAGTTTTTGCAAAATATAAAATATCCACTTTTCTATTTTAGAGGCAGTAATGTTTTCTTTCATAACACAAGCACTGAAGGCAAAGTCAAACTTCCTTTCTTGCGCCAATTTCATTTTTTATCCAAACAATTAGACTCTATGGAAGACTTGTGGTTGCAGTCGACACCACCAAGACAAAAACTCTCATCAAAGTCCAAGTTAAGTATAAGGAAGCTACAGAAAGCAGCAATCACACGTATGCTGCAACTTTCTTATGGAGAGGACAACAGTTTGGCCATCGGTGATGGCAAACAGGATGAACAAAACTTGTGGAAGATTTTGGTTTATGACTCCTATGGACGTGACGTTATTGCACCCTTACTCAGAGTCTCGGAACTAAGAAGTTTAGGGGTGACATTGCACTTGTTACTTTCGTCCGAAAGGCAACCAATACCTGAAGTTCCAGCCGTCTATTTGGTTTCTCCGACGGAAGAGAACATAAGACGTATTTGTGAAGACTTGGAACAGAGAATATATGAACAATTTTATTTAAACTTTACCTCATCCTTGAGTAGAAACTTGTTGGAGAAAATAGCGGAGAGCGCAGTGAGAGCCAGCGCTGTGCCCCACGTCGCTAAAGTATATGACATGTATACAAGCTTCGTTTCGTTGGAAGATGATCTCTTTGAGTTGGAGATTAAGGATTGCTACTATACGCTACATAAACCTCACGTTTCAAACGAAAAAATCGAACAAACAATAGATACCATTGTATCAGGTCTTTTCTCAGTCTTTGTGACTTTAGCTTCGTTTCCAGTGATTCGCGCTCAGAAAGGGGGACCTGCAGAAATGGTTGCGCATAAGCTGGACGATTTACTTCGCGATCATATAACAGCAAGAAGTAGTTTGTTTATTGGGAAAAGGGGAGGTCTGGGTTCTCATTTTCAGAGGCCCTTGCTTATCCTTATGGACCGAGATATTGAACTCCATGTAATGCTTCATCATAGTTGGACTTATCAGGCTTTAATGCACGACTGTCTTCATCTCCATCTTAATCGGGTTGTTGTCAAGGAAACGAGTTCAGTTGGTTCTTCGGCAACTAACAAAACATATGATTTGGATCCTGAGGATGAATTTTTAGTTGAAAATGCCGGAATTCCTTTTCCTCAAGTAGCTGAAAATGTGGAAAAAGCATTAGAATCGTATAAGCAGGAAATCAATGAAATTAATCGAAAGACCGGCTCAGTTGGCGAAGAACTGCTAAATGAAGACTCAGATAATGCCCTAGAAGCCAAAGCTGCAGCTCTGGTTTCTGCCGAAAGCACGTCAGGTGATTCCTCTAACGACCTCGCATCTTCTGTAGCGAAAATCCCGGTTTTGATGAAAAAGAAGCGCATGATAGATTTACACACGAACATTGCTAGTGCCTTGTTGGACTGTATTAAGGAGAGGTCACTAGATGCGTTCTTTCAACTGGAAGATGCTCTGATGAGCAAACCCGCGCTTTCACATGAACAGCGTCAATCTGTATATAATCTTGTGAAGGACATTCGAGGAGTTAAGGAGGATAAAATACGTCTAGTATTAATTTATTATTTGTTTCGTGAGAATATTACGTCGGAAGAAATGAAAGAACTGAAAGAACTACTGACTGCAGCGTCATGTAGCATTTCCCCTGTTACTTATTTGGAGCAGCTGAGGAAAATGAACAAATTCACGTCGAGTTCACTTCCGAACTTGAAACGAATGAGCTCAGGTTCAAACTCTACAGTTCCATTTCATTTTGAAAACATTATGTCGCGAGTAGTTGAACAAGGTTACAAGGGGTTGACGCAAGTTGCAGAGTCTTTGAAGAAACTGATTCCCTCGAATAAAGCCTTCATGGTCTCTCGCATAGTTGAGTCACTGATGGAGAATAGCAAGGCTTCGGAGAATGAGACTTCGAATTTTCTTTTTCTAGATCCGAAAGTCCGTAAGGGAAAGGTAGTTGAAAGTCAAAAGGCGTCAACTCCTTTTCAAGATGCTATCGTGTTTATTGTGGGAGGTGGCAATTATGTGGAATACCAAAATCTAAAGGATCATTCACGGAAAGACAAGCATATTATTTACGGAAGTACGGATATGGTGTCCTCCAATGACTTTTTGGATGAGTTGTCTAGACTGGGTGCTGACCATTCCAATTCATGAATGACAGTTCCTGTTATAGTCTTAGGAATTGAGTATGTTGAATAGGCTGCGATGTTAGTTTCCTTGTAGCAAAATATTCTGCTTCAAAATGTCATTAACGTATTGTTTCATTGGCACAAAGAGTTACTTATTTGCTTTGAATTTCAGTTGGAACTTTTGTCATTTGGAAATGCGTTTGAGATACAATAAATTGCACTAGTGAACTTCGACGGGTAATATTTATTCCTGCTTGTGAAAAAGGCAAACAATTTAGAGCTTTCTAGAAAAGAAAGCTTAACTGGTGGAGTAGTAGTACTTTCAGAACGTTTCGACCAGTGATAGCCATTCTGAAGTCACTAGTACACAACTTTTGTTATCATAAACTCTAATAAACCTGAGATTTTTTTCAATCGCCATGTAGAGTACTTTGCATCATCGGATAGCAGGATGAAAAGTTATGGAAACTACTAGTTGGCAACACATTCGGTTGAGAACACTTTAATCAATTTTCTGCTGTTTATAAATCGGTCAATTCGTCTCACAAGTGGCTAGGAATCAATGTTTTGGAGACTATCGGAAAGAGTTGTTGGAAGGGTTCCACTTTCAGGTCTCCAAATGAAAATGGCATGCTTCCTGATGCCGTCAAGGTGTCGCCTGTCCACATTTGAAATGAACGCTGGGACAATCAGCTTACTTGAATGAAATTGAATCATTTTTAGATTTTGAAATTTAAACAAGCTGAAGATGGTGCTTACCAGAAGTTCCAGTAAAAAGACTCCAGTGCAAAATGAAGAAAAAAAGGAAGAAACTAGTAAGTGTTTTGACCAGATTTCACTCGTTCTGATAGTTTTTCCAAGTTGCTGTGGAAACACCAGTTCGTAAGCTCAGCAGGGAACTGGCTTCTTTAGGTATTCGAGCCCCTCCTGGTACTCCTTGTCAACAGTCTTCTCCAAATTTCGGAAGGTCTCAAGTACCAAAGACGGATACAGGCTTGGATCAAATAGCAGAGCAGGGTCAAGAAAGTGAAGAGTCGCAACTGCTTTGTTCACTAGGAGAAAACGATAATCCAGAATTATGTGCAACAACGCTGGCTGTCAGAGCAGCAATGGGATCGCATAATTTGATTAATAGAGTTGCATTGAGTGATTTAGAAGAAACCAATCTGAAGGGAATTTTCAACTCTCAGGAAACGGAGTTGCAAAGAGACAGTGATACTCACCATAGCATTGAAGATGATGATGACAAGGTGCTGCAAGAGAAACAAACACAAGATTCTTGTAATATGGTTTCAACTCCTGTTAATCAAGCAGCTGAAGTCTCATTTCAATTAATTGGTAATGATGCTTCCAACGAATGGTGCGGAGAGCATGTTCGCTTTTCTGTTCTTGGAAAGAGTAAAGTAAAGGTATATCATCAGCCTGGACTACAAACAGTTTCTCCAAACAGAAACAATGAAAAACGGCAAGAAGACGGAGATACGCCCGTAATAGAAGAAGACTTTCTGGACGATGCAACACCAGAACCTCAAAGGTTAAATTTTGATATCCATTCAGAATTTCTGAAGTCGGATGACAATCCAAACAGTTCTATTGCAGAAAGCAAAATCTCTTATTTGGCATCATCCAATGAAATCAAGACAGACTCTTTATGCACCAATGAGGCCACGTCAGGGAAATCTAAGGAAAATGGACTTGAACTAACCCATGAGTCGAACAGATCTGAAAGTAAGGAAAACCGAGAATCATCAAAGAAGAAAAGTCAGGTTACTCCTACAAAGTGTTTGACGGAAAATTCTCATTTTTCTAAACACACCCAGAGTTCAGCTGCAAAGGATAAGAGATTAACATTGGAAAGGAATTTACAGAGAGATAAGGAAAACATTGACAAGAGTGGAAACTCGATACATTGGAAAGGTCAACACATTCGGTTTGAAGATAGCCCAGGTAAGTAACCATGGCTTCATTTTCTAATAGCATAACATGTTTCAAAGATACCATTGAAGAAAAAATGAAAAGTCTTCGTCTGGATCATGCTAGATTCATGAAAACTACAGTATCTGCGGCGGCGAAGAGGTCTGAAAATGGACATAAGCAGGAGCTTGCCAGTAAATATCTTTGGAAATTTTGATGACAGATGCCAACTTCTCATTGATTGCGAATGGATAATAAAGCGCCTTGACGGTTCATACTTTTTTGAGTCTTTTGGATGCCATTCTTTTCGCTATTTTTGACAGCACTTGTTTGTTTCTACATTTCCTTTCAGTTTGGAACTTGGTTTTTGACTCGTGTAGTATTTCGTGGTTCAGAGCGTTTACAGTACGTTGGTAGAAGAAGACAGCTTTCGATGGTTATTCTTAAAACCCCTCTAGGAAGAGTACTGTTTTGTTTTTTGGTTTTGTATTCGCGACAAGCTGTTTCTCTGCATTTCTACTGCTTTGTGACATTGCTGGATTATTATCAAAAAGTGTTGGTTCGTTATGCTGGCTGGTCGTGGTTAGCAGCGTTACTGTGTTGGTTTTACTTGTTGCTCCGTTTGTCCAAATTTATTGCTTGTTAGGTAGGCGTCTCAGTGTGCATTGGAAGCTTTTACTTGCGTTATTATTGGAAACTTCCTATATTATTGCTATTTTGACAACTTCTTTCTATGTGTTACCTAAGAAAAGTGATATTGCGTGTTCCTTTTCATTTTATTTTGAGTCCATGACCAATTTAGTAGCTTTTACTGGTACCCTTGTTTTGGGTTTGCTTTCTGGTTCTTGTGCTATAAGTGGTGCTTTTGACTATTGGAGAAAATGGACGAAGAAAGTTTCGGAAGAAGAAATAACTCAAGTCGAATGTAAATTATTCAGTGTATACCAAAGTATTGCACGGAAAAAGGAGTCCATTGCATTGCTGGATTACGAAGAAAAAATAAGACAATATGAAGAAGAAAGTAGTTTTAGACAAAACGTGTTTGAATCATCTAGTGGTCACTCTCGATTACGTGCTCTTAGTCGTAAACTATTGGCAGGTTTAGAATCCTGGTCGACGAATGCTGCAAAGCAAAGGGTGGGTTTGCTTGCGGAATGCAAAGCAATGGAAGATTTAGCTAGTCGCTTGTTTATGGAATGGAATGAAAAATGTGACCTTTGGGAGTTTCGGCAGTGCAAGTTATATCGCAGAATATACAATACGTTTGGCTTTGTGATGATATGTTTATGTTTCAATCGCATGTATGGCTCAAGTAGGAATCTGTTGTTTGGTTTACAAAGTGATGCTGAGGTAAGAGAATGGTTGTTATGAAATGATTGCAATGGCTCAGATATCTCCAAAGGATTCAGTGACCCTATTTATAAATGTGATACTAAAATATTTTCGTTGGAAAGTAAATTTAGCATTGCTGTCGCAATATACCACTTTTATATTTGCAAGCTGTTTAATTTTCTCCAACTTTCGTCTCGCTTTGTTGCAAACAGAAAGATTCTTCTGTTGGGTTTCGAAAGAGCCAGAATGGCGTAAAACACAGGTAAGTATTATTTTTTGATGGGCAATCTCAGCTAGACTCTATTTCCTAAGGTGACTCTGTGGCTATCACAATCCATAGCAGTTTACTTGCTTTCTTCGATGCTGTTGGTTGAACAAAGCTTGCCTGTAGAATACAAGCTTGCTACTGGAGAAATTTTCTTTACATTTTATCAAAATTGGTTCGATCGAACATTTTTATTCAGTTGCTTAGTCACGTTGTTGATCATGTTTTTTACCTCCAAATTTTCCTCGACTATTACCGAGTAATGAAAAATTTCCGTTTGCTTTATTCCATAGAAGTTATGATGAAATGGGATCGAGACCCCTCTTCATTCTTTATTTACAAGGTGTACAACGAATTAGGATGCACAGTTACTTCCGGAATCGATAAGTGACTGGCTCTGTTTACCGTTAACAACCTTGAAAGTCTTCGTATTTGGATAATTTTTGACATCTGAATTATTATTTGCATCCGTAGAATGTTTGCCATTTCCCCGGGTATCTAAGGACAATGAGACACCAACCGCTTCTTGGAATGCTTGAAATAGATCATCATCTTGGGATTCAGTCTCTTTCTTGTGCCTGGTTTGTTCATTGCTATCTACATGATAGGAAGCCTCTTTGGTATCGTTGGGTTGAGAAGAACCGACAACAGGCCTATTTACAAGCAAGGCCTTCTCTGGTACTTTCTCTCTTACAATTTCCTCCAAGTAATGAACTCTCTTTTCCAATTTCTCTCTTGCACTTCGTTCCAGAGACAATGACGCACGTGTCTCCGATAATAAAAGTTGCGTCCAAAAATCAAACGTTTCTGATATCTCTTCAACGCGACCATTATTGGCTTGTTGCATGCGATGTAATTCTTCTTTGAGATTGTCGACTTCTTTCTGTAGCTGTTCCATCTTGGTTCTCATGCTTTCTAGTTTTGTTTCTACCGAACCACGAATAGTCATGTTTTTCTCTTCCGTATCAGTGGATCTGGGCTGGCTTTCTTCTTTTTTGGAGAATCTAGAAAGGAAACTAATATTGGGTTTTTTCTCTTTTACTCCTTCTATAAGTGGAATATGACTGACAACATTTGGCCCCAAGAAACCCTTCGAATGGTTGGTCTTAAAAAGAACTTGTGAATAAACCTTTGCGAACAACAGTATCGCCATAGAACTTGCGATAGGGTTGCCTACTTGTTCCTCCAGAACCGAACCACTGCTATCAACTGTTCTAGAACAATAAGGCATGAACATGAGTGGACCAATAATTAACTCTACGCCGGCATTTCTATCTTCCCAATTTGTCTTGTTTCTATATCTTTCAGCAAGAGAGTTAAGGGTGGAGTCTACGTATCCAGCTGATTCAGAACGTACTACTGCGCCAGCCACAGTTCTCAAAATAGTGAGAGCTTCTACTTCCAGCTTAGTAACACAAGAGAAAAGCTTCGCCCTAGCACCGTCGCTGTAGTTTTTCTCATAAAAGGTGATAGCGGCATCCACCAATTCTCCCCTAGTGGATGCGGGTACTATTCGCTTCCATCTTTCCCTCAACCACATAGCCAAAGCTCCCAACACATCCCACTCATCATAGAGAGATAAATCTATTTGGGCACGTTTCCCTTCTTCTTCTTCACAAAGTAGGCTATAAAGACGTGCACTTGACTCGCTCACTACCCACTCTCTATCTTCTTCCACTTGGGAAGAAACTACTTCGCTTCCCCAAAGTGGACTACTATTCGTTTCTATTAGCAGGTCAGAAGGTTCCTTTTGCTCAACAGGTATATTCTTCTGTGTATTTGAAGGTTCCTGGTTCCACCAACCTGCTAGTTGTGCTGAAGTTATGAAAGTGGACCCTGCAGCGTCCAACACAGCAATAGCTCTTTCAACCCAACGAAGAGAAAAGGAATGGGAAGTTCTCAACGTCATCCCTAACAACTAAGCTTTGCGTTTCAAACCAAAGCAAACATAAAGATTCTATATCTCATTCGATGAAGACAAATTGATTTTCAAGTGCCATTTGGGAGAATCCAATCATTTTCTACTCAAACAATTTTATTCAAAGCTCCGTTCAAGTCCTTCGATGATATTCCCTTTTCCGCTCTGGATATTTAGCACCATTAGGCTCCGAAAGAGGGGGAATCTCGCTACATATTTCAAACAGAAGGTGGTTTAGATTTTTCGAAGACTCCATCGATCTATTTGCTTCTCGTACAAATCTTTCCGCTACATCCTTTCTCAAATCAAATACTGCCATTTTTGTATCAGCACAAACTGAAACAAGTCCAATTCTACTATCGAAACCTTTATCCTCCAGCAAACGCGAAACAACACGGACAATGTAACTGACAGTTAATACTGTTTTGGACTTGACGAGTATAGGACACATATTCTCCTCACCACTTAAGATACTCACCTCAGGTATATTCAGCTGGCCTATTGCAACAGCTAATAGAGAAGCAAAAATGAACGGCAACTGTTTTTCTCTTTGTTCTTCCTTAATGTGCAAACTTTCAATATATTCCTTTGCAATAGGAACAAGTGGCTCAACCGAGTTTCTTTCAATCGCTTTATTCAAGGTTAGCAAAAACACAAAAAAGAATCTTATTACTTCACTTGCCTTGGGATGCACGTAAAAGACTATTGACTTTCGTTTCTATCACTTGTTGTAACGTTGGGGGATTTCCCAAACGAAAACGGATTTTGCAAACCTTCTCCATGAGAGAAAGTCTGCTTCGTTCCTCGTCCGTATATAAAACGATGCAAGTTCCTTGTCTTCCAGCTCGACCTGTGCGACCAGCACGATGAATGTACATATCAACGTCCTCAGGAATACGATACTGTATCACCAAATCTACTCCATTAATATCCAAACCCCGTGCAGCTACATCAGTAGCAACTAAAACTTGAAAGGAGCCTTCCCTAAACTTAGAAAGAGTAATTTCTCTTTGTTTCTGAGTGATATCTCCATGTAAAGCTTGTGCTGCACCGTTGTGAATTCGACCGCTAGAAACCAAAGAGTCTACTTCTGCCTTCGTTCTCGCAAATACAATGCAGCGAAAATTAGTCATCTCTGCACTATATACACTTATCAAAGACTCAAGTATCAACTTCCTCGAGAGTTCGGTTGGCGGGACACGAAGAGCAATATGCTCAACAGTTGTCGATGTCTTTGTATCCTTGTTCCCAATGGCATCTACTATGACAGGATTATTTTGATTTTCTTTGGCAAGCTCTTGAATCCATGGTGGTATAGTTGCTGAAAACAAAAGAGTTTGCCTTTCTTGAAGTGGAGGCAAGTAGGTCAAAATCTTCTCAATATCTTCAGCGAAACCCATAGAAAGCATTTCGTCCGCTTCATCCAAAACAAAAAACTTAACTCTAGATAAATCAAGATTTCCTCTGTCTAAATGATCGATAAGGCGTCCTGGGGTCGCTACTAAAATATCGATTCCCCTGTCAATTGCACGTTGCTGGACTTCATAAGATGAACCTCCAAAAAAACAACTCGTACGAAAACGGAAACACTTTGCAAAAGCCAAAAATTCTTGTTCAACTTGCTTCGCGAGTTCCCTGGTGGGTGCTAAAACTAGGCACTGAATCTGGGAGACTCGATCTTGGCGATGACCCTCAGTTTGCTCTACTAATTTCTGCATGATAGGAAGCACAAATGCTAGAGTCTTTCCTGTTCCAGTACGGCTTCGTCCAATTATATCTCGTCCACCCAAAATAAGTTCAAAAGTGGCAGATTGAATAGGTGTCGCACCTTGAAAACCTCGTTCCTCTAACAAGTCTAAAATTTTTTCCGATAATTGAAAATCTGTAAAGGAAACTGTATTTCCGTCAGCTTCGATGACTTCAAGGTTAGGCCGTTTTTTGGAAACCCTTGTGCCGTTAGCTTGAAGCTTTGCCATATCAGGTGAGAACTTTCGCAAACTAGTTCGCGAACGACTTGCAGTTTGATCAAAAGAATTTGTTGAAACTCTTCCTTTCTCATCTGGCAGATTACTTCTTGAAAGACTCATTCCTTGTCGTGAACCTTCCGTGGCACTTGCACGAAACAAATTGTCTCCTTCTCCATTAAACTTTGGAAGAGAATTCTCGAATTCAGTGAAAAGTTGTTTTCTTAAGTGAACCTCAGGGCAGTCACTAATAATTTGTGGCTGAAATATCTTCCAGGAAACATCGGTTGTTTCACGTCTTTTGGTAGCGTCCTGACGCCCTATAAAGCTGCTAATTTTAGCAGATAAGAGTACTTCAACCTGTTTTCCACAACATATACCTTTCCTATCCCTGGAATGATAGTATTTATTACAAAAGGTACATAAGTTTGAAAATCTCCCAACGGCGATGAATGCATCACCGCCACCAACCATTCTTTTCCTCACAATCCAACGGCTGTGACAATTGTGTGCTTTTCTACAGACGAGCAAGTTACAGATTCTTGTGAAGTACTAACTTTCCAGCTAGTCTCTACTCTCTGTTGAGATATTCTGTTGAAATACACATGTTTGATATGATTTGCAATAACACTAGTGCTAGGGGGGTCTCTCTTTCTTCCTGCAACTCTCAGACATCAAAACACGGTTTTCAGCAAGATTTTAAGGATGTAGTTGCCTCCTTCTCGTCTTCAGTTGTAATAAAATCCTGAAAATCGGGTTTGGAGTCATCTTTCATCATTTTATACTCTGTTCTTTGACGCAATACTACTAAAGATCTGTCGTGTTGCAGCTTTCGTTCTTCTACGAGTGTTGAAACACTTTCATTTACTGTCAAATGTCTCTTGCGTTCATTGTTGAAATATGGGTGACGATATACAGATGCTGCTTGTGCTTCCTTCTTAAAAGTTGGATAGTTTTCAAGGGAAGGCCGTAAAGGAGTGGTAACCCTATCCAGTTGGTCCGACATGAGGCGCCACGACAAAATTCAAAAAACTATTTCTGTCAAAACTCCTTTGAAGTTTAAATCTTATAACTTGTACCAACTCATATTTTTCAACAGACGTGTTACTAATCAGTTAGGACTTGTGTATATCTGTTGACGGAGTATTTGTCTACAATGAATTGGCTTCCTTTCGAAACTTTTTATTCCAAAGGAATCACTTGATCCTCTTCCCAAAACGCTTTCTCTGTTCCAGTGAAATAAGGGTCATCAGAAAGTCTATCCAATATGTCCAATGTTTTCATAGTTTCCCCCAACTGCGATTCTTCAAACCTTATTTCTGGTATATACCTAATTTCTCGAATTCTCTGGGATAACTCGTATTTTATGGACTTGCGCTCTTCTTGCAACCATTGATAAGTAGCTATTCTCTGAGTATCACTACCAGTAACACTTATGAAAGCCTTCGCATTTCTAAGATCAGGGCTAACGTCTACTCGAACTACAGATATCAGACCGAAGATTTGTTCACTTACTAAAAAAAGTTAGCAAATGAAATTGTCTGTTCGCAAAGACACTTACATATTCTATTATCTTGCAGCGAATACTTTTGTAGTATATCAGCGAGTTCTCTCTTTAACAGGGAACTGATGCGAAAGGGACGACGTACAGTGCGAGGTCGGAAGTCCTTCTTGTAACGACTAGTTAAACCTGCAGCTCCCTTATCACGCAGATACGCGTCTCGAACATAGCAATGTCTTTTTGTTAGTAGTCGCTCAACCTTATGACGAGAGCAAGTACAGTTGATGAGAGGAGTGATCCACGAAAATTGCATTTGCCGAATAGTCAAATACAATCAGGAAAAGATTGCAAGACTCTGTTGTTTGTTTTCTGGACGAATAGATGTAAGTTGGTAGCAACAGAAAACTTTGAAACGACTAAATTTAGCAATATGCAATGGACCTAAAGTTCTTGGAATCTCTGAAAAGGAATATTTAAGGAAGTTGCTCTACTTTATAACTGCCAATAATACGGTCCTTTGGCCATCCTTCTAGTACTACAACAATCCTTCCCAAACAGTTTGCATTCTCCTTTTCTAGACGCGTCCAAGCACGAGCAATTGTTTGAATAAAATATGCAAGATTGATTCTTGCTTTAACTGCATAGTTTCCAGGAGACGCAGTTGCAACTGCATCACAACTACAATTTTTCAGTCTAAAAACATACATTAAAATTGCTTGTTACTTACTTTTCTAAAAAGAGAAACGTGTCTTTCTTACAAGCTACTGTGATAACTCGACTCGCCATATCCCACAACTTTTCACCGCCAGCTATGTTGAAAGGAACATCCAAAAAGTGAGCTAGTGCTCGGAGATCAGAAGAAACTTGGTTCTCTTGAATCCAACTACCAATATTCATTTTGAAAACTGAACTGCCTTGTAACTCAAGTATCTGAAGAATTTCATCGACTTGTTCCCCTTTCTTACAGCAGTAAAGCCAACCCTCTTCACCCAGCTCTATGTTTGTTTGTATTGTTGGTAAAGTGCTAATATCTGAGGAGCCTTGCGGTTTATACGAATTTGGTAAAGAGGTATTAGTCTTGTCCGATTCATAATGCAACTAATACTTTCAGTGAAAAGGCCAAATATATAGCCACAGCTTACCATTACGTCCTTTGGAGCAGCTTGCTTTTCAAACGAAACATTCGCGCTATTCCAGGTTTCGTTACTTACAGCAGTATCCTTCTTGTTATGCTCTCCTTGTTTCGGATGCACGCTTTGTGAATGACTTCTCAATCTCGCGTCTAGTTCTCTTCTCAAATCCTGAAGTTGCTGACAAACCTCATCCAACTTCGAATTAGTCGACTGTAACTCTACTCTCAGGGACTGTATTTCCACGCGACTCTTTGTAATGTCGTTTTGAAGCTGATGAAAGTCCTTGTACGAAACTGTTCTCTCGGTTCCCTGAGATGGAAAAGGTGACGGAGGAGGTGACGACGGACTCGGTGTTACAGAAGGTGTCATACTCCAGTCCTTCACAGGAGCATCCCAAAACTGCGTCTGTTCAAATTCTGCAGTGTTGGCAAGGTCTTTCGTTCCTTCTGCACCCAAATTTGCTGCGTTTTCCTCGTTATTTACAAATGAGGCGGTTCTGTTATCCTTAAATTTCACGTTGGTGCCACTGGTTGCCTGTTGTTGTTCCCACGAATGTTCCTTGGTGTCTCTTTTGGCGGTTTCTGACGTTGGTGAATAAACTCGTCGTCGAAAAAATTTCTTATTTGATGAGGAGCCAACGTACTTTCTGCCATGGTTCCTATAGTCAGTGTTTCTATTTTCAACATATGACCCACTTTTGTCGCTTCCCTTTTCTCGATACTGCTTGCGTTCCATACAAAATGACCCCAATACTTACGGAATTATGGAGTCGATTTTGTCTCGGTTTGGTCTTTGTAGCCTTGCTGAATGATTTCAGTCTCATCTTTGAAAGCGACTTTAGGCAACTTGTAAAAGTTCAATGATTGTTTGACTGTCATTCAGCCTTTAGGTCAGTTCTTGACCTCAAACAGACATCTAGAAACAACTCTGCTTTTCTCTGTTCGGAAGCATTTTCTTGTAGTATTTCAGACAAGTAGAAGAAACAGTGCTTTCTTTAGAGTAATGATGGCAACAAAATTGTTGAACTTCTATACTGCTGTTCAGTTTATGGGATAGAGTAAATCTTTACATACACATTGCATCAGTTTACGTTCATTTTTGAAGTATTGCAATTAGAACCTTGTTTTGTTATCAAACAATTTTAACATATTGTCGTCGTTTTATCGGTTTATTAGTAGAAGGTCTTACATAAGGGTAAAATTATATAAATAAAGATCTTTGCGGAAAAGCAACTCAAATCATGCAACAGTTCCATGGTCAAAAAAGTCCTCTTGTTCAAAAGATCGTTATAATTATTCCATGAATCTGCAGAGGGAAAACCTTAGGTAGTCCAAACCCTGAGTATTTGTATGTAGAATAGTTTCGACGCACATTAAACATGAGAAAATGTGCACAACAAAATCTATTTTATGGAGAAGTTATTTACCTCGTCAGTGGTTCTGTAAAGACGTGTCGAAATTGAACAGGAATATTGGAACGCCATTTCTCTTATGATTGAGTTTTTCAGGAATATGTCGTGTTACAAGAAGATATTGGCACTTCTCTAAGTTCCAAAAATAAGTTATTTGAGCTGTGATGGACGCTAGCCATATGACAAATAGAATAGCAACATGTTTCTAATAAAGTCTGTATCCAATCTTTTTCATCTAAGGGAGAATAATATAAATAAAAGATTTCTTGATCTGTTGGATCCTGCTTTACTAAAAGTTATGAGAAACCTCATTGTAGTTGCGAAATAAACCAAGGGAGCTGAGAATAACTAGGTACATGGCAACAGACAAGGGGAAAATATTCTGAATACGATACGCCATTATTTGGCGCCATAGTCCAAAATCTCGTTGATTGTGGACCCATGAAATTTCCAAAGGGAACTGTCTGACTACTGTTGTTCTTGTCCACTAGTATCGGTCCCGAACTAGAATAACAAATATTATGATGTAAAGAATGGGTTCTATCGCAGGAAATTGGCTGAGGATTGATGTCACTAGATGTTGAAGACCGAGATGATAGACTCATTTTCTGAGTTTCATATTTCTCTATATCGTTATTTGTTGCGTCAGTGCTTGAACTATCCACGGCAGATGGATTCAAGTCAAAAAATGTGCTTTCAGGAAGTAAGTTCTGCTTTCTACCGCCAACCTGGTTAGGCACCGAATGCGTTGGGTTCTAAAATTTCAATGAAATTAACCTGTATCGTTGAGAGGTAAGAACACATTACCTTTGGAATCCATTTGTTAGCTTGACATTGCTCTAAATAAAAAGTGGTCTGGAAAGTTCCTTGAGTATGAAGACGTAGCAAGTTACGTAGGCAAGCATCATCCTGAAGCTGTTTTATATGTGGGAATCTGTCAACAAGACTGTCATTAGCAATAGTATATCCAAAACGACAAAAACGGCGAAGTTGAGCATTGTAGGGTGATCGGGCTACCTCAGTTCGTAAGAGCGCCCTATGAAATTTCTTAACACTTTGTTCTGTAGTTTGATATACGAGCAAGTACCATCTAAAATCATTCAATCGAGGTCTAGCAGGCAGCGTCAATGATCGGAGAAAGAAGGGCAAATGTCTTCCATCCTTGAGAATAAGAACAAAACGAAGGAAGTGATATTCTATATTAACAAACCCTGCAACGGCAGCTGTATGTTCGTCTCCTTGCAAGATAAGATATTTCATGTAGATTTCCGGAATTATCAAACTGAAATTTTTCGTGCATTCCCAATAAGAAACTAACAAATGGCGCCAACGTTTTGGCGCGTGGATTTTTTTCAGATCCAAATGAATCTAACGTCAACTTGTCACTTCCACCGAATAGATTTGGCGATTTCCTCATGTATCTGTCAACCAATTCAAGTGCTTTAAAGCTACCAGTACACTCATATAATACCTGATTGGATCTTGTTGCATTTTCGAAACCACCAAATTGTTTAAAAACAGAGAAATGGATTTCTCATATTCATAGTATGGTGAAACAAGTTTCAGTTTCTCTGAATAAATGGGCCCTCTACAGCTACTGTCTATAAAGAGTGAATTTGTCCTCATCTGATTTGCTGCCAAATATACCGAACGTATAAATCGTCGTGTCTTTGAGTCCTCTTATTGAATTAGATAAGACTACAATTTTTGAGACTGTGGAACATAAAAGCTCGATAACATCTGAATGCTGCGCAAGCCCGATTCTATAAGTAGTGTCACTATAAGATATTAAGAAATGTCACGAAAAACTAGCTGAAGATATAATGCTGGCTGTAAGGTGATACGAGGTACTTCAACTCTCTTCATAAGAGTTACTAAAGACAAACAAGGTTCTCGATACGATTCGGCACTTTGACTTGATACTTGAAAAATGAATGAAAATGTAAGCAGCATAATGACTCCTGTTTAACACGCACTCTCTCGTGTGATACATTTCCCCAAACAATATGAATCTGATAAGAATAAAGCGCAAAACCAGTTACTTCTACAAATATGTCAGAGTGTGTTAAACAAATTACGATCCAATGGGAAGACACAGAAAGTTTCCTGATCTCATTCTTCGATGCCTGAAAAATGAAAATCGGGAATTATGTACTTCATCAGTTGCGTGACTCTGATGTTCATGTCTCTCTTGAGAACCCGGGTACCACGTACGTATGATTGTTACAACAGGAAATAGTAAAAACCATAAAATCATCCCCACTAGGACTAAGACAATAATAAAAGGAAGAAACAAGAGAAATAATAGCAATAAGAGAAACCATCCAATATTCCGAATTCGTAAAATGTAGTCCAAAAACTTAGGAAGTGGTACTTCTGTATCATCAATTTGCCATCGCACATTTTGACCAATTTCAGTCATCTCTAGATGATTTTGAATACCCGAAGGACTTATGTCCCTTCTCTTCTTCTTTTTGTCCATAAGAAATCGTTCATATAATCTTCTCTTAATAGTAGAAGATAATACGTCATGTGCGGTCTCTAAAACTTGATTAGCAGACTCAACATTTTCTCCTCTAGGCTCGAACGAGTTTAAAATATGTGATAACATTTTGTAATTCTGTTCAACTTCTTCACGAGTGCAAGATATTGGTACTCGTAAAACGGAATAGACTGTAAAATATAGTCAGTTTGAGAGGCACTCATAAAAAAACAAGTTGACTCACAATTGGGCGCATTCAGAATTCTAGAGGCTTCTGTGTCAACAGATAATAAACTTTCTACCTTACCGACATTATTATTTTGAATCGAACTGTAATCTAGGTTGGTTCTCTGAGCTTCTTCATGTTCCATTCTATTAGAAATCCTATCGGAATGACTTGCATCGAACTCTACAGCATTTACATTCTGTTGGCTAGAGTCCTTCCACTCTGCAGCGCCAGTGAAATTAAAATTTTGACTCTCTTCGTTATTTGTTGTAACACTTTTTGATAGCGGAAATGCACTTCCCTTTGTGCTTTCAAGTGGTTCAGAACTGTTACTACCAATCTGACAATGCATTGCTTTGCGCTTCCCTTCTATCAACTTTCGATCACTTGGACAGAATTCTAAACCATGACCAAAACATGACGCTGCCATTTCTGCACTTCCCTTATGCAAAAGTGCCATCCCCTTAATATAATAACCCTGGAAAAAATTGTAGTTTCCAATGAGAACATCAACAAACTATCATTTATAGAAATACCTTTGGCCAGAGTGGATTGGTTTCTATACATGTTTCGCTGTCTTGAATGGCTCTATCAAAATCCTCCAACTTTAAATAGCACATAGCTCTTACTTCTGGTCAAAAGTACTAAACGGTGGTTCCCTAACAAACATACCTATTTGCAAGAACACTGAGCTTTTTGGGCACTGAATCAAGTATTGTATCGTAGCAGTTGATTGCAGCTGCATAATCTCCTTGAGTGAAAAAGGAGTTTCCCAGCTGCTTCAATTGTTCCAAGTTGGTTTTGGCATCAGAGTTCTCTAGATAGCATTCCACATCTGCTGTACTCGAGCTTTTGATATCTTCCACATTGCTAAATAAACTTTCGCTAGAAAATACACTGTCCAGTTGTGAAACTGAGAGATTGGACAACTGAAATAGCTGTCCTTGTGTTAGTTCGTCTCTGTGTTCAATATGACCCAAATAAGCTACTTTTGGGTCTTCTTCTGGAGGCGTATAATATCCTTCTGTTTTAGAAGAAGCTTCAGAGTCTCCCTGACCCAGTTCCAAGTCGTTGCTATTGTCTATCCTATGTTCCTTTCCGTTCAAACTCCACCAACTCTCTTTTCGGGCAAACATTGTCCTGTTTACCAAACCGAACAAATGTACACGAGTTCATAAAAGTAAAGCTCTTCACATATAGTTGTTTAGATTTGAGAGTTGTCGAACCAGATAACACAAAGTAGCTTCCAAATGGTCCAGTTGACTTGATTGGGCCTTTGGGGGACCGATCCTATCATATACAATTTTGCCCATAAGTTCGTAGTTCAAATGAGTTTATTGTCGCAACCAGTAGTTTCAATCATCCAAACGAACGTCCATTTCAGGTTCTGAAAGGGTAACTCTGGAATTTGGCAAAGGCAATCCTAGAACATTTCTTTTACAAGTCGGACAAAGATTGGACTGGAGAAGCCAAGGATCAATGCAGTCCTTATGAAATATATGTCCACACTGAAATTTACGAACGACTTCGTCCTCAATCAAAGATTCCAAGCATATTGCACATATTCCTTGATTTCCTTCCAATATATTTTCGTGACCCATATGAATACACAAACGTCGATTCATATGAGAGTTTGCATACGACGGATTTGCTTCATGATAAACATATTGCGGTAGAGATTGAACTGCGCTTATTCGCTTATTCAAGTTTCTAGTTTGACGCCGATATCTAAAAATATTCACAGCAAATTGAAAAATAATCCAAAAGAACATAGCCTTTAGCATGGCCCAGTTTAAAGCATCGTTGCTATCAAAAACAGGAGATTTCGAGCCTCTCGAATCAATTGAAGCAAACATTGGCGTTTTGCTTCTGTAACAAGGAACTATAGTCTGATAGAAGTCTTCCCACGAAACCAATATGGTTGGAATAGAGGGAGCCTTCAACGGCTTGTCATACTGTAGGGGTGAACGCATCCGTACAGGAGGCTCACGCTTTCCATTTACCACAACTACTGCAACAGCACCCGCTGCTTCAGCATAGAGTGTCTTCTCGTAAAAAAAGCAACCTCCTCTCGCAACTACAAGAATTGTGCCCTTTATATTGTCTGAAAGTTTCAAAGGTTCACATCCAAATTTGAGAAACTCTTCTGCAACAGCCCCCGAACCTTGGTCAGTATCTTCCTGTTTACTAGTTAGAGTTTCAGGCACATCATTTCCAAATAATTTCCATTTTCTCAGTACGTTCTTCCAATCTTCAACTCTTCTCTCTACCAAGAGTGACGGGTGCTCCTCTGCAAAGCCTTGTTCCACTTCTAAATTACTCCGCAAATCAGAAACAACTTCACCCAGTCGGCTCAAAGAAACAGAAAAGTCATTTATTTGCTCTCCTGTTTCAGTAAGCAGAAACAAAGGCTTATTCAACACTGGAAACTCATCTGGGTTGGGACCAAACACAGCTCCACTATGTGAAATTACCTTTACAAGCCCGCAATCCTTACTTTCTAGTAGTAAGGCTCCCCCTTCGTTTAGATAAATTAGTAATAGCAATATCGTTGAAGAAAACAGTTTGTTCCAAGAACTAGCAGTGTTCATCACAAGTTCGTTCACTCACAGGGCATTCCCAAACTATGGCAAATCTCTCCATTTCTCTACGAAGAATTGTAAAAATCACAAATTTATTTCAACACTGTTGACTAGTCTACTCTTATGGATGAATAAATTTTCCTAGTAAACCAGAAGCACGAATAGAATCCAATAAATCCAGTCAAAAGAAAGAAAGCTAGGGATATTAGGAACATATAACCCAAATATAAAATGATGGCGACAAATCCAATACCCTTAAAGTTCGGTTGAGTGGCAAGATAAAAGATACTGTAGCCAAAGAGATAAAAAGCTGATGAGCCTGAAGTAAAAATAGAATACCACCACCAACGATAGTCTTCGTTGCAAAGTTTTAAATAACAAAGAACAATGCTAATTTCACCAGACGTCAAAGTTAATATTAAGAAGACTGCAAACAAGAAGCCAAACATATAATATATCTGATTTTGCCATAAACTCGAAAGAATAAAAACCAATTCAATGAAAACAGCACCAAACGGAAGAATTCCACCGACTAGACTGGTAGTGATAGCGTTGCTGTACCATGGCTGCCTTGGTATTTGTCGAGCAATTTGATTGGTTCTAACAGGCATCTCATAGGCCTTTTTCCGATATCCAAAGTATGCACCAAGAACTACCATTGGTATTGAAATTCCAAACCATAAGAATAGAAGTAATAATAACGTTAAGAAAGAGACTGCTCCATTAGAACCAGTGCTCCACACAAATAAGTTAATTATGAAAAAAACTGAAAATACAATAGCCGGGAATAATATGCCTGTTGACAAAGTAACATTCTTCCATTCCTTTCCTCCAACAGTTTTGTAGATTCGTGCAGAAATATATCCCGAATGTGAACAGGACAAAATGTACATAGCAATCATTGCCTGCAACAGACCTCCACGATTGGCTGGAGACAGAAATCCTAACACTGCAAAGATCAATGTAACAAATACCATAACTACAAGCTGCGCTCCAGTTCCGCAAACAACTGCGAATAATTTGGGATAAGGTGGTGACCTAAAGACATCACCATGAACCAACTAAAGAAAAGCTCAATAATAACAAAACCTTTCCCACGCAAACACATACCTTCCAACCAGTTTCTTCATGTATATCTTCGTCTTCCTCAAGGCGATTATATCTAGCAAAATCTTGGTGCACGGTCCTCAACATAATCATTGCCACAAGACCAGTTAAGAAAAGAGTAATCATCAACGAGTTAATAATAGAAAACCATTGTATCTGTCTTTGCTCTTCGGAAGCGTTCAATAACGGATCCCATCTAGTAGCCCACTTGATAGGACTCTCTTCAAAAACGACATCATACGTAAAAGTAACTGAAACACCGTTTTCGGCTCTCTGTGGTCGACTTTTAGAAGAAACAGTCACAGGACACGTTCTTGGGCGATCACTACCCCAAGAAAACTCGTGTTGTACTGAAGAAGGAACGGCTTCAAATCCAACTATTCGATATACGTCACCGGTCCCTGAACGTGAAACAAGACTTTTGCTCTCTTCAGGTTTGTAATAGGAAATAACAAGTCTCAAGTGATTGTTGATATAAAAATTATCGCCTTCCTGAAAACCTACAGGGTATCCTAGTTGAAACCTAGAAGCAAGTTAAACAAGCTGAAGTCGTATCTGTTGGAACCTACGAGGCTTGTCCAGAAGCTGTTTCTGCCCTTACAACAACTGGAAGATTATCAAGGTTTAATCTTACTCTATAACCTTCTTTGATTTTTTCTGCAAATTTCTCTGCTTCCTCCTTGTTGAGCGTCTTGGTACAGAGTACTTTACAGGTTTCTTCCACCAACAATGAAGCTTCGTATGGCGTTATTTTTGCTCTCTCTCCAACCAATAACTTGAAAGTATTTGAGTCTATAGTCAGTTCTGTTCTTTAACTTTCTCATACCTGTCCTAGATTGACAGGGAGCTCCTTTTCCTCAGTTCCTTTGCAAAAAGGTAAGTAATAGTAGTCAAAGGGCAAGGGATTCTTAGGTGAGGTAAGTTTGTTTGCCACAATATCAAGTTTCGCGCCTTCTTCGTAGTCCACGGGTGCGATCCCAGGAAGATAAAAAGAATGACATAGGCATATATATGTAGTAAGAAGCATATAGTACAACGTCGCTTTTGTAGCGCGAGGCATTTTGTCAGTTGTGCAATAATGCCCGGCAAATGAATAAAAATTCAAATACTTTTGGAGTTATTGGAAGAGTACTAGTGAGTGACCCTCTCTTGTCAGTTGTGTCTCCACAAGATAGTGCACTTGTGGTGAATGATAAATTGAAACACTTCACATAAGTGTGTTTTCCCTTGCTATACAAGTACTACTCGGAGATCGTTACTAAAGAGCTTTATAATATTTTAACCCCAAACCCGAGACAAACGACCAGCTGCTGATGGGACAAGAAGCTTCCAACTGAACACAAGCAAATCATATTTGAGTCATCGAAACAATCGAACAATATCCAACAGAAACCCTAATTACGCGAAAAAACAACAACACCGACTCTGCTTTTAAAAGCTTTATTCCAAACAAACTTTTGTATACACTTGTCCTTTGCAGCAACAAAAATCTAAACAAGTTGTAAAGTTACCGTTGCTGTATAAAGCGAAAATATACAACAAACGAAAATGCACTAGACAAACTCGGTAAAAGATTGCTTCAAGAGCTTCACATATGAAGAACTGCTGACGAAGAAACAGAGAAGCATCCCTCTGGTGTCTTTCCTGAAGCAAACGATTCTTGGCCTCTTTGCGAAGCCCTCGCTAATTCGTCCATATTATTCTGCAGCCTCTTTGACTTTACATGAGACACCACTCGATATAAAAATGATCCTGCAAAGGGATCTTTTCCAAGTCTCTCTGCACTCTGGAGCAAAAATATGTAACTGTCTGGTTCCCAATTATCTCCGAGTACTACCGAGCAACTCACGTTGCACTTATACAAAGAGCCATCAAACGTCACCAAATTATATTCTTCCGCCCTCTTGAGGGTATTTTCTGTAAGCAAACGAAGAAGAAACATAGGTTTCCGTATCCAATCAATACCACCCATAACTATAGGGAGTGTTTCTCTACAACCAATCAACTACATATTTCTGTCAGTCGAACAAACTAGATCCGAAGTTTACCTACTATAGACAAATCTTCTTCCGATGCAGCGAAAAGATCACAAGCTTCCTTATTCGCGAAATCCACAGTATGAAACGAGTCGTCCACCCGTAAGCTCATCTTCAAACAAGCCATAGGAATATTTGCAAGAAATTCATGTTGCTGATCGGCAGTGAGTTTAACCTTTCGAACAGGAAGATATGAGCGAATCCTCGAAATACTGTCAGGTTTCGCAGATGACAAATTTTGAAGAGATTGTAATATAGTTAGAACTCGCTTTCCGCTGTCCGAAAAGGATTCAACACCCCACAGTTGTAACTACTGCAAATAAACAATGGAGTTATCGAGATGAATATACTTACAAATTTCTTCAATACTTTTAAAACGTAAGAGAATAATGCGTGCGACTTTGCCATATCTTCAAATTCTTCCTTCGTGCTCGACTGACGTTCACGAGACTGCAGATCCTGGTTCATATAAGTATATGATACAGTTCCAAAAATAACCATCTTCATACCTGATCCCAAAGTAAAATCATTTTAGAAAGCTCATAAATGGCTTCTAAAACAGTATCTTCAAAGTTCTCTGTTTCAATGTTGCGAGTAGTTTCCTCATAATTGGTTGTAAACTGACTCCTTTCACCGGAATAATATCGTGATATGAATGAATCCTTCAGGTGCTCCCCATTAGAGAAAAGAGGAGAAAGAAGATGAGAAATTTCTGCTGCATTGTTACGTACTTCGTTTGAGCAACTGTTATCCTTTCCTGAGTCAATAGAAGATACCATTGATCCTCTAGAACTTAGCCTATCCAGTTCCTTATGAATCTGAACCTTGGAAAACAACTTGTCGTTAGGGCTAGGAATCTGTGAACTAAGAGGTCTAGGACGAGAAGAAGGCGCATCCACGCACATTTCTTCAAGTCCTAATCGAATACATCTTGCACAAGGTCGAAATTCATCACAAGCCTGCTTTGATTGACGACAGTTCACGCAGCTTACACGTACCACTCTATAGACTTTACGCTTTCTTCTCTTTTGATTCACCCTAGGGAGCTCTTCTGCAGTATCATTGGTTGCTAAGCTTACAAGTGTACTGGAGTTCCCGAAATTATATTCCATTCTATCTTCTTCCCGTTTGGAATTTTGCGCCGTTAAAAAGTTCGTAGCATTGAAGTTGCTTTGCTGGCCTCGTTCCAAATAACTCTCGTGTAGCTGTTTATTTCTAGCAGCCGCAGTATACTAGACAAATATGAAGGAACTCCCTTATAGACCCTTCAATACTTACGGGTGACGATGGAGAATTACTTCCTTCTGTTAACATATTGTTCCAATTCAGTATGCGTTCTCATACACGTTCCCCTCCTTAGACTTGTCGCTCACCACGGACTAAGGAAAACACCACCACCGAAATTCCCGCGGCCAAGTCATCGACTCATTCATTACAAGAATATCGATTTTCTAGAAAATGTGTAACCGTCAAAGAATAATTCACTGGGGCCAATTGGAAGAGGCAATGATCTTCCACTCCACCCTTTAGCAAAATCTAAAATCAGAAAAGCATTGCTTAAATTTTAAAGCCCTCTTTCAACTAATCCAAATGTAAAGAGCAGAATACTACTATCCATTTGACCAGCACTAGCTAGTGATAAATTCATATAACTTTGACCTTTCTTACTAGTAGGAATAAACTTGTGACATTGAAGCATATTGTTCAGTAAACAATTTATAAAAAGAAAGTAAAACTGGCAAATTAACTTTATAGTTAACTAATTTGCTTTTACACAAAATAGTTCTTCACTCTGCCTTATCTTCATTTCCAAGTGTTGTCTATTCCCTATATCTTATGAACATGAAGAACTATTCAAAAGTGCACCGAGGCACTCTCTTGTGGCACAAACTTGCTCAAATGCACTGGCCAAACTCTCAATTGAAACTTCTTGTCTTAATAAACCTTTCTGAAGTGCTTTCTCTAGCTTCTTGCAAAACTCTTTCAATCGATGAAGTTCTTCGACGAAAGTTTCCAATGGACCTGTAATATTATAGTCTCGCCCCATACAATTTCTAGGAAAGCGACTAGTAAAGTTTGTGTTGTTTGTTCGGGAGACTTCCCGATTATGAAGCTTATTATCGACTTTCGCATCTAAAGTAAACGAATTCAAAAATGGAATCAAAAGGCTCGATGTGCTGTGGTCCGGGTTACAGTCATTTTCTCCATTTACTTCTGAGAGAACACTTCCAAGGCGGCACAAAACGGAGCTTTCACTTTCCAGACTAGGAATTTCTAGTAGGTTCGATATAAGTCGTGCAGCATCTTCACGGAAGGTTTCACCGCAGTATTGAATACACTTGCGAAGAAACATATTGAGCACGTTCTGGTTGGCATGAGATAGTAGATATTTGGCAAGTTCAATACAAACAGTAGAGTCCTCAGATAAGTTCGCAACACAACGTAAACATTCACCACGTAATTCAAACAATACATGAATTATAGGAGCAGGAAAATTCTCTTCGTCTTCATTGAGAATGATCTCCGCGCAGGTCTTTGCAACTGAAATTACTCGGGGATAGACTTGATGAATCACACCCAGCGCCAGATTAGCCAGTGCCCTGCTAGCCTCGATGGCAACGGCTATCCTTAGAGAAATATCTATCTCTTGCTTATCGTTAAACGGCCCAAATACACTTGCAATGGACTCTTCAAGTCTTGGGATAACCTGTTCGACAATGTTGCCCTGTGAAAACTTCTTCTGAGCACCCTCTGAAGCAAAGCAATTTGCCACAGCACGAACGCTCTCGAAGGCAACCTCAGGAATTGCAGAACTCATGTTCCGAAGCAGTAGCAGAAACACTGATTCGTAGGAAACTAGTTGTTTAGCAGCACGATTGTCAATAACAATCTCGGCAAGAAAAGAACAAATTTGCGAGACTAACTCTGGGCTAAATTTTGTCGTTGAAGAAATATCAGTTTCGTTAAGGATATCGCAAACTATGGTGACTCCGTTAGACTCCACTAGCTGAGAACGACACTCCTCTGATCGGCAAAGATTCCTCATAGCAGCGATAGCTTCAGTAACACAACTATGACTCTGCTTGTATACATTTGCTACCAATACTGGAAAGCTATTTATAGTTTCTGAGTGTAAAATCATAGACATCGTTGTCGTATTCTCAGATAGATTTCTTATGGCTCTACAACACTCTTGCAGAAAGTTCAAAGTGAGATGATCTAAGGAGCTGTAGGGAGACAAGGCTTTGATCACAAGAATGAAGCGTTCGAGAAGTCCCGAAGTGGCAATAGCTTCCTCGTTAGTATCAGTAAGAGCCAAATTTCCAGCAATGGATGCGATGTGAACTTTTTCGACAACGTTCATTCCTTCAGAGCCATTATATTCTCTGTCAAAGATTTCGACAAGTTTAGGAACAAAGCCGTTTTGTACGAATAATATCCTTTCTTCGTCATCAGCATCGGATGATGTTGCTGCGATTCGAAACAACTCTCGAGATGTTGTATTATATTCTACAGTATGCATTCATCCGTCAAAAATCTTCAGAAAGTGAAATGCAACGCAAGTTTTACCTTTTGCTAAATATTTCTTTGCCAGTTCTATCAATTTTTTGCAGTTTGCTCCATGTTGATCATCACTGCTGTTTTGTGCATTCGTAGAGCCATGCGTTGAGGTGTGTCGACTGGAAGCTTTCAAGCAAAGCACGTGAGATTCTTCAGCACCCCTTGTATCCACACTGAATGACCTACTAGTGTCTAATATGCTGCTTTTTGATGTTAGATCAGTACTTGTATCGATGAAGCTTCTCGTTCTTGGCCTGGGAGATACGGCGGTATTCGCCTTGTATTCTAATATCAGACTCTGAAGGTCATTTCGGTTTAATATCTTCTCAGTTAAGACACACTCTTCAGTATTCCGAACCTCATTGTTAATTTCATTTTGAGGTACGTCGTTTATTCGTGGAAATAGGGTCTCAAGAGTTTTGTCCTTTGCCCTGTCTACGGTTCCATTACTCGAATAGTTTTCGAGCAAAACAGTTGAAGGTGAAGATGTTTTATCTGTATAGCTTGCAGCTGAAAGTTTTTGTGGAGCATATGTAGAAAGTAGCTTATATTCTTCTGGTTTCTTCACAGAATCAGTAATTTCTGGATTTTGAGAGCTTCTACTACCAGAATATGAAGAGTTTTTGCTCAAACTGTCTTTTTTGTTTTGGTGTTGAAACATATTGGAACGAACATAGTCATTTTCGTAACTTCCTTTTTGTGACGACGTGGAAAATCGGTCTCCAACTGTATTTGCACTTGCGTCTGTAATATTCCCTTTGGCAGGAGGAGTGTCCTTTGTTGAGCTTGAATGATTTTCAGGATTACTGTGTCTCCTCGAAGGCTTTGGAGCACTTTGAACCTGTTTCTTTTGCTGTATACTCATAAACCTTTTATAACTGCTTGCCATGCCAACAACAGTTTTGAATTGGCGGGAAGTGAAATTCGAATCTCCAGTTTTTGTTCAATTATTCATTGAATAGCTTCAACGTGAGAAAGCATGCTGAGATAGTTGAGCCGAATCTCAGATATTTGTATTTATGCGTTTCATAGAGTCCACTTTACTTGCCTCACTATATCATGAAAACTCATTGTGGTGTTCGAAGTCGTATTTCGACATTTGTCTATCTTGCACTAGATTCGATAGCTTTTCTAGAACTTCTCTACGTATACAACATACTAGTTCAAACAGCCCAAACTGATTTTAAATAAAGAGGGACAAACTCACCTTGACTGAAAACGAGCAAGATTCTCAAAGGTCTGCTCTATGATAAGCAACACGATATAGTTGTTGAGACTACTGACTCATACCTTGATAGTAAAGACATTTATGATTTGGGATACTATTACTGCAGGTGTGCTCCTCTTCGTTTTATCTTCATTCTTTCATGAGTCTATGAAGAAAAAAATATTCTTGCCTACTTTGAAGAAACTTTGAGATAGTATCAAAGACCAATCAAGCCAATAATTTGCAATATATTTACTTTGTCTTCCACAACTTCACATGTTAGGGATACAAAACCAATCAACTTGTATACTAATATTATTTCCAATTAAGGGTTTACAAGGAACCGAACACTTCAGTTGTTCGTTCAGAAATTCTTTCCGATTTCTCGATTGTGTCAGTTATGGACATGCAAGGAAGGGAGTCTTGGGCAGCAGAACTTCGAGTTGGAATAGGGAAGCCGTTTCCTCTTGGAGTTTCCAAATATGCACAAGGCGCCAATTTTGCCCTATACACTGAAGAAACCGAAGAGGTGGCTCTCATTCTTTACCCGCCACATCAGCACACACATAGCGGAGGAGATATTCGAAGAGCAGAACTAGTTTTGGATGCCAAAATGAATAGAACTGGACAGGTTTGGCACAGTAAGTATCTTCATTGTAGAATTCATTCTGTGTAACTTGTAGCTCAAAGTTCATATACATCCTTTGCTGGAAGGATACGAGTACATGTGGCGAATTGGAACTGAACCACACAGTCGTTTCGGAAAGAATATATGTCTTGACCCTTATGCAAAAATCATTTCTTCACCACTTGTGCAACAGTTCAATAATCGTTCAGTTGAATACTCTCCAAGGGGAGTGATACCTTCCAAGAAGAGCTTATTGTTTGATTGGGAAGGTGTTTGTCCTCCTCACATACCTCTGAAAGATCTAATTATTTATGAGTTACATATCCGAGGGTTTACTATGAGTTGTGATTCCGAAGTACAATATAAAGGAACCTTTTTGGGGATTGTGGAAAAGATACCGTACCTAAAGGAGCTGGGAGTGAATGCTGTGGAATTGTTGCCTGTTTTTGAGTTTAATGAAAAGGAGTGGCCTATTGCAGGCAGCGAAATGGAAGAATCTATCTGCCAGGTTTGTGACATAATATATTGATTCCATTGAAAGCTGAAGTATTCGTTTGAAAGTACTGGGGATATAGTACAGTAGGTTTTTTTGCTCCTATGAATCGATATTGTGTTGGCAATGTTTTGGGTGCAGCAGTCTTTGAGTTTAGAACTATGGTCCGAGAGTTGCATAGAGCAGGAATCGAAGTTATCCTGGATGTTGTGTTTAATCATACTGCGGAGTTTGGTGAAGGCTTCTATCATTTTAAAGTACGATTCTTAGGTCATTTTGAAAGAGTTAGAGAGGCATATTTTTACATTTTATTGTAGGGTCTAGCGGTAGGTACATATTATATAATGGATCAAGATGGGAACTTCATGGACTATACTGGGTGCGGAAGCACGTTTAATGCCAATCATCCTATTGTGGCACAGTTGATTCATGACTCCATTCGTTATTGGAGTCTTGAATGTGGAGTTGACGGTTTTCGCTTTGATCTTGCGTCTGCGTTGACGAGAGACACTCGTGGAAGCGAATCGAAGGAACCGTTGCTTATTCATACACTGTCAATGGATCCTGCCTTACGAGATGTAAAGCTAATTGCAGAACCTTGGGACTGCGGCGGATTATATCACGTATGGATTATTGCTTGCTAACAAAGTTGTTACGAATATGTTCGTGTTTTAGGTCGGCTCGTTTCCTCATTTTGGTGTTTGGGCTGAATGGAATGGTCGCTTTCGAGACATTGTACGTTGTTTTATCAAAGGAGACGCAGGAACTTTGGCAGAGTTTGCTACACGGGTTTGTGGTTCGGAGGATTTGTATGGAGCAGGAAGAACACCCGCACATTCTATAAACTTTGTGACCGCACATGATGGCTTTTCTTTATATGATTTGGTGAGTTACAACGAGAAACACAATGAAGCAAACGGAGAAGATAACCGAGATGGTGAGACTCATAACAATTCTTGGAATTGTGGCGCAGAAGGGTAAGAAACTGTTAGGTGAAAGATTACACGACTCACAATTATCTATAAAGTCCCACAGAGGATGAAACTGTCAACCAACTTCGTCAGAGACAAATGAAGAACCTTTTGACTGTCTTGTTAACTTCTATTGGTGTACCGATGATAGTAATGGGTGACGAGTACGGACACACTAAGAATGGTAACAATAACACTTGGTGCCAAGTAGGTGAAGTTAATAGATGCTTTGTTCACATATGACATGATGCTGTAGGATGATGAAATCTCTTGGTTCAACTGGACAAAATGTAAAGAAGAAAAGGAAACGCTGCTAAGATTTACAAGAAAGCTGATCAAGTTTCGAAAGGATCATGATGTGTTTAGACGAAATTCATTCATGACTAAGCAAGTAATAACATGGCATGGAGTGGAGCCTTATCGACCCAATTGGAAGTCTTCGTATAATTTTATTGCATACACTTTACATGACGACACTACCAAAGAAAACATTTATTTTGCATTCAATGCCGGAGCTGAGGAAAGAAACATAGCTGTTCCAAACACGCATAACAAGTGGTAGGTAGACTTGTTTTTAACCAGTCGTATGACTGTTTAATGTAGTTCAATAGGTACCTTATTTTAGACACAACTTTATCACCACCTCAAGACTTTCCTGATGAAGAAGTTGAAGTTGCAAGTGATGGTATATACGCTCTGAAATCCTACGGTGTTTTGGTCTTGCATTCCCCATACCATGATGAAGACTTGAACGCTGAAAATGAAGTATTAGAAGATATCCCAGAAGAGGAAGAAGAAGAAGAAGAAAATGAAATAAAACGAAACCTTGCTGCTCTATGTGTACCTGGCTTTGCTCATGATATAGATGCTGAAAGTTTGGAGCCCCTAATGGAACCTTACAAGCTGAGGGAATCTAGTTCTTCTATCAACTTAAGAGCCGAGTACTTCACTACGAGAAAAAGCGGTCCAGCAAGTTTTACAGGTTAAAGATATGTTGTATTGGAAGCCTTTGTTTCTTGCACTTGGTAGTGTTTGTTCCAAGTGTAAACAAGTTGCGTTTCCAACAGAACTTGCGTACCTCTAGCTTAATAAATAAACCAAAAGTTTCGTGGGAGATCTTTTACTTAAGCTGGCGACACAGGTTCCAGTAACAGTTTCAAGGCACCACCTCTTTCTAGTCCTCTACGTGTTCGCTGTCACTCACGTATTATCTATACAAAATCTCAAGCTGGCGTAAAAAATGTTATATACAAACCACGTACGTTTATGAGAACATATAGTATCTTTTGCTCTCTCGTTAACGCAACCAGTGAAATCTCCAAGGGATTGCCTGGTGACAAATCAATAGGATGACAAAGGAGAGCAACAAAAAAAACTCACCGTCCTCCTCCCGATGCAATCAACTAGTTTGAAAGATACTCCTAATTTCTCAAATATAAGTTTCATTCCAGTAAAATACAAGGACGTGAACGTGGAGAAAACTACTACAAGTCTGAAGTAATCAACTCCTCTCTGTCACCTATCAGGGGTGTCGACATTTTTATCTTGAATTTTGGGCGCAATTCTCTTGAGGACATGATGACCGACAAATGGAACTCGAGATTCTTTTGTCAAGGTTCTTTCAAACGATGCTATGAAAATGGCTGTCAATTTATTATTCCACGTCAAATATCTGAGTTGGTTCTTGTCCGATGTCCAGTAAGTCCAATTGATCATTCTACGATAAAAACTTAGAGTCAACAGACTCAATGGATACAGTCCAGTGAACCTATTGAAGTCTTTTCTCATATATGTGTCTGTATGAAAAAGAAATGCTGTTTCGAGGAATGGATTTTTCAATATCTTGCAAAGGAGAATAGAGTAGAAGAAGGCAAACGGAAAGAAAACGCAGACCCTACGGGACCAAAGAAAAAGAAACAAGGAAACAAGTGCCTCGGACCTTCTCAAGCATCAACAGGCAAGGTGAAGAAAAAGATACAAAAGAAAATTAATCCCACCTCTAATTTAAAATCGGAAGACAACAGAGTTAACAAAGATGCAGAAAGGAATGTCGGTAATAGCACCCTGGATAATCTGTTGCTTCTCAGTAGAATTGCTTCCAATTTTTGAATTCTCTTGAATGCAACTAGTTGGGCAAGCTTCAATTTGCAATGAGAAAGTCTGGTTCAACCATGTCTCAAATTCTTCCTCCAAGAATATGACATTAAATATCAGGACCCATTAAAAATGACCAAGTTTTGGTTAACAGTTCTCCTTGTGGACATTTGAACTGTTTTCTTCTTTCAACAAAGCTAGGAAAGGGTTTCCTTCTTTTGAAGGATATTTACCTTGTTCATTCCAGTAGACTATGTTTCAGTAGAATCTCAGTTGTTAGTTGTCGGACAAATCACATGAACATCTACTTTCTTAAATATTTACGTAGTTTGAATTCCTCGAGATTTCATTACTACTCGTTTAAATTATGAAACTTTATCGTGCTCAAATCCGCACTTCCGTAAATATTCTTCTAGATATTTGCGGAACAACTATTTAGATATAGGTGGATATGTAGTCTGTTGTTTAGCCAGTAGTAAACTTGAACTTTCCAACTGCTTGGCTTCAGTTCATCTATTTACCTAAAAAATTGGTAGAAAGTCTAAACTGCTTTAAATCTAACCTTTCTGCCGCCAATGGAGTAGGGTTCTAACGGTTCCCAAAACTTGTCACCATGAAGTAAACAATGCTTTCCGAGAAAATGTAGTCATCAGCTTGAGATCATTTCGCCGTGGAAGCAAGTTATTCTTTTCGTGAACTCTTTGCTAAAATTTTAGCAATCGTTCAGAGTAGCAAGACAGAAAACTGTATTGTTGAAATGGAGTCTTATACAGTTTCGGAATGGTTTCACACAAGACAAATAAGAAGATGAAAAAGAATGTTACCTAGCGCTCCACAGTCAAGTGAAAGAGTAGAGTCATTTTATTAAAATATAAAACCCTAAAGAATAATAACTGAAGACTCTCAGTAGGATATCGGTAGAGTTATGAGATGTTGAATTTTTGGGCATAGCTGGCGACGGCAAATTTCTTGTGAGAGTGGTACGTAGAAGCCCAAACTTAGTTATGCGGTTGGATATGATGAGCAATAGTTCACTTTGAGCATTTTCCCATGAAAACCTCAACAGTGTCTTTCGCTCCTAACTGATCCAGTGACAGTTTATGCTTTCTGACTTCACTTAAGAGACTAAGCTTTGTGTTAGGGTTTTTGCTGCAAGGACACACGAGATTGTTCATACTTTGATAATATTGATTGTTTCAAAACATAGATAAAGACTTTAAAAATTCATTTTTGGAAAAGAGTCACAATGGAAAGATTACTGAGAAGTTAAGAAAGTCCTGCATCTAGCCAACATTTTCGGGATTTTGTAGACCAAGCGACAGAAGATCGTCAAGGCTCGTAGTTATTTCGGATTTTCGAGGGGAAAACTCTTCCGTAGTCCAACTCTTTGGACTTGCTTGTGGACTTGCTTCCTGGATTTTTGTATTTCTTGAAGGTGTAGACGCTTCGGTTTGCATGTCTTCCTTCATAGTTTTTTTGTGGCCTTTTCTTTTGTCGTCAAAAATCTCCAAAACTTCTATGATGGTAGATTCAAGAGTTTGCATTTCAGGGGTTTTATAAATGTTTGCCTTGGTATTTACACCAGTAAGTTTCTTTAGAGCCAGCCTTGCTTGCACTAGAAGATGAATAGCCTGTTCGTCATCTGCCAATTCTGAAACATCATTCGTCTTCATGAGAAGTTCTTTGAGAACAAGAATATCAGACTCCAATGTCTTGATACTTTTTCCAAGCAACATTTCTTCCTGACGGCTAGCTATAGAGGTTGAACTACTTTGGCTGCTTGAAGATGAATAGGCTTTGTTCGATATGAGTGGTGATAATACTGAGCTAGGAATGTTTTTTAGAGCCCTTGTTCCATGTACGTAAGGTTTTCCTTCTTGCCGTACTTCTGGGAAATGATACTTTAGATTTTTACTATGAAAACGTTCCATCCAAAAGACTGCAGCAGGATCCATTGAGAAAGAGGAGGATGCTTCGAGCTCTTCTGCCCATGCTCTCATCAGCATCATTACCATTTCTAATATATTTGTTATGAGGATGCCAAGTCTATTTTCCAATCACTTACCTTTTATCTCGTAAGAAATAGAACGATGTTGTTTGATAATGTTTTCAGTATTTGTAATTGTGAGGGTCTTACGGAGTCGCGTGGACACTGGCTCCTTATAGTCTGGAACTACTATTCTCCAAAGTCTTCGAAAGAATTTATCTGTAGCAATATCTCTGAAGAAGCCAGGAACATTTCGCACGGCATCTTCTAATAGTAGTAAAGCTCGATTCAAGACATCCTCATCTTGTACTTTAAGTCTTTTTCGAATAGCGAATGCCAATAATTCACCTCCTCTAAGAAATTCACTAGCACTTTGAAAGATTTTCTGCTTTTTGGCTTCAATATTCTGACCTAAGATATAAAGTAGAAATTAGTAGTAGTGTGTGAAATTCGATCCAATTTACCTGAAGTATCCTTTTTTTCTGTCCATTCTTCTACTAATATGACCATTTGTATCAAATCTGGATTGCTTAGTCTCAAGTAACTACTGTCTTGCTTTGTAAGTAGCCCAAGGCCTAAGTTTTGAACTCCCCACGACCGTCTTTTTCCAAAACTATGCAAAGAAGGACTCGCGCCTTCAATACGGTGCTCTAGTGTAGGTTGCAAACATGCCATGTCACCTCTCGACATGAACTAAAAACAAGAATGAGACTACCAAATGATGTGGAGACTTTTAAACAGCGTTTTCTCATGAATTGGATAAGACACGTTGTATCATTCAATTATGAGAGAGAGGGGAGAGGGGGAAACAAATGAACGTAAACTATTTCCACAAACCAAATATTGTAAATAGAAAAAATATTCTGTTGCTAGCTTTGTTAAAGTCTACATGTCTCAAATAAAGACAAACCATATACATTTGTAACTCCCTTTGGAAGTAGAGCAATGAGACAATCTATGTAACATGTTTTGATTTTGAGAACTTGTGATCGAGAGAATGTTGTCCAAGGGCGAATTCTAAGGAGCAGTCTTCTGAGGCTGTTAGAAAACCTTAACAAAGTATAACTTGGGGAACTATTAAAAGGTTAGAAAAAAGCTTTACTGGTCAGAATGGAACAAAGTGGAAAGACTACTGTGAAATTTCACGTGCGCTGTGAAACCCAACGTGGAGAGAGGTATTGACTTTGTTACAACTTGAAATACCTTTTGAAGTAACGTTTTCTGAAAACAAGGTTGGCTCTTGTTGGAGACTCGGAAGCATTAGGTGCTTGGGATCCTGCAAGGGGTGTACCTCTTTGGACAAACGCTAAAAAGTACCCCCGTTGGTCTTGTTCAGTTACGTTGCCTTGTAACACTTGGATTAATTACAAGTAAGCACTCTCATAAGTTTATTTATTCTTCTAGTGTCGCTGATATAATTTTTACAGATATTGTATCGTTGATTATGGTGACGACTTCGATGTTGCTACAAGCGCAGGAGGAGAGTCCCTAGAGGACGGACAAAGAGAAGCACAGTTTTTCAGTGAAGATCCACACCCACCAAAATTTGTGAGATGGGAGGACTTTGAGGCTAATCGAAGGGTATTGTTCTTTTTCTTTTAAAGGTAGCAACTGATAACAGGGACTTGTATAGTTGAAAACGAGTGGAGTTTTTATGCGCGTAGACGACAGAAAATTCGACGAGCTTTTTAATGAAATGAACGAAGCACGTATTCGAGTTGACTATGGTCATGTGTTTTCCCGTCTAGAGGCACCCGCTTCATCACAAACCTCCTCTTCATCAACAAGTTCTCCGTCCTCTAGAGTAAGTTTAGTTGCATTTGTGAGTTAGAGTTATTTAAGGTTCGTTGTTAGGGACTTCCAAGTAAGTTACTGATTGTTCTCTACCGACTCCCTGTTATAGCAAAGAGAAGTAAGCTGTTCGTTTTATTATCTTTTAACGTTAAACTTTTGTGTAGCGTCGAACGGATGGAGCTTCAAGTGGGATGATGATGCTCTCTATTTAACGTCCGTTGGCCTTCGAGACGGTCTTCAAGGGAAAATTCGCTTTTACTGGATAGGTATTCTAAACTGCGAGGAGGACATTCCTGAGGATGAACAGGTAAAGTTTTCATCATTTTCTAGTTCAAAGTAGGTTTTACTGTTGTACAGGAGGGAGTTACTCAAGCACTTATGGATCGTTTCAGTTGCATTCCTGTGTTTGTACCAAAGACAACCTTGACAAAGTTCTATCAAGGTTTCTGCAAAGGGGTTCTTTGGCCTCTTTTTCACATGGTATACTATTGTATAAGAAGTTGGTGCCAGTAGTTTTTAAAGAATTTGAATATAGATAATACAAGTGACGGATGATGGAGGACATACTAAACAATTCGATCGTAGCCTATGGCACGTTTACTGTCTCGTTAATCGAAAAGTAGGAAGCAAAGGATTGTGTAATCAAGCTACTAATCGCGCTATAGTTTGCAGATGTTGTTGTAGGTGTATATCATGAAAGTGATCTCATATGGATTCATGATTATCACTTGATGGTTCTTCCTTCGCAACTTCGTAGAAAGCTATCAGGAGCTAAAATAGGCTTCTATTTGCATATTCCATGGCCCTCCTCAGAAATTTACCGTTCCTTACCTGTAAGTAGTTTGGAAATGTTGTTCTTGTCTGAGCTTATTGTTAGGTGCGTGATGAACTTTTAAGAGGTCTCCTATCTGCTTCTCTCTTGGGTTTTCATTTGTTCGATTATGCTCGACACTTTCTAAGCGCTTGTACCCGACTTTTGAACCTTGAGGTTGGTTGTTTTTGAAGGATAAAGAAATTGCTAATATGACTTGATATCCGATAGCACGAAAGTAGGCGTGGAAGTTTAGGTGTGGAGTATGGCGGTCGACATGTAATGATTCGTGTCAGTCACATCGGGATCGACCCGAAACGTTTTCAAGAGTTTCAGAAGAAGCCTGAAGTTATATCCAAAACAGAGGAATTGAAGCAGAAATTTAAGGATAAAATAGTACTTGGTGCCATCGATGATTTGGACGTTGTAAAAGGAATTTCTTTGAAACTGATGGCTCTAGACTTTTTATTGGCAAACTATCCGTCATATCGAAATAGAATTGTTCTCAATCAAGTGGCCATTCCGAAGGTAACTGTAAACTATTAGCTATGTTTCTCTCTCCTCAATGGAAGGTTTCAGACGGCTCGAGTGAAAGAGAATGTTCGGAATGAAATTCGCTCCCTAGTCAATCAAATCAATGAGCGTTATGGCAGTCAAAATTATTCACCAGTAATGTATTTTGAGAGAGAAATATCTTTTGATGAGAGAGTTGCCATGTATAGGTTTGTATCTTTCCATGTTATTTTATATTTCTTATTGCCACAAAGCCGAGCAGATGCCTTCTTCCTTACCCCTATCAGGGACGGCTTGAATTTGGTTCCTTATGAATATATTGTCTCAGCATCAGAAGGAAAGGGACAGTTAATCTTGAGTGAGTTTACAGGATGCTCTAGAGCTCTTTCAGGGGCTGTTCGTGTGAACCCCTGGAATATAGAAGAGGTAAAGTGATATATACCTTGTGTTATAGACACTTTCTGAGATGATTTCAACAGGTAGCAAGCGTTATTGACCGTGTGATGCAACTTGACCAGAATGAAATAAGTCGCAAACTTCACGCAGACTACAAGTACGTTACAGCTCATTCAACTATGGAATGGGCAGAGTCCTTTTTGGCAGATTTGGAAAGAGCTTCGGAACCAGTGAATCGAGTCACAAAATTGGTTGGTAGACTGATTCAATTCATTATGGGAAAGCTGCTTACCTTTTGATCAGGGACTTGGTTTTGGTGTTGGCTTTCGTTTATTGGAATTTGAAGGTTTCCGACATCTTTCAACGGACATGGTGCTCCACAAGTTTCAGAAGTCTCAGAGACGTTTACTTCTTTTGGATTACGATGGAACTTTAACTCGTTCTGGCAATCATGCCAATCGAATGGCTCATGCATGGGCAACTCCAACATCTGCTGTCATGAATAACTTAGCAGCATTATCTCAAGACACGAAAAACATAGTTTTTATTATGAGTGGTCGTCGCAAAGACGTATTAGAACAGACATTTGAGCAACATCCTAGAGTTGCATTAGCTGCAGAGCACGGTTTCCATTATCGTTGGAGTAGGGTATGTATTACCTTACAGAATGTAAAGGAACCGCTTGACAAGTTTTATAGGACCAACCTTGGCAAGTAATGTATCCGAATGCGGATCTTAGTTGGTTAGAGGTTGCACATGAAATAATGGTCTCTTATACTGAGAGGACAGATGGTTCTTTTATTGAAGAAAAAACGGCTGGTCTTGTTTGGCATTTTGTTGATGCAGATCCAGGTTTGTATTGATACTTTGTATATATTTAGACAAGATTAACAAGACATTGTTCAGAATTTGGTTCTTGGCAAGCTAAAGAGATGCATGATCATCTTGAAAGTGTTTTAAGCTCATTTGGAGTTCAAGTTATCACGGGCAATGGATGGGTACAAGTACGTTTAAAGGACGTGAACAAAGGTGCTATGGTGAAGGTCTGTTATGATTCAAGGAATTTTCATTTTACTAAATGCTTTATAGAGAATCCTTGATGAACTGTCAAGTAATACCCCAGACTTTGTGTTCTGCTGTGGTGATGATCGTACTGACGAAGACATGTTTGCGTTTCTAGGTATATAGTATATCCTAGTTTGGTTATAACGGTTGCTTATGATATCTCAGAAACTACGTTTGAAGCAAGTGAACATCACGATGGTATATTTACTTGTACTGTTGGAGCAAAACCTTCCAATGCTCGATACTATCTTCGCGACAACGATGAAGTTGCAGATCTACTGGCAGCTTTAGCTTCCACGAGGAATAGAATGGGAGCACCTCGCTCATATACTGTCAATGTAATGTAGAAGAACTTTGAAAGGTTGATTTATTGACTTTCAGTATTAGGACTTTCATTTTAATCAAGAAGAGAAAAGTATTTCTTTTGAAAAATCGTTCTGAAGAGATGTTCCCATTCGACGTTCTACTTTTAGCCTCTATTATATATTAGATATACCTATTGATAGTCGAAATTCCAATAGTAAAGGGAGCAATGTTATTGAAGAGAGCTTATTTCATACTTTTGAATGAGAAATGTATCTATGGCAAGTTGTAAACTCGAAATATTTGGACTGTTGAGTTCATAAAGCAGTGCGATAAGAATAATTGAATTAGCCTTTGCAGCAAAAAGGTTTTGAGGGTTACACAAGCAGGTCCTCCGAAGGAGTCTTGTTGTTATCTGAGGACTTGACAAGTTGTCCTATTATTTGTTTCAAACCTAGTTGTTTTAGTATTTGAATACTTTGTAGGTTCCTTCCTATTTGAGGAATAAGCTGCCATGGATAAACTGGTAGCACTGCGTAACAAGTACCAAACTTTCTTAGACAAGCTAACCCCATTCATTTTGTATCGTTGGGTTTGCTTTGGTAAGTAAACTACTTGTTCCTTTATGTTTTTTAAGAAGGTACTCCAAAGGGGGTTTGCTTGCTCTCTTTCTTGTTAGAATATTTGTAGCACAAGGATTTTATATTATAGCATATGTTTTATTCATCTACTTACTTAACCTTTTCATACTTTTCCTGCAGCCTCAAGTAAGAAAGTCTAAGGTTCTAGTGGTTACGTTAAGTACTTGTTTTTCAGGATCGTGACGCCCTCACTTCTGTGAACGCAGAGGGTCCAACCCTTCCTGTCAGTTCTTCCGATGTAAGACATTTTCTTGCTGAGTTCTTTATATGTCTGAATCGTGTCAGGAATTTCGTCCTTTCGTTAGAAGGCTTCCTGAATTTAAATTCTGGCTCTCTGCGACCCGCGCTACTATTTTTGGTTTGTTTGCTACTGCCTTTAGAATGCTCGACATTCCTGTATTTTGGCCTATATTGGTTTGTGATAGTCATATTCTTGTGTCTTTTACAATAACTGGAATGTTTCACAGGTTATTTACTTTATTATGCTCTTTGTTGCAACCATGCGCAGACAGATTGCAGATATGGTTCAATATCGTTATTTACCATTTAACTTTGGCAAAAAGAAATATACAAGTTCTTCCAAATTCGTCGCAAGGCGCCAAGAAAACCAAGATAACGACGCTGTCGCTCTGAAAAGTTCAGCAAACGTCAAATTACCTTCTTCGGCCCAGTCACCAAGGACCAGTGGAGCCCAGTTTGATGACGTTAAAGAAAACTCCAATTCAGGGACTGCAGGAACCGTTGCTGGAGGTTCTTTGAAAACTCCTTCCCCAAGTACGAGACAGCTCCATCGTTTTCACAGAGGATAATTGAATTTCTTTTTATAAAAACTTTTGTATTTTTATCACCGCCGTTTTTTCTTTCTGCGTCGTTCTTTCCGTAGTTGCTTCAACTGCTTACGTATCTGGGACTTTGACCAAGGAACATTCTCCTTTTCCAAACCTTTTGGTCTCTGAAAACGTACCCCTATCTCTTTCATTTCATTCCAAATTTGTTCAAAGTTTTCAAACAACTCTGAGACGGAGATGTCTTCGTGCTGATGTTCCTTCTCAGACACGAGTTGCAAGGCTGGCTTTTTCTTAAGAGTCCCCTGCAAGACTTCAGCTCCCTTTCTAGTGTTTTCATACACCAGTTCCGACTCTGTATTTACTTCATTTTCTCCCAAATTTAAATAAGTTTTTACTTGATGAGCTCCTGTTTCATAGGACGTAAATAAGCTTCGCAAGCTCGTTCCCATCGCAACAATTCATGCCATTGTCTGTTTATGGAAGATCAGTTTTCTAAGTGGTCCAATTTGCCTTGTTATGAGTAAGTAGAAAGCCAATTCTTTTCCATAAAAAGTTTCATTTTCCGTCAAGGGAACATTGGGTACCATTCCAGAGTCCTGAATTGGCGCTTGTGGCGTTGAAGAGTATACAGGCAGACCCGGAACTTCGTCCCAACCAAGTAAAGTAGCATATTTTCTTTTATGGATAGTGTGTTGTAACCGTTATGCAGGTGAAGCGCATTCTTTCGGTACAAAATAGTTTGTTACACATGTAAGAGTTTATTATTGATTTTCTCAAGAGGATCTTCCGACACGTGCTTTAGTGAACTGTATGCAAAAGACGAGCGAGCCTTGAAGATGGCGTTGCAATCACTTCAACAAATGATTTATGTTGTGCAAACAGCAATTACTTGGTTCTCTACTGATTATTGGAAGACTGCAGCTTAAAGTTTGGATGTTTCCTTTTGATAAAGTAGATAACGATCTAGGAACATGGAGACCAAAGAGTTCCAATACACGCTAATACCATAGTGTGAGCTGCTTATATTTTATCTTCTTACATGATAGTTGGACTTACCGATTGGACTTTTTCTGATATCCATGCCCTTCATCCTTTGCTATCATATACCAGCATTCCACGCCATTCTTCCGGACTGCTTGCACAATCTGCTCAGACTCACTAGCAGGTACTCTCGGATCATTTTTTCCAGCTGCAACAAACAGAGGCACATGAATACGCTGAGAATGCGTCAGTGGCGATATTGACAAGAGAAATTTGCGCATTTCTGGATCTCTTTCATCACCATATTCTTTCCTTCTACTGTCTCTTCGATAAGCCGAAGTTCCCTAAGGTATAAAAGTTTCACACGGTTTCTCCGGAATAAAAGAAGGACTGTACCTCCAAATAGCTAACAAAGTTGCTAATACCAACCATATCAACTGCAGCACAAATTCTATTACCGTACTCAATAATGGATGACAGAACCATGAAACCTCCATATGAACCTCCCAACAAAGCAATTCGCTCATTATCTAAAAACTTTTCATACTCTCTTCGTATTCAAACTGAACAAAGTAATGACTACTCACTGGCTGCTTGTCTATCCAGTCTAACAGTGAACCAATATCTTTGACAGCGTCCCTTCTTCGGTACTGATCATCAAGACTCATATATCTCTTCCCATATCCGCTGGAACCTCTCACATTCGGATCCAGAATTGCCAATCCTTTCTCTAACAACAAATACTGAAACAGCGGAGTAAAAACAGGTAATGACTGCTGCTCTGGTCCACCATGAATGTGAATAAGTACTGGAAACCTTTTGGAATCCGACCTTGGCAAGTACATCCAACAAGGAATCCTTAAACCATCAAAACTATCAAACTCTACTAGGTAAGGATTAATAAAGTTCTTCCTATCTAATCCTCCTACTTCTCCAAATGTCCATCTTCTCAAAATCTTTGTATCCAACTGAACAGTATAAATATCACCAGGGGAGACTGGTGAGTATCTAGAAAAGGCCAAAACACCTAAACTGGCATTGAGACGCAATCTTCGTATAACTGAGGCATTCACTTCATGACGAGAGAGATTTGACGGATTCAAAGACGTCAGACTACTATTACGAAGCACATTTTCTGTGTTCTTTAACACTGTTTCGTTCTGTAATAAAATTCGATCCAGCTTCACCTCAGGAACTATCCGATCATCGTCTTTTAGCAAACTGCAAAGAAACAGCTCAAAACTTCCTCGATTATTCACAGTAAACGCAAACATTGAAATGTTGGGACTCCAATAATTTGCAACAGCCAATTCTTCAATATCACCTAATATATTGGTTTCTACTCGCATTAGTGGCTTTCCTAAAGAATCATGGATCCGAAGAGAATGAAAATCATCTCCAGCATCTGACACAAGAGCGATAGGACATTCCTCTACTTTCACATTTACTTTTAAGAATTTCGCAAATGAAATTGAGGTCTTTGTAGTGTTATCTTCTTTCGACTCAATACCCGGTAAAATAGATATCCATATGGAAGGATTATTCAAGTCCATTACATACAAATACGATTCTTCCAAAGATATGAAATTTCTCAGTAGAAGACGACTTCGATAAAAATCCATAGGTGACCAGCTTCCTTCGCCCTGAAAAACAATGCGAGGGACGCTAATTTCAATATGTTTATCATTATGAGCACCGAAATCAACAATATAAATGTCCCAATCCTTTCCATTACGCTCCGTACTGTAATAACATAAACGAGAGCCATCTTCATTCCACAAAATGGCGCCACATCGACCTTTATGTGTCCTACTCACAGGATAATGAAGACCACTTTCCATATCCATGTAAAACACTGAGAATTTTTCAGAACCTCCAGTATCTTTAAGATATGCAAAACCTTTTCCACCCGGCTGCCATAGGGCGTCATACACAGGTTCACTGAAAAAGGTTTGTTGTTCACGACAGGCACCAGGACCTGCAATGCACTGACAAAGTTTAATTTAACTGCCATGAATTGGAACTTGATAAGACTCACATGAATATTGGAAGTTTCCCCGAATCTCGTGGCAAACAAAATACTCCCAGACCTATCACCTCCACTGACAATGTCACACACTAGAGAGGACCTTGAAGTTTGAAACTGAGAGATGACTTGAAGCAACGAATCCGAAGGTTCCGGAACATTATCCAAAACGAGATTGCCGACCTAATTATGTTTATTGAATTTCAAACCTTCTTGAACAGTCTTTTCTACCTCTTTGCGCATATTTTTGACTAAACAAGCAAACTAGACAACGTCAAACATACGAAAAGAAATGGGAAGGAAGAAATTAAAGCACCCTCATGCATATTGATCATGCTTGACATCCTTCTAAGACATATCAAATATGGCCTTTAAAGGCACAACGTTCTTGAGAGTGTCCTTGTCTTCCGCATTTAGAGCAGTATTCCTTCATTCCAGGCAACCTCTTCGCCAAATAAATTTCTTCAAACATATCATCTAGCCGAGCCAAAATACCGTCGAAATAGAGGGCCAACTCAACAATCAGAGACTCATTCCCAGATTCCGATAGAACTTTATCTAATAGCTTCTGAATGTCAATAATAGCCACCATAAGTTCCTCTCTACAAGACCATCGAGCGATCTCAAGAATTTCACACTTGATACTGCGCATGAACCCGATAACTTGAAATTAAAACGCTACCAACCTGATTGCTTTGACAATGACGTTGAGTCATCCTCCATCCCTGATAGAAGGCAAAATTCACCAACCAGCAAAGTAATAAACAGTTACAAGGCTTCAAGTCTCTCTCCACTGTCTGCTTTCCCTAAGCAAAAGTAGAATGTAGTGGTTTGCAACTTACTCTATGACTATAATCTATCAATTCTTGAGCACCGTATGTCGGCTGGTATTCCTGAGACTGATCCTTTGACAGCTGCAACAAATGGTGCCACTTATTTTCAAACCAGTCAAGATCTTCTCTAATTACAGCACAAAAGCTGTTGGCCTGCTTTCCAAAGGTCGACTCAAACATATCACAAAGAACAACTTGCGACTGTGCTATTCGATATCTCTAAAAACATGAAATCAACACACTATTTCCTAAATGGAACAAAGTTACCGACATCGTAGACCCATTTTGTCAATTGTGCACCTGTTACCGTTCCTGACGCACATTCTTCATAGAACGAGTTCAGAGTTATTTTGGTCCACATATTGTGTTTCTCTAAAATCCACCTATTTGTTTGGGAGTTGTCAACATTTTCAAAATTTTCACCATCTATATGTATTTGACTATCGTAGTTGTTCAGATCTTCCTCAAGCACAAGCGAATGTAAATCCATTTTGACAAAGCTTGTGTTCCGTTAAAGTGAAAATCAATTTCCCGCCAAAATTCGGGCTGGGACACTCTTCTCAACAAAAAGTTTAATTCTATTTATTTCGTCTAAATAGTCAAACCAAGTTCACTTAGCAAACCATATTCACATCAAAGGAACCCTCGTGATCACAAAGATGGTGCAAACTAGAAATTATCAAAGACAACTGTCTTTTCAGCTGTTCTATTGTAGGTCTTTCTATAAATTTTACACTCTTAACATGACTACAGGTATAAACAGTACCAGCGATATGACCTGCATCGCGTTCATTCAAACTATCTCCTAATACCAAGAGATTCAAACGAGTCAAATCTACCGGAAGACGACCTAACTCTAATAAGAATGCTTTCTCTTTCCATTCCGCAGGAGAATCAGGGAACTCCTTCTCAAAATTACTTCTCGCAGAAACTACGCGAATTCCTTCTTCAATATAGCGAAATACACGAGGAATAAACTTCTTCGAAGATAACTCTACCCAACCAGTTTCTGCGTTAGTGACAATGCTTACGATTCCATGTTTCGAACACTCCATTAGTAAGCTAAGCACTAAATCTTCCAACTCATTCAGTTCCTGACGAATTGCGTTCGGCACTTCTTGGGTATCATCAACTTTTATACCTTCGCCAGCCAACCATGAAGAAGATAACAGAGTATCGTCCCAGTCTAAGATAATAACAGTCCGGTCAAAATTGGGACATACAAAAACACAGTCAGTTGTTGCAGCAACAACGTTCTCACTCTCGGGAGTCACGTCGGAGAGAGAATCTGAAGAAAGAAGCTGTATATTATCCATGGAGTCAGTATCCATAACATCCTCAAAGTCCTCAGAAATATTTTCATCTCCACGAAGCACTTTCTCAACTGCTCCTTTAATCAGTTCCAGTTCTTCTTCCTGCATTCCGGAAGAAGCGGTGTTCTCTCCTTCGCCGCAAAAAGACTCTGGGTTCTCCTCAAATACAGGAATCTTGTCTTTAAACTTGTCCTTTTGGTTGTGATGTTCTTCCTGTGTACCGAGGTTATGAATTGAGTCAGCAATATCGTTTGTTGTGGGGAACTCTTGAAAAGCGCTATGCACTGCTGTTGAAAGCGCTTTTGAACTTTCTACTTTCGCGGCTTTCAACTGTTTTTCTGTGCTTACTTGAGACTCACAACTCGAACAACCCGAATAACACGACGGACAAGTGTCAACACCCACTTCCAGCAACATATTCGAAAAACACTTCAATTACTGCAAACCAAACCCTCACTAACTCTAATCTAATCTTCTCGATAAAATAAAGGCTACCCTGTCAACAAAGCCACGCTATATGTCGAAAGACAAAAACTTTTAGGCGCGAAACCGAAACCCTCTTTGAATCCCCCTTCAAAATCGCCAAACGTTCTTTCATGCTATCTCTGTGGCCCTCCCAGAAACCAATAAACATTAAGCAAATTGTTTGAATAAGTAGCGGCCACTGAACCATCTCTTTGCTGTCATCTTTCCTAGTTCCACAATAGAAACTCCATTTGTTTTACAACTCATTATTGTCCTGAAATATTCTTAATCGAAGGGGATACTTAAGGAAGAAGCTTGGGTTCACATCACATCCAACGACAAATTCAACTGGACCAACGACTGCCATAGTAGTGGCATTAATAGTGATATTTTGTGACAACTGGCAAAGAAGGTTATTATGAATAGAACGTTCATCATATAACTATCATTTGTGTTCTACAGCATCATACCTCGTCTTATTGGTGATATCGTTCACTCGCCTTTAAAACCTATACTTTGACACTTCAATGCTGTCTTTAGCAAGCACAAGTTCCCTCTGCTCTGCTTCCATTAGAAAGACAGAAAACTTTTTCACTCTATTCAATTTCAGTTTTACTGCTCTCAACAATGACTTGGTATTATACTTGCTTTTAGCTAAATTATCACAAAATTTGCTATACTAACTACTGTATAATAACCGTTGAACCAAAGTATTTGTGTATTTCTATTGTATCTTCGTTAAATAAGGCCCTGCCGTCGAAGATCGTCATATGTACGCCTATTAAATACGTTCCCTTGTGCATCTTCGAACTCCTCCTCTTCTGGTCGAAACCGCTACAAACCTTTCGTCATCATTTACTACAGCATAGAATTTGAACTCTACCTACCTCTAGCTCCATTTGATTTTTCAACTTTGCATCCAGTCGCAACGCATCTTCTATTCCAGTTACCATATAAAAATGTCTACTGTACTGAATGCCCAAGAAACGTAAACCTTGAATGTGTTTGGCTTCTGTGAAATGTCTCTCAAAGGCTCGAGGACCTCTATAAGTCTCATTTCCACATATTTCACACGTGTATTCCAAATTAAGGCCGTACAACTTGTACAACCAATATGGAATCGGTTTGCCATCCCTAATCAAATTCTCATTGACTGAACAGTCTCATTTCGAACAAACCAACTAACCATCCTAAAGGAATATTCTTTGGATTGTAGATTGGCTTTTCTTCTTCCTCTCCTTCTTCTTCACTTTCTTCTTCAGGGTTCTGAAGTGCTTGTTCTTCTGAAATTCTCTCTGCTTCGATTTCGGTATATGACTGTGATAGCTTCTTTTCCACATAAGTCTTCGTATTTGCTATCTCATCCGCCAAAATTTCCTCACAAAGATACTGAATAAGCATTTCCATTTTGGCGACTTCCTTATTATTTGCAATGTCAGATGTTCTCATCATCTCTCCGCCATTGCCGCGGTTCCTTGAATGTTTCCGAGAAAACATGGAGGCAGGCAGCGAAGATAATTCTCTAAGTCGACTAGGCAGTAAATGATATAAGTGAAACGAAAACACTAAAACGTACTTGTTTTTGGTTTCAAGAAGTCTCTTTGCTCTTTCAATTGGCGTTCCTCCACATTTTAAACCCATCGATAACAACATCTTCTTCATTTCCTCTGGAGATACATTGGCTTCTAGTTCCTCCGCACTGTTGAATTCTTCCAATTTGACAGCTGCCTTTATAGGAACAACTTAGAAACAATGCATGCTCCGTTTCCTAACATATAACCTACCTCAGAGACTTCTGCCTTCCAATTCTGTTCAAATTTTGCTTCGAGGTTTCTTCTTTCAGCTGTTTCATCTCTTAAAGGCCGCAATTTTCGACTAAAATCTTCCAAGTAATTCAGCAAAGAAGAGAGATAAGTCTGATATGCTTTCTTGTTCTTGAGCTATACCTCACAGTGATACAATAACTACAAACATGCAACTCTATGTTCTTACCGATTTACTGAAGAGCTCAAACTTGTAAAAAGTACTCAAATAGTCGATATAGTCAACCTCGGGTGCTCCTTTGATATTGACAAAAACCTCATAAAAACTCGAAAGGTCCAAATACCGGCCTAAATAAGTAAAGTAATCACAACTTCGAAAGGACCAAAAAGACAAAATACCATAATTTTCCTCTCCAGAGAAAACGAGTTTTGGTTCCGTCAGAGCAAGCAACTCTTCCTCTTGTTTCTTGGCAGTTAATACGGAAGATGAATCCAATTCGTTCCCTCTATTTCCGGTCTTCCTATAAGACTCCTTTATTTCTCGGAGTCTTTCGTAAAACAACGAAAGACGTTCTGGTTGTTCCAGATATTCAATTTCGGCAGCTCTAGTTCCTACATTTCGTTATAAGTCATAATATACGAATATTAGGTGTGCTACGAATACCATCTTCGTCCTCATAGAGTTGTAAGAGTTTCTGATATCTGTCCTGAATGAATTCTACGAGATTCCTGACTCTTTGTTCGGTCTCCAGTTTTGGAAGATAGGACTAGGCAACAGAGGATAAGATTAGGAGAGTCTTTACTTGCATCCCGTCTTAAAAATACCTTTGGCTTTTCCTTTAGTAACTTTGTTGCTAGCTTCACAGCTCTTTCAACGTCTTCATGATACGTTCTTGTGAGTTCCAACACAGACGCGGCCATGACTACTTGAACAAGTAATTGATTGACAGACAATGAAGAATTGGCGAACTTTCTACTTCATCTATTTTAAACTTGCTATCAGTTTATGTTTCATGTCATCTTTCCATAAGCTTCTTTGAAATATCACATTTATATATATCCGCTCAACGCAGTTTTGGAACTGATTCTATGGTTATTGTGTAATTTGATATGGCAGCCGTGCTCTTTGAAGATGTCTTTTCAGTAACTGAAGTTGATATGGTAAAGGACCCTAAGGACCCCTCCCGTAAAGTCAAGGAAAAGAAGTTTGATAAAGGTAAGGCTTGATTTGGGATATTTTAGCTTCTTCTAAGAGACTTCGCGAAGTTTCGAGGATTCTCTGTTATGGAGAAAATTATCAGACCGAGCTATTGTTAGATATAAACAACGAAATTTATCCTATTCGAGAAAAAGAGAAGTTCGAAATGGTTTTAGCACCAACACTGTCTCTGGATGGTCGCCCTGACGATGGTTTGTATCATCCTTCCGAAGAACCGAGTTTGCTCGACAAGTTTGAATATGGCATGTATGGCAAAATTTTTAAATTTGCTGAGGAAATTGGAAAGTCGTGAGTATCTTTTGATTTTGTTTTATTGATGTCTCACACACTAGCAAGTGTTGTGTATATCTCTTTCGGCGGTTTACTTATGGCTTTGAAGGGAGAACCTAGAATTATTACTCCGCAATCTTTCGAGGTCGATTCCGGAATCTATATCCTCCTTCGGAAGTTGTGATTCCACGATAAAGTAACGTTTCTTCTGAGAATAGTTTGTCTAATCTCTGTGCGGGAAGCTTTTGGTTAGGAACACTTGTTTGAACTCTTCTGCAGTGAAGTAAAAGCATTATGGAGAATATGTGTTTTCTACACATCTTTCAACTTTTTGTATCTCGTTTATAAAGTATTGTTTCATTTTTGTGGTTCAGTGATAACCCGAGTTTCAACTCGGGTTTCATAATTCCTAAACTTGGCGGGTATTTTGTAATTGGATGTCTTTGAGCAAAGAGAAAAGAGTGCAACTGAATGAAGAGTCGCTTTTAAACCAACGTTATGGAATCCCACAGTTGATAAGAGATCTTGAAACACTTCAAAGAGACTGCAGACTAGAAGACTCATTAGAGATAATAGGGAACATTTTGCAGATATGGCATATGTGGGCAAACAAGTTGAGCCCAAACATGGAGTTCGGAAGGTTTCTTTCTAGGCTGCAAGCCCTTCAATCGTTAAAGGGAATTAAAAGCTTTTTGGCTGATCAAAGAGAGAGGAAAATAGTATCAAACTTCGAAACAACTAACGAAGATATTCCTGTCGACTCTAAAGTTCTTATTGACACTCCTATTTCTCCGTGTATAAGTAGGAGAAATCTGAATAGTATCGAGGACAATATCGTTGACACGGAACATCTTTCTGATTCTTTCTCTGAGGGTTTTGTTGAAGTTGATGGCGGTTCCAATATTGAGCCTACTCAAGAATTCGATTTTTCGTTTGAAGATTGTGAACAAGATAAATAATTCCTCAGCAGTCGCCTTACGGTTGGCAAAGCTACTCGTTATGAAATAACAAAGTTAAAACCAAAAATATCGAAAATAGGTTTTATCGAAAACTTTAACTTGCTGCTGAACGCCTTTCCCTTATAAACTTTTGGAACTGGAGATATGTTTCTACTCTATCGAACTTGTAACAATCAAAAGCTGCTTCTGCAGCCGTTCCACCTAAAAAGTAAAATCCTGCTGCTGAAGATATACAAACAACCAACGAGGTCAACGGGCTCTTCGAAAACTTCACGCTGTAATATGTTCCTAAAGCGAATCCTGCAACAGCTGACAACTCTTTAACTTGCACATTAGTTTGTTCCCTTTAAGATAACCCATTACCAACCTCCCGTTCTTTTAACTTTCTGCAAAGTGTTTAGTCTCTCTCCATAAACTGGATCTGTCGCGATGAATGCTTCCCGTTCTTGTTTTGTTGGAACAGCATACTTTCCATCCAAAGAATCTAGGAAATAGGCCAAACGACGATTTTTCTCAAGGTAACTTTAATTTTTCTTTTAACATAACAAAGGTAAAAATTCAGCAATTCCTTACTGGTGCCAACTTTGTAAGTAAAACGGTTCATCTGAGCTTTCACTCATTTTCTCCAACGCGAATTTATTCTGACCAAAATGAGTTGTCAAACATTCATTTGCATATTTTACGGGTTCTTTAGAGCTGAAGAGTTACGTCCATAAAGTACTTCAGGGGACTAATAAGGATCTTTAGTTGTTTTTGGCAACAAGAAAACCATCTCTTATTTACCGTTTCGACCGGGGACACAATCTCCCAATCTTCCCCGTTAAGTTTGTTAAAAAAGCAACTTCGTCTTCCTGTATGACACGCTACTCCCATTTGATCAACTTTAAGTAAAACAGAGTCTCCATCGCAATCTATGTAAATATCTTTTAACCACTGAACCTGACCTGAAGTCTCTCCTTTCCTCCACAAAGAATTTCGAGAACGTGAATAGTAACACACTCTTCCTTCCTTGATAGTGACAAGAAGTGCTTCGCGATCCATCCAAGCTAACATGAGAACTTCTTGTGTATCATACTGCTGAGCTATGACAGGAATTAAACCATTTCTGTCAAACTTTACTCGTTCCAATAAAGTTGACGATTTTTGGGTAGCACACAAGTGAAGTGTTGCTTGTCTTTCACGCCACGTTAAGTTGCCATTCACTAGTCTTGAAATTTTATTTTGACAATTGGAATAGGAAAAACTCTTGCGAGAAGGATAAGACGCAAGATGTTTGCTTCTCCACGGTGCGTGACAAAAACCAAAGGCCCAAGTCATGAATGCAAAGGGAAGTCTTCCATTCTTGTCGCCTTGGACTGTTGGTTTCTGTAGCAGCATATTTGTTTATGAAGTCCAGAGATAGTTATGACAAAGTAGAAGAAAAGAACCATACAGAAGAATTTTACGTTGAATTGGAAGATGTCTTCTTTGACTCACTTTCGGACCACTTTGAAGAAAGGGGCAATAGCTTTCCTGGTAAGGAACTACAGCCAAGTTGTTTCTCTAGCTGATGTTTATCTTAAATGAAAGTAGAATACGTAGAAAACAACTCACATTCTAGTTCTACAACTAATGAAGAATATGAAAATGGGAACAAGTTCAAGAAGCGGGGAAGAAGAAAGAAGAAACACAAGTCTGAAGCCCAAGCAACGGAAGTCTCTTCAGCACAAAAAGGGAACATTCAGAGGAAAAATTCTGCTTTTCCTGGTATGATAGTTGAACGTTCGAAACCAAGATCAGTGTTAAGAGAAGAAGACGGCAAAAAGGAAATGGAAAACAGATTCTTTGCAGAACTTAGACTGTTGAAGGAGCATGTGCTTAAGAAGGAACAGGATTTGTGTGTCATTAATTTTTCGAGGCAAGTTCAGAAGCGAATTTTAAGAAAGTTGTTTATTCATAGTTTTTCTAGTTGTCAAGTTGGGAAGAAGAAGTCACGTTTGATTGCTTCTGCATTGGCACTTGGACCAGGGTTCCAAGTTACGGCTTCTTTTGATTGTTCTAATAACGTTTTAAAAAATGCCGGGACTCGATTGTTGGCCGAAGCAATAAGAAGCTCAAACGTGTCCTTAATTCTGTTAGATCTCTCAAAGAATAGAGTGGGAGACGAAGGCGCTGCTTTTTTGTTCAAATCTTTGGACTCGCAGCAACTTCTTTCGACTTTAAATCTCTCTTGTAATGATATTGGTCCAGTTGGAGCTAAAGCTTTGGTTGATTATTTGGGAAAGAATTCAGGTGGCCCAGAATCGGTTGATATTTCTTATAATCATATTGGTGACGCAGGTGCTTTTGACATGGCAAATATCTTCTTGTCCAGTTTTTGTAACATTCGATGGCTGAACTTGTGCAATAATTCTATTGGTCCAAAGGGTACAGAAGCTCTGATTTTTGCCTTGGCAGAAAGGAATTTATCCGGTTCAATCGGACAATTTCATTTGGATTTATCTTGCAATCATTATTCGAGAGAAGTTCTAAACACAGTGGAAAGATTGAAGAAAAAAAATGATAATTTCGAAATAATTTTGTCACAAGATTATCTTCAACAGGATACTATCCTTGGAGATTCTCTTGAAAGGAATAACCATCTGCAAAGTGTTGAAGCTGATGAAGAGTTTGATTCGACTGGAGAAGGCTGGTGCAATTCTGAATCAGTTCAAGATATTTTCAATGCTGCAAATACTATTGAAGCATGGCTTTGGAACACAGAGAAAGGTCTTTTCTGTCCAGAACAAGTCAATGAAGCGTACGAGAGTATAATCAGATATTTGGATGAGGAGTTGAGCTTCAGTGAAAATAGCAACTACAACGTATTATCTGCTGAACAGTCACAGGACGACGCAAGTGATACACAGTACAGAAAGAGAGTCTTTGATAGCAAGTCAGAAGTCTGTGATTTACCACCTGCTGTAAGAGCTACTGTGGAGCTTTTGGATATCTTAATGCAACCCATTTTTGATGATTTGTTCGAAGGTTGCTCATACAAAGCGCTAATTGAAGGAGATGAGTGTTTTAGAAAGTGTAACGAGAAGGATGACGAGCTAATCACACCATATACTATTTGTTCTCAGTCACGTATAGTTTTTCCCCGACTTCGGTATTGTCGTTTCAAGTGTATTGAGATAATTTGGAAGCTTGTTTGTTTCCGCTTTCAGTGTATAGATAAGTATGTCATTGGAATTGAACTTGTCTCACTCCGATACTGATATATCGCGAAAGTTTGTTGTCGTACCAGGGTATTACATCGCGATGTTTGGAATTGCTAGCAGAATATCCTCAAAGTAATTGTTTTCAGAATGTATTGTTGAAAATATTCGAGGAAGCGTTTGGGTCTGGTAAGGATGTTGTTCAGTATGTAGTCAGAGCAAATCCTGATTAAGATATACTTTTAGAAAGAAATAATGATATATTACTCTGGTCATTTATACTTCCTTGGTCATTTGCTTCCAATACAGCATACAGTGTTCTGCATGTTATTCGAGACGTCTACAAATTGTAAGTCATATGGGCAGACTGTTATCAAACTCATATACTCTTTACTAGGAATTCTTTACTGAATGAGAAATTTCCTAAAATGGGGAATTTAACGGCATTGAGTACTGTTTCACGTTTTGCTAGAACTCTGAAAGAAAGAGCTGATCAAGTTGAAGAAGTGCGTATAGTTCTCGAGAGTAATAAGGACTGGCATGAGCTGCAAGAGGAGATATTTCCAAAGCTCCTGGAAATGGCTTCTTCGTATGCTCTTGGTGACGAGAGATGTTGTTTGGGAGGAAAGAAGCCTGCCAGATCGAGTTTTAATTCTGGTCCTCAAATAGACTGGGCTGCTATTTTTCGAGGATTCCCTGGAAACTCTTTTTCCAGATTATCTTTGGGAAGGTAATACCAAGAGGGTTCGACAAATTTAAAAGTAATTTGAAGAATGTGAACTTGCAAATAAAAAACATTTCGTACTTGAAAATTTTTCTGCGCATTTTTTTCGAGTGGAATGGATTCGTATTTATAACAAATGTCGGTTTGGCGTTTTAGCAGTGTGTACTTTATAAGCATTGCGACTATTCTTGGAACAGGTATTCTTGGGCTCCCTGTGACACTTTATAGTTGTGGTTTCTGGCCTTTTTTGGTTGTTTTTTCTGCCGTATTGTTAGCTCAATTATGTGTAGTTTTTGCCTTTGTGGAACTTTTACAACGAACTGATGCATCACTCTCCAAATTGACAGTTGAGTTATATCCTATCAATTCAAACGGTGTGGAAGCAGTTGAACCAATTTCTGACAGTTCAAATAGCCGTATCCCAGTAGAACAGACGGAAGATACTTCAGCGTTGAAGAAGTTCGTGCAGTCTTCCATATCTGGTGTCAACGGGACAACTTTTTCGGGTAAGTGGAATCCCTTGATTGAAGTGTCTCCAACTGCCTTTCCATTTAGAAGGGAAACCTGCGACTTCTCTCTTCACTATGAGTGTTTTGTACCTGAAGAATCCATTCGTTCGCATTCTCTTTGAGCTCACTGTTTTAGTTCATTTTGTGAGCATTATGACGAGTTATGCTCTAGCAGCTCCACAAAGTTTTCGACAATTTTTCGGCTTGGAGATTTCCAACACTTTCACCACCACTTTGGTTTTCGTTGTGTTGTGTTCCTTACTTGTATGCTTTGTATTACCTGGTGCCTTGAATATAGTATCGATTGCCACTGCTTTGAAAGGAGCCATTTTGATTGTATTAATTGCACTTGTTGCCGCTGTAAGCCTTAGAATAGGCCAGTCATTTCAAAATCGTTTTTATTTTCTATTCGATTCCTTTTTGATTGGAACAGTCTCTCTCGGTAGTGTGGTTAATGTAATGCCGGTTACTTGGTCTCAGTTGGGTTCTCAAAAGGATAGTCGAACTGTAAAGTTGTATCGCGTTTCTGTCGTTTCGGCAGTCGTTACTTGTTATATTCTTTGCACCGTTTGGTGTCTCGCAATATTATTAGTTGTTCCACAAACTTCATCTGTGGACTCTCTTCAAACTGCTTACAAATTAGGTCAAATTTCAACGGTTCCTTTGGTTTCTCAACTTCATCAAGTGCAGTCCATTCCTAATATTGTCTCTTTTTTGGTAAATGGTTTCATTTGTCTTTCCACAACAGTCAGCTTCTTAGTTATGGGAAGTGGTTTCAAGAGTGTATTGGATGGATTAGCATTTCGTTGGACAAGACTTGACGCAAATCTAACTGGAGTTCCTCCTACATGGAAACGGATTGGAGAAAACAAGATGCGCTTAGGACTATATTTCTCCTCTTTTGGTTTGATTGCGTTGTTAGCAGCATCCAATCCTCATTCTTTTATGCGCATTTTGGAAGGGTTTACTTCTCTTTGTTTGAACATGGAATCAGGTTTTTTTGTAGGTTGGATGCTTCTTTCCAGCTTATCAGTTGTAAACTCTATGGAATTGTCGCTTCCTTTGAGAAGATACACTCTTATGATTTTGGGATATTTCATAGAAGTTTTCTTCGCCTTGGCAATAGCAGCTAGTGTTTTATATCTAATTCTCTAGATGACTCTGGGAAACCACGAGGAGGAAAGAAGTGGTTTGCTCATAAACTAGTGCACTTTCGTCTGAAAACAATAGCAAGTTATTCGATATTTTGCTGGTGATTGTTGTTCCCTTGTCTCCGTGAAATTTACCTCCTGGTTAATGTATTCACCAAAATATGGAGAAGATTTACCGTTATCCATTCTCAGTATTGTTGGAAAACGAGAAAATGTAAAGGCTTATTCCGGAATTGTTTCGTAAAAGTGTTCGCTTTTGCAATGAGAGCAATAGAACGCTTCGAGATTTCTGATTTTGTAATCTTCACTGTAAAGTGCTTCGCACCACAGCTGGTAAAATGAAAAGTTTATCGAAAGAGCGAACTGCCTGTTTTCTGGCTGCCACATGCAAAGGAGACTTTCCTGTTTTGTACAATCAGAAGAAGACTCGACTGAATCTTTGTTGTAACCCAGTGCATTGTTTGAAGACCGGACTGTTAGGATACAAACATTTCTCGTTGTTAGCTGGTAAAGCAATCAAATTAGCTATAGACCAGACATACCCAACTTATTTGTCTCTACTTAAAAAGCTATATTGCCTCACAAATATGAGACTAACACTTGGAAATTCTGAAGCACAAGTAAATCTCTCACGAAGAAGAGATAACAGACGAAGCACAGGCAGGCTGTTTGTACTCAGTGACAAAATTTATGATTTTTTAAAGGAAGTTATAAAAGAAGAAAATTTCGTCTTCGAGGATAAGGTTACTTTAAAGGAATTGGCTGGGACTCAAACCACTCAGTGTCTCGCTGGTGACAAAGAATCGCTATGGAAGGTAGAACAACTCTTCAACTTTGGCCGTTTACAAGAGCTTTCACGAGAAGATGCCCTGTTTTTATTGAAGGAAGCTGCTAGCAGAGGAGACACAAGCACAGTACGTTGTATTATTACGAAACTCGAGGGTTTGCCTACCAAACCAGATTACCCAGAGTATAATTGTTTGATTGTTTCGCTCCTGGTTGAAAGAGATTTGGAGAGTATTCGAAGAGTTTTGCGAGATTGGGGTTTTTCGAAGAAGTGCAGTCTAGATGGAAATAGGGTGCACAGCTTAATAGACCTTTGCTTTCGTCTAGTTAATGATTGTATTGTAAGTGACGTACTGCAGGTGGTAGAATATATCTATGAAGTTGGAGGAAGAGCAACAACGCAAACCTGGAACCGCATTTTTGGAGTAGCTGGTAGACATGACGTGGAACAAGTGTTAAGCGTATATCGAAGCATGTTGAGTTTAGATCGACGAGCATTGAATCAGACGACATATAACCTGCTTATTAGTATTTTCAAACATTCCCAAAGTTGGAACAAATCGGTAACGACAAGTTTGTTATTTGAACTTAGTTGTGAAGCATGTTATAGGCCGCATGGGTTGGCGCAATGCTGTACAATGGATTAAAGCCAGATGCTTACACGTGTAACAATCTGCTTGACATTTGCTTATTCGTTAGAGAATATTTTCGTGCAAGTAAGCTCCTTAATACTTTTGCGAGTTACTTACCGAACGATTCCCAAGAATATATAATTGCATTTATGAAACGCTATCAGATAGCTCCCGATATTTGTACTTACACTCAGTTGTTAAGGCTTAGCGGTCGTACCCTTTTATTTGATGACGTCAGTGGAAATGCGGTGGATACAGAAATGAGCAGTGGGAGAGCAATTCGGTATATATGGAATTTGGTTCATAGCAAGTTAAACCCAGACTTAACTTTTTACAACGCATTAATCGACGCTTTTGTTCGGGTGGGTGATATTGATGGCGCTCAGGAGGCATTTGATAGCTTAGCATCCCGTTCTTTGAAACCAGACGTGATCAGTTACAATTCATTGATGCATGGCTATGCGCGTAATGGTGACCTCTCAAGTAAGATATCCTTAAAAGCAACGATTGTTTCCGAAATGTCAACTCATAGGTTGTCTCAGTTTAATGCAAAGGATGCGAGAGACTGGGGTTCGAATGGATGAAAGAACTTATTGTATAGGAATTGTGGCTTGTAAAAAAGCAGGAGATCCAGATTGTGCCATGGTAAGTAGAAACCTTTAAAGAGTTTTTTCATCTTTTGAATTGTCAGTAGAAAATATACTTTGAAGCATATGAAAATGGACGAGCACAGGGTGAGGTACTACATCATGCTGTGTACACAGCTTGTGGGGCAAAGTTTGAAAACGCCAGACGCATTTGGAAGGCCATGACTGCAGTTTATCAACCGGGTCTGTCAGTTTGCTTGACTTAGGTTTGGGAAAAGTAACTTCTAATAGGTTTTGCAAGTTACAAAGGTTTTCTAGGTTGCTGTGGCGCTGCAGGGCGTATTGATATTGCACTGGAAACTGTTCGAGAAATGAGGCAAAGAGGACTAATTCCTACGAGGGAATTATTTGTGGCCTTTCTTAATGCTTCAAAAAGACATAAGAAACTCTACAAAGGAATTGAATCTCGGTATTATAACATGTTGAGAAAAGAATGTGGCATTATTGTTTTATAAAGTTGCCAACTTTGTTCGAAAGAAAATATCCTTACTTGAATGACAGTCATTCTATTCGTGGATTGCATGTATCCACGTGGCTCGTTGAACCCATTTTGCAAATGTCGCTTCAACCTCAATCGTCACATGGATTAGTAATCGGGATACGATCACCAGCATTGACGTTGAACACACCAGCGGAAGTGTGTAAATTTCCAAAGCCAGACTGTCAACATCAAAGATCCGACGTTGCCACGTTGCAATCATACTAAAATAGAAATTGCAAACGTTTGTTGAATTGTTGGTCGTTCTTAACTTGTTTGCCCGTTGAAATGACAAGATGTCACGTCACTGAGGAAGCCAACTAGGAAAATATCCTTTAAACCGTTCCTACCCACAACGTAGTGGATATTCTGTCAGTCTGAGTAACAGTCAGTTCAAAAAGCTTGAACCAGCATGAGTTATGTCATATCTACCAAAAAGAAAACAAAGTGAAACGGAGGAAGCTGGCTCTTCCCAAGAACAAGCTCACGTAGTTGATAGATCCTTTGCACCACGACTACCTCCTCTAAGAACGCTATTTGAAGGCAAGATCTTGGAGTTGCTTCACTTTAAAATATGACGCTTTGGTTAGGTACGGCTGCTCTTCCAAGAATAAAACAAAGCCTCACAGAGAGTGAAGGTGAAAATCTTCCCAGTTATTCTTCCAGAAGACCTTCTATTCCTCTCATAACCCAGTCACCCTCTTCGCAAGCAGCTCCAGGTACTGAACGATCTCCTTATCATCAGTTGAAATTTACAGCCGATGAACCATATACTGAAGTTTCTCACCTTGTTTCAGCTTGTTCTAACACGAGACAGTTTCCGCTGTTGTCTGGCCCTGGAGTATCCAGCTTAGAAAAGCGCTCTTCCAGTTTATCCACAATCGAGGAAGAAAGAGAGACAATTCGAAGCAGAACAACAAAGAAAAGGAGCTATCCTCTTCCTATACTTTACGAACAACAGTCAGGTGAGCTCCTCAAACTTTGTTCAAGCTGTACCTCTATATCAATCTGATTTGTGCAAATTTTATATTATAGAAACCAAGTCGCGCAGAGAACAAAGCTATGCCACTTCTCTTTTAAAAGAAAGTGAGGAACGTGAACCCGAGATAGCCCATGCTCATCATTCTCAAACAAGGGTACCTATCTTCCAAACAACCCAGACTGAAGTCTCTTCTGAGTCTAAGTCAGCGTTTAAGCCAGTAGTCCTGTCGTCAAAATTACTGGGTCGATATGAAGAGGAAGAAGAAGAAGAAGAAGAAGCGCAGTCAGGTCCTAGTTCAACAAATGTATCTTCTTCTCAAGTTTTGGAATTGTTGCAGTCTAAAGGAAAGAAAAATCTCTCGGAGGAAGAGAGAAAAACTTTGAAAATTTTAAGAAATCGACTATCTGCAGAGAAATCTAGACTGCGTCAAAGACAAAGAATGGCAGAAATGGCCAGGCAAATTCAGGAATATGAGGAGGCTTTGAATGCTATTCGCAGTGAAGCAAATGCATTGCTGAGATATGTTGAGCGTCTTGAAGCATTTTGTAGACTAACTGGAATACCTGATTATGAATTGCAGCGACCCACATTAAAGTTTTTACCACCTTAGAGAGTAATTATTAGAAGAATTTTAGAGTGTATAGATGGTCCCTCTATATTTCGTTTGTTGCGCAAGTTATAAAAAGATAGAAAAAGGAAGAAATTCCAAGTGCCTCTTCCCAAAGAAATTACAAAGTAAAATAGTCTTTTTCCTTTTCTCTCACCCTCTCTGTTTATGTTAATTTTTAGACAAAAATGAAAACATTAAAAAGAAAGCTAGAGCAAAAAATAGTTATAAAATAACGTCACTCTTAAGACGAAAGCCTATGGAAGAAGATAGGCAAGTTCATATATCAGACATTGTAACAAAAGAATTTGCCTAAAACCCCTTTAAGTTAAGAAGTTCATTCACGTCTTTGACATATCTGATTAGGTGAATGAAACTATAAGGAATAAATACATCCAATTGTTGTATCAAGAAAAATATACCAACATCCCGTCTAACTCTGACTCATATTTGTATTGTTTTGACTAGCAACTAGACTACTGAGAACCTCATTTTGAAACTTCAATATCATGCATTCTCTCTCCAAATCTTCGATTCTTCCCTTCAACAGTCGAATGTTATATAGTGTATCTTCCATGTCCTCGTAAGTCTGACAACCAAAACATGAAGAACGTGTGGTTTCCTCATAGTATTGCTGAGCGAGTTGAACAATAAGCTCAGGACCCAATGCTTGAACTCCTTGAGGTCCCAAGTTCATTAGAAATTTGGCAAAATTTTGACTTGGATTTAAATAACTAAGATGCGGATAGTCACTCATCTCTGTGTACACTTCTTCTTGTGTTACACTTTCTGAACGTGTACTGGACGCTGAAGATCGTAACGGCTGTTGTAACTCTCCCAAATTTGCTCTATAAGACTCATTGATCTCTATCCCTCCTGTTCCTGTTGTCATTTTGGCATTATCCATTTCAAATTCATTTGCCGAAGATCCAGTTATGACCTTGTCCTCGTTGTGTAAACTCTCAGGTGTAGCCCAAAGATGTTCATATGAGTAACTAGAGCCACTTCGAGCTGTTGATGACTGTGTCCCTTCCCCTAGCCTTACTGAGAGACCCTTCATTTGAAAGTCTTCCATGGAGGTATTCGCCAAATATTGAGAAGAATACGGATGAAAATGTTCATTCGCTATGAGATATTTACCGTGTTGACTGTCCTTGATTTCTACCAGGTCAGTAAAAGGAGCAGAAGAATGGTAGAATGCTTCATCTTGAAAGCTCGAAGATTGCTCCGCTGTCCTTCTGTTTAGCTCTTCCTTTGGCATATCTACTGATTGCAACGAACCAAGAAACAATTGTTGGGTTTCCTCTATTGTTTTGGACTTATCCTGAGCATCAAAACTGCCAATGCTTTCACTGCTCTGATAATCCAGTTTCGACTCGAACACCAAGTTATCTGCTTCAACATCTTCTGGATCTTCCTCGACAAATTCTTGTCCACTTGCACTTTCGGGAAAAGCCTGAACACGGTCCTTCTGTCTTTGAAGACGCCTCAGTTCACTAATGACCTTTCTCTTTTTTTCGTCTCCTAAAAATTTTTCTCCATTCGAGTCTTCGCGGAGTTGCTGTTCTAAATATTCAATGAGTCTATTGATGCTCTGAATTTTACGATATGGCCACCTCCGGATTCCATACTGTCTGCAAACGTTTTTTATGACTGTCGAACAAACTCCCAGCTCTTTAGCAGCTTCTTCCAGAGTTCGACCAAAGTAATTCTTAAGACAGTCAAGTGTCAACGACTTTCTTTGCTTTGGCATTTATTCTAGCTGTTTAAGTTTTCAACCATACAACACTTTAGAAAACTACAGCAAACGAGCATGGTTCTAAATAAACAATATGAATTGATCTCCGCTTTCAAGTCTAGCTCGTTCTTACACTCTACAGCCCTCCCACTCGTTCCTCAAGAACGCTCTTTCAAGATAAACTTCTGAATATATAAACCCTAAATCTAAATTCTAAGGACGCTTCTCTGAAAATTTATAACAGATTTTGTTGTATTTCTCTAACTACGCAACCTTTCCAAAAGGTACGAACGAAGGGATGGAAAAGTTGGAAATTCTGATAGTGTATAGTCGCCTGTTCGACGTGGACGTGGAACCTCGAAATAGAATTCCTCTCCTTTGAACTGGTCAAATTGGTGAGATTTACTTCCTGAAGGGAAACTTTCCACCTTGTCGCGTAGACTGCGGTGGACCCTTCTCTTTATGTCGGACCCTTCTCTTTATGTCCCTTGCTTTAGGCGTTTACACTTGTTTGAATGAGTACGAAATACAATCTTGTATCACACACTTTCATCAAAAATGTATGTGATACATATTAAAACTTTATACTGTTCTATCTTACTAGAGGGAATGTACTACTGTAAACCTTTGCTTTGAACATCTAAGTTACTTACTAATAAATGCTATACATTCAGGAGCCTGAAAATACTTTGTGGCGCGGTTTCATAAGATTGTACCTTTAGATATAATTTCTATTGTGCACTCGGTACTCGTTCATCAACGTAACTCACTTTTCTTCTTAGAAATAACAACACTTTGCAGGTGTTAAGAATCCAGTAACACCCATTGTTCAAGCTCCATAGCAGTCATAGACACAAAAGTTCAAGGAATTCTACCGTGCAAATAGCTTAGACTCTTTATTCAAAATTTACTTGGCGGACACCATCCTTATCGACTACTTTCATAATAAAGTTCTTTTGATTGATAACAAATCGTTTGCTTAGCTGCTGAATACAACGTTTCATCAATTCTATTCCTTGCTCCAAAGTGATACTAGGACGTTCAGAGCTCTTGCACAACAGTATTTGTTAACTTACTCTCTTTGATAATATCGATCTAAAGTTCCCAGTATAAAGAAGGATGCATATCCTTGAGCAGTATGATCAAGCTTTTCTAAAGTACCAAGATAATCAATGTAATAGAGAGAAGGACCAGAAATTGCATCAAAGCCTCCTAAGAGTAGATTCGCCAAAACCGGGGCTTCCCTGAAGAACATTTTAGCTAAGCGTTCAAACGACAACAAAGTGATCCTACCGTATCAGCCTAGCTAGTTCCCCACGTATAAAGTTTGCAACAGCGTGAGTACTCAACTGCAACCCTGTCTGGAATTCATAAAGGTGAAGATTCTTCTGTATATATTCCGTAAACTGAACAAAGTCACCAGGTTCCCCACCCATAGCTAGGGTCTTATGACTGTCAAGTTCCATTATTTTGTCAACATCGTCTTTCATTACTATAACCGAACGTGCATTTGAAGTATCTGCAGCTGATAACACAAAGTCTTTGCCGACTAGAGCGATCACCGAATCCATCAACTTCAATCCAACTTAAAAATTGTCCTTTATTGCAATGACATGCCAAGTTCCACTCTCTAGGCTTACAAACTAATTCTTTGCACTTTGGACATTATTTACCTGGAACTCTTTCATTTTTTCAACCATGGCCGCTCCAATAGCTGCTGGAGATCGAACAACTGTAGCACCGGCACTTTCAAGAGCACTTATCTTCGAAGCAGCTGTCCCTTTTCCTCCAGAAATAATGGCACCTACCAAACCAATCAACTGAAAGTCAATCTCGCAACTTGTAATATACAAACCTGCATGACCCATCCGTCTACCAGGAGGCGCTGTAACACCTGCTATGAAAGAAACAACCGGTTTCTTTATAGAAGACTTCTTTAATAGTTCAGCAGTTTCTTCTTCTTCGTTTCCACCTACAGACGCATTGAGCATTAAGTTTCGTCCACCAGTATTGATGATACAATCTTTACATACCTATCTCACCAATCATAACGATACCTTTTGTATGCGAATCGTTCAAAAACATATCAACACAATCCATGAAGGTTGTCCCATGAAAAGGATCGCCGCCTATTCCAACAACAATGCTTTGACCCAGATTATATTTTGTCGTTTGATCCACAGCTTCATAAGTAAGAGTACCCGAACGAGAAACAACTCCAATACAACCTGGTGAGTGAATATAGCCCGGCATAATGCCAATTTTGCACTCGTTAGGCTTCAAAATGCCCGGACAATTGGGACCTATCAGGCGAGATTTCGTGCTATCATTCAACAGGGTCTTCACTCTAACCATATCTTTCTGAGGGATTCCCTCAGTTATACAGACAATAATTCCAACTTCTGCTTTGATTGCTTCTTCGATGGCTCCAGCGGCACCTGGAGGGGGTACAAAAATAACCGAAGCGTCTGCTTTAGTTTCTTTCACAGCCTAGATCCCGTAACTATACTTTGCGATGTCAACTCAAAGACGAATCTATCTCACCTCTTCTACAGTTGCAAATACTGGGCAACCGAGATGCATAGTGCCTGCTTTCTTAGGACTGACTCCTCCAACAATTTTGGTTCCATACTCAATAGACTGTTGACTGTGAAAGGTTCCCTGGCGACCAGTAAACCCTTGAACAATAACTTTGGTGTTTTTATCAACATAAGGTGGAGGTCTGTTTGTTACACTGGAGGATGAAAATAGTCTCGGACTGGAGCAGGCAAGTGTCCTCCACACTCTTTTCAAAGAACCAAATAATGCACAAGACATGGAACTCAATACACTCAAAAAATTGTTCGATTATAACGTGCGAGTGAAATCATTTGGTTGGGCCACCTGTCGACAATGGTAAGTGTTTACTCAGTCGCCAACTTGTACTGAAAAGTTCAAAAGAGTGTTTATGACGAAGTGGAAATTGAGGATATGATATGGAACGAAGAGCTTGAAGCGTATACTTATCAGTGTCCTTGTGGTGACCTGTTTCAGATTACACTTGTAAGTTTTCTCGTTTGGTTTGAATAGAGTTTTACGAGAGCTTTTAGGAAGAGTTGCGCTTAGGAGAAGAAATAGCGCACTGTCCGAGTTGTTCGCTTGTTATAAGAGTAGTCTATAATCCAAGAGACTTCCACCCTTCATCTGGTGAAACTGGGAACGGAGCTTCTGTTGTTGTCGCTGCTTGAGTTTCATTTTCTTTTAGGAAATTAGAAATAAAACCACTTGCTTTGAGAAATACGCATAGATACATTCCAGCAAGTATATCTGTATGGTTGTGCTCTTGACTAAAAATTTTGAACCAATTCATTGAGTACTATGTTACTCTCAACCCAAAGGGATATCTCTGGTACCGATATTGTCCTTCTTAAAGAGAAACCATGTGACTTTAGTGGAGAGCAGAATACTTACGACCAGCTAAAGAATTCTTTTAAACTACAAATGAAAAAACCAACAGAAAGTTATACTCAGCATCGAGTCATACCTCGTTGCGAGTTTTCTAGAGAAGGCCAGTCGTAAATAGGCTTGAGAGTGACTTGACACAAAAGTATATTCTTCAAGATGACACAAATCTGCAGTCACTGAGAAATCTTTCATTTTGCTCTTGGAAATATTTTAACAAGTCTACGTCAAAATAAGGTTTGTATTATGAAATGCCCGAATAAAAGTTCTGTTAGCAGGTAGAGCTAAAGAAGAGTTCATACAACATTTTGCTCATACCGAATATTCACTGTGATTGCTTGTAAAAACAAAGATTGCTCGACAATTCCTTTGTCCAACAGTTCAGTGTTTGATAGAATAACACGATATGTCTTTAGCAAATTTGTGAAACGAAAACGGGCTTCTTATTTAAAAGTCTACTAAAAGCATAATAATGAAAATAGGGGATTCTTTCATTGTTCTTGTGAGCACATTTTATTAACGGAAAATAAACTATGAACACTGCATCGAAGAAAATGTTTCATTTCACTGTAATTCGGGAGAGGGATATCTTCCGAGTCGGAAGTTCCTTTTGTTCTCACTATGTAATAAATTCATTGATTTCGACGAATTCTTAGAAAAGTCTCCAACTTTCTCTAATTTCTCCCTTTCTGGACAACTTGATATCTCCAAGTTGGCTTCGTTGGATTCTGCACTGCAAAAGTTGCTCTTTTCCAAGTCTGCCAGGGCACTTCCTAGTCCCAAAAGGGCCCCTCTGTCCAAATTATTCGGTAAAGAAGGCTTGTATCCAAGGCCCATCTTCTCTACTACTGCCGAATTCGCAAATTCCTTCAATTCTTCCCGAGCCGGATTCAGTCCAGGAGCAAAGTCAACTGAAGAATTCTCTGGAAGTCGAGAAACTACAGTGCATAAAAGATATATTCCGCGATTGGCAAAACGTAACTTATTTTGAAGCTCTTCCAACTGCTGCTCCACGTTTCCAACTATGCTGCGAACTTCTGCAACGTCACCTCCAACGGTGTAGATATCACGGCGAGTGTCTTCCATTTCCTCCTGTAGTTTGTGTTCCAACGAAATATTTGATTCAACAACCTTATCTTCCACTTGCTTGATTTTTATGGACAAATCTTTTTGCACTTGACTAAGGGCACCAGAAACTCTTGTTACAGCACCTTTCAACGTCTCAAACGCCTGATTGAACCGTCTACTTGAAACATAAGCTAGATCCCAAATTTGAAAACCAAAAAATTTCTTCGCTACTAACGCCACGACAACAACTGAACCACAGACGGACAAGGAAAAGAGAAACCCACTACTTCCTAGTCGATTGTGGCCGTTTCCAATAAAAGTAACCAAAGGTTGTCTAGATGAGCTTTCTTGAACAGCTGTAAGAGACCTTGATACTTCTCTTGAAAGGCGGCTAATTTCTTCTGCAAGTGATTGTAGTTCTTCTGAACTACTTTGACCAGAAGACGACGTACTAGTCAATCTAGGTTTTGTAAGACTATGGATTGCAGCTCTAGAAACTTCCTTGAAAAAAGAAGTAATTCCATCCACGTGGTTGTACAAAGTTGCTCCACTAATACCCGCTCCAACCATAAGGACTAGGAGACGAGAAGTGGAGACGGAAGCAAGCGCCATGTCCCACTCTCAAATCACGAAATTATATTTATGGAAGACGACTTAGAGGCCGAACTTCTAGCTGTCACTTCAAATCCCGCAAACCAGAATACTGTAGAATACGAAGAGGAACTGTCTGAAAACTTTTATTCTGGTGACTCAGAAAGTGAAGTTGGTGAGTTAGAAGAGTTTGACGAAAACCTTGAAGGAAACCACGAAGAGGCTGAGGGAGAGTCTGACGAGGACTTCGTACCAACCAAAGGTTCGAAGAGGAAGAGTTCCACTGGGAAAAATAAAAAGCGCACAAAGTCTAATAAACAAGATAGACTTTCTCCAAGTGCTTCTCCTTCGTTGAAGCGGCCTAGACAGTCTTCACAGTCTAGAAGGTCGAGGAGAAGAAGTCACTTAGAGGAACAAAGATTTTTTTATGAAGACGGCTACGATGAATATGGTTTCGGTGATGAGACAGACGTCGCAAGGCTTATGGGCCTTAGTGAGGTTGAAAGAGAAGCAATTTTGGCAGAAAGACTGGAAAGAAGAGAGCAACTCAAGCTTGAGAAGGATATTAAAAGACGGATAGGAGAACAAGCAGAGGATGTGTCATCCGACCAGGAAAATTCTCGGTTGTTTGAACGTCCAAGAAGGGAGAGTGAGAAAGCTAGGAAGAAGAGAGCTGCTTTAGAGTCACTCGCATTGCAAAGAGGAAGACAGCGCGGACTTCACAGCGATGATCGTGACCTATCCTTCAGTGAAGAAAGTTCTTTATCAGAGGATATTTCAGAGGGAGAAGAAGTATCTGAGCACAAAACGGATAGGAGACAACTAAAGAGGGATTTGGAGGAGAGGAGGAGACCAATTGTGTACAGCGACATTGTCAGTGAAACCGGTAGGACTACTCCAATGTTTTTAAGGAGACAAATGTTGGAGATATTCGTGAGCAAGCCATTTTTTGATAAAATGATAGTTGGCATGTTTGCGCGTCTATCAGTTGGAACTGCACCGGATAACCCGAGCGTTCCAGTCTATAGGCTCGTTCGTATTGCAGGGGTTCATGAAAGAGATCCTCGTTATGTAAGCATGTCGAATATTTTGATTATTTATACTAACTTTATCGTTATTTAGAAAGTGGGAGGTCAATATACCAATAAGCGGATCATTTGTCTATTTGGTTCTGTTAAAGGTGAATTTTCCATCGAGAGATTTTCGAACAAGCATCCAACGGAGGCGGAGTTTAATCGTTGGTTTAAACAAATGATGAAAGATCGAGAAACCATACCAACCAAGGACGACGTCACTTATCTTATATCATTGTCATTAGATTACAGAAAAGGGAATATTCAAGTTAGCGATGAAGAATTGCAAAGGCATATTGAAAAGTTTGAGAAGTTGAACCCCGAGCGAGTCAATTATGTTGCGAAGAAGAATGAGATATTAACACGAATTACTTTTTTACGTGATAATGGTGCAAGTCCAGCAGAAATTGCTGAATATGAAAGAAAACTAGTTGAACTTGAAAGATTAGAAGCCAAGTATCATCGGAAGCGAATAGAAGATATGGTAAGTTTGCCCCTCGATATTGTTTTTTGTCGATTTTACAACAGCGAAAAGATGGATGATAGAATGAAGTCTCTTGCCAGGAAGTCCAAAGAGGAAAATGCAAGGATCGACTCGGAAAGAAACGAGAAACAAATATCGAAAGATCGAGTTTCTTCCGAGCTGAATCCTTTTTCGAGAAGAGCTTCTCGGGGTAATACATCTTACTTTACAATAGACAGGAAGGGAAGTGAATTAGACTTGTTGCAATCTTTCCAAAAGAAAGAAGAGGACTCAAAGGAAAATGCTGCTATAGACACAGCCTTAAAGATGATGGGTCACTCACAGGAAGCCACCTTTGAATCTGTGAATCCTGTAGAAATTGCACAAAATGTGGATGTAAGCTTGGATGATTTGTTTGATGATACGTTGTAGCATATGGAGAACCGTTAACGAACAGTTTATCCTGAGACTGCTAATACAAGCAAAACAACTAGGCATCATTGTTTAGCATATCATTCAAGGAAATATAATTTCTGCTTATATGTGACTGAAGCAAACGAATGTCTTCAGTAGCTACAAAGATCGAAAGCATAGATGGTCCAAGCCATGCAGTCTAGAAGAAATTTCAGATACTGCTTTATCAGACGCATCAATACTTACCAAGTAATCCTTTGTGCTTTCGTTTGTGAAGCAAAAAATAACACTCCCTGGACTTGTTTGTTCCAGATTTGTTCTCAGGTCGACGAAAGGAATTTCTGAAATTTTGATAGTATCCTTTATATGAAGCAAAAAGTCCCAAATTTCTTCATCATGAATATGTTCGAGGCGTTTGCTCATTCTAAAATTCAAGGAGTGTGAGTTGTAAGTCAGTTGGGTGTCTTACCTCGATGCTATAAGAGGTGCTCCTTCGAACACAATTCGATATGGACACTCAACTTGATATTTACTGTCCATGGCTTCGAAACACCTAAGACCTCCGTGTACCACTCGGTAAGCATATTTTTCCTGTCAATATATTAAAATTTCAAAGCTCTAGACAGTTGTCCGCTTACATTCCCATCAGTTGAAGTGAGTCTGTTTAAGTTGCCTATAGAATTCTCCACAATAAACTTTACTTGCTCGGACAAGTAGTATATTCTTCTAACTCGTTCTGTATCCGAATTACGTGTCATCAAATGATTAGAAAGCAATTCTTCATCGAGTCCATAGAAATCTGCAATAGTTTTCAACAAGGAAATATTCACACTGGAAAGTCTTTCAAAAGGGTCATCTGAAATTAGTCTGGAGATTCTCCGAGTCTTTATAAACGATTTTTCTTTATCGTAAATGTTCATTTCCACCTTTTCCTCCATTAACGAAAGTACTACATGACTGCAATATAACCGACCGTGTCTTGAGTATCTCGCGAAGCTCTTTCTAACACTGCAATAAAGAATCCTCCTGTATCTTGATCATGTGGCAGTATTCTGATGCACTTGTTTAAACCAAGGTCCTCCAAATCATCTTTCGGAAAGAGAGAAGGAGGAATTTTTTTTCGTCGGTGCAACGGAACTTCTTCGTAGCAATTGAAGAATCCCAATTCTTCAGCATTATTCTACGTGTATTAAAAACATACTTATATGGGCATCCACAAAATACCTTAACCTTCCAGGAAGTGAGGCCTTTACGGAATTTCAAGTTCGGTAACAAGTGTTTGACATCAATCTACACATTAGGTTTAGAATATGACAAAAACATACATGTTTGCTTTACCAAAAAGATTTGTGTTGAGCGTCTTCTTAATACTTCCGCAACAACTGCCTCGTTCTCAACAGGATTGAAACTGCATGTCGAATACACGAGTCTACCACCAGGCTCCAACAGATCACATCCTCTGAGCAGAATTGCTATCTTTTTAAAGTCAGCTACCAGACTTGAATAAGTGCATTCAAAGTTACCTGTAAAGAATGTAAATTCATTCCAGTATCCGCATACCATCTCTTCCACAAATCCGGAGACTTCCGAAGTGTACCATCTCCAGAACAAGGCACATCGCACAAAATTCTATTCAATCAGCCAATCAGGCGAGATTTTAAACACTCTTCACTGATACTTACTTGTTGAAATGCATTTCAACAGGGAATCTTTGAGCTTCATGATTAGTAATAACAAGATAGGGACAAGAAAACCTCTTCAGTTGATGTGTCAACATCCAGCAACGCTTAAGATTGGCATCATTGGCTACAACAAGAGACTTGTGAAAGTCAGCTATATCTTCTGATAATAAAATTGAACATACTTGTCTTTCCACCGAACTGTTATTCTTTGCACCGAGCATATCTAGTAGTTGAGCTGTCTTTGAGCCCGGAGCTGCGCACATATCCAAAACTACAACAACTATTGGATTCATATAGCATACTTAACACTTCTCACCTTTATCTCCAGGTTCCACTTGTAATAAAATGGGTGGCAGCATGCTTACTGCTTCCTGGTGACAGGTTAGTCACAAGGACAAGTTTCCAGAATAATTCGTATTACCTGTCGATTGATAACACCCGAAGAATTCTGCTCAACTATAAAGTCATGCAACTTTGAAAGTTTTTCATCTCGTTTCAAAACCTGTCGAGAAATATTAAGGCACCAAGCAAGTTCGTTTGGAAACCTTTGAAGTATGAAGATAATAAAGTAGATCCGAAAATACCTACCACTTTAAGGAATAAGGACTTGTCATTCTGAAAGAATCGTCTTCGTACGTGCTTGAGAAATAGACTTTTAACTGTTTACAAATAGCGTTCATTTGGGCAGAGGACGGATGCGACTGCGCGATCCAAAAACAAGCTGGCAAAGGAACAAACTACTCAAAAAGCGTAAATACTTCAAGTACAGTTTTTTTATCGAATATACACAGTACCAAGATATTCCAAAAAGACCCCCACTCTTCCTCGTCCACTAGTTCTTGTCCCTTGTAATAAGTTTTGAAGCGCTGTTGTCCTCTTTCAACAGCATTCTGATCATTGTCATAACTTCTGTTGTCTTTTGAAGAATCAACTTCCTCTTTATCCAACATTTCGGGTTTACTTTTTGTACAGCAATAGAGTTTTCCTGCTTTAGGTTCCAAAATAACGATCGGCAAATTCTCCTAAACCGGGTGTGACTCGACCTGATACGTGCAAATGGTCAATGGCACTCGTTACTAATTTCAATTGCGGAAAGTGTTCAAAACAGGACCGGACACCTTCCGAACTTGCGACTAGAGAAAGAATTATGATATGGCTTTCAATACAGCCTCTTCTTAGCAACTCCTCAACAGCTTTCACAGCAGTTTTCCCTGTTCCTAAAATAGGGTCCAATAGAAATACATGTTTTTGGGATAACTCGGAAGGTAGTTTACAATATATAACTTTGCGGTCGGAACTTGGATCAAGTGGATCCTTTGCGATAAGCATTTTTCCAATGCATATATTTTTGCAAACTGCTCTTAAACCAGCTTCCATCGCATCTCCACCTCTCATTATGCTAACACTTGCCAATTCTGCAGAATACTTAAAACCATGATATACATCTCCTGTAGGCGTATATACTGAGCTCTGTTGAAATGGAAGCAAACTTAGACCTTCTTCTGCAATAAGTCTTATTAGTCGATCGGCATGAAAAATAAAATCCTTCAATACCGTCATTCCAGTAACGAAATGTTATTTCTGTGTCATCCACTTACCTCTCTCGAAGCCTCTCTATCTCGAAATACGGAGTGAAGGCCTTGTATCTGTGGATTATCTCCCATAATCACCAAATTGGGATATAATCGACGTAAATCAGGTTGCGAAAGTTTCAATGCAATATGTTTGATAACAAGATCAATAGCAACTAGATTTTCAGCTCCTCTTGGTACAATAATATCTGCATATCGTTTAGTTGGAGCAATAAACTCTTCATAGGAAGGCTTTACAAATTTTTCATACTGAGACAAAACACTTTCTATGGTTCGTCCTCGACTCGAAACATCTCTTCGAATACGTCTACAAAGACAAGTATCAGGATCCTCATCTACAAATATCTTCATATGAAGCATGTTTCGGATATCTAACGGATAAAAAGTAAGGATCCCCTCAATAATAACTACTTCTCCAGGAGTAATCAATCTCTTCACAGGCAAACGCTTGTGAGTCGAAAAATCATAGCAAGGCACTTCTGTTGACTGTCCTCGGATCAATTTTTCGAGACACAACAACAATAATTCAAAATCTAAGGAATCTGGGTGATCGAAGTTGTAACTACTTGCGTCCTCTTCGTCCTCCAATCCTTTATAAAACCAGTCCAATGCAATCATAACACAACGACGGTCTCCAAGTCCTTGCATTATCTTATTACAAACAGTGGTCTTTCCTGAAGCACTTCCACCAGCAACGCCAATAAGAAAAGGTCCCACGCTCGAAGGCTCGGCTTCTGTCCAATTTACGAGACCAGAGCTTTCCAAATCCACACCTGTTAGTCTCTTAGCACACGTGAAGGCTAGTCGAGTAACTAGACTCTGACAAGTAGCAGAATCTGGTTTCGTTGTCTCTACTACACCAACTTTGTCGCAACGAGTTTCCATTTCCATTTCTGTTGGAGAGATTGGATTCTCATTGCTCAAGGACGTAAGATGAACTCTTTGAAAAACTTTTCTTGGGAAGTTTGTGATGCCACAGTGATAAGCTCAGTCGACGAAACAACCAGTAATATTTCATTAACTAATGACTGGAAGAAGAAAACTACAACTGAACACTGCGACTTTGCTGTGGATAGCTTTCGCATAACTCTAGGTCGAGACTTCCTGTATGACTCAGTTAAGAAGGAGTTTCGTTGGCATAAGACGTGGTGTTTGCCTCAAATTCAAATACATTTGGAAAATTATCACCAATACTCGGGAAACTTGTTAGCCAGGTTGCACTGTGTGATTCCAGGAGTTTCACGTGGTCAGTTCGAAGACGTTGGTCTGAAGGGGCATACTTTACAACAGCTTATAAACGGCGAGTGTTCTTTTTCCAGATTGAGATTTGTTTCAACGAGCAACTTACATGGGGGTAAAAAGTTTCATCTAATATTATCAGTTTGGTGTGATTCAGTATGCATTTTGGCGTACATGTCGACTGGTATCTCAGTTTACTCAAGAAAGGATGCAGATAAGAAGAGGAAGAAAGCAAAAGACGTTCTTGAAGAAAGAACCGTAGAGACACCCTTTCGAGTATTCTCTCCAAGTTTATTTGACAGAGATTTCGTCAAGAAAGTGAGTTGAACATAACTTTGTCAGTTCCCTTATTCACTTTTATAGGTGAACGACCACAAGGGCCATACAGTTTGTGAGAAAATAGACAACTCCGTGGCAGGCTTAGTTAACTATTTTCAAGCTCCAAATATTCGTGCCAAATGTCGGCATCCTGTGTTCTTGTTATGCAAGTTTAATAATGTTTTGTCACTGGCGAGAAACTTGAATCTATTTCCAGAGGAAACAAAGGAAATGTTTCATTGTTTCTTATCTGACTTGGGAATGGTTAGTGATAATTTTCAAGATCATTCACGCCATAAGGACGTTGGTTCTATAACTCATCCTCGTTGGTTTATAATCCTTAAAGACAGCAAGTCACTATCAGATGAAGGAAAACGAAGAATAGCAGAAAACATGAGATATATAGAATGCAGAATGATCGGCTTTGTACAGTCTCCGTTACTCCTCCCAGAGCACTATAGTCCTGTTCAAAATATTGTTTTGTTACGGCAATTGTATGAAAGGTGCTACTCTTCGTTTCTATTATCTTCAGATTCCAAGGTAGTGAACGATATAGAAATTCAGGAGAAGTGGGATCCAGTCGAAAGCTCACAATGGGAAGATTTTGTGAGTAATATTGAAACAATTTCAAATTCAAGTCACGACTCGTGTAATATTTCTATAGAAAGTTATACAACTGAGACCTTGGCTGGTGAGAATATTTGTACAAACTGGAATCGAGATTCATTTATTGAAACAAAATCATTTCTAGAACATTATTTTCGCATTCATCAACAAATTCGCCAACTTTTGTTTCAACTGACTGATGGGGCTACTCAGTGTGTACGAGAACAGTCTCCCGAACTTGTAGATAGGCTGAAAATAGTATACCGGAGTTTTTTCCGGTTACTAAGTGCACATGCTCATGCAGAGGATACGGTTATATTCCCTCAGTTGGCAAAAAAGATTCCAGGAATAACTGAAGCTTATCACGTAAGTATTCCCAGTAAAATTGGAGCACCGTTGTAATGTGTTTTGTAAAGTTGGATCATTTCATGGAAGGACGTGAGTTGGCCTCACTTGGAGATATGATCGAGAATTTTTTCCCTGAAATGGCCAATGATGTTTTTCGTAAAGTGACCAGTTTCAGTGCAAGATTTTTGCAGCATATGGAAAAAGAAGAAGAGCATCTGATTCCATATTTAGTTCATGTCTTTAGTGACCATGAAATCGCTATCTTGAAAGAACGAGTGATTTTAGAGACAAGTAATGTTCTAGTAGATAGTGAAAAAGGTAAAAAAGAGTCGATGATTGAAGTTGCTTGGACGGAAGACATGTCCGACCTTTCCACATGCCGCTATTTCGTTGAGGATTCGGGTCCAAGTAAATAGTTGTAAGTTTGACAAAAAAACTGGCGGAGAACGAGTTCCACTCATCTTTTAATAGCTTACTTACAAAACTTCGAATGAAAGTATTGTCGAAACTTGGAAAACTGTACCTGAAACCTTCGCATATAAGTTGTTGAACTGAAAGAGAATATGGTTCGATTAACGTTATTGACCAAATCGCTTACTTTCATCCTGTAGAAACTGTTTCTCCTCTTCTGTGGTTTCTCTTCCAAAATATTGATTCCTGTGAGGGAAACGACCGAACCTAGCAATTATATCATAGTGAAGCTTTGCATATGACAGAAGCTTGTCTGCAAACTCTGTGAATTTCTCCTTGCTTGCTTCGTCGGACATCTTCGAGGCTTCCGTTTTTATATCTTGGAAGAGTCTTAGTGACTCAGACTGACTTTGCAGGTTCTCTTGGTGTTCAAAAGGCAGATAAGCGAAGACACGTTCTATGGGTCGAAGTTTCTTATCTAAGGAAGAAGAAACAAGTTGTTTTGACAATGCAAAGGCTTTGGCGTCCCAGGCAAAGGCTTTGGCGTCTTTGCGGAACATATTTCGAGGGAACTGGTCCCACAAGATGATAAGTGCTAGACGGTAACGAGGGTTGGGGTCATCCAAAAGACTAGCATATTCTTCACTATCTGCCCGTACTAAGTCTTCTCCAAATTTTTCTCTAATCTCCTTGTCTACTTCGTCGCCCCCGCGAAACCACACCTGTTGCCTATCTTCACAAATGTCATAGTATAAAAGTTGTTCGTCTGTCTTGCCAAACCAAAAGTCTAAAATAGCCTAGTAGTTCTAAGAGTCGCGATATATTTATTATGCACTAGACGAACCTTTGCCCGTTGTACAGCAAACTCTTGCAAATATTTTGACATTGCTAAAAATCCAAAACTGAAGAATCGCGAGTTATTGAGTGGGTTGGTCATACAACTGAATTATCTGGATGCTATTCTTAAGAAGGATCCACATTTTTTTGTAACGTTCTTCAAATTCTATTTACTATCTCTATAGAAATATGATTCTCGTTGTTCTTACAGTTGTATGACTAGGATATTTCTTCCAAAGACAAATACGAAACATGACATCATTGCTTCAGTTGGCTAAAGAGATGCCGGCCCTTGGAGAAGTTAGTGCCTTAAAACTAAGATACTCCAGTTAAACTTTGTTTCGATATCGGAAATACCAGTAAGGAAGATTAAGGATATGAATATTATACATGTATAATGCAACGATAAAATCGATATAGATACTGTTCCCCTTTGAAAATGACTAGTAAAACAACAACAAGCCTCGCCTATCCCCCCTCAAAGGATGTTTGGCCCTCCCTTTTGGCAAGGCGGGCTGGAATTTCCATGTTTAAGAAGATGGATGAATCTCATCATCTACTCGATAGACTTGTTATTTTTGTATGGGTCTTAGCACCAACTACTTTCAGGTGCGACGCAAGTCTCCGTTTGGTATCTCCAATCCGATATCTATTCATTCAGTCAAACAATGTATACTGATGGGTTTTGAACTTGCTACAAGCTCGCATACCGGGGGTTTGGTTGATGAAAATCATTTTGGCGAAGAAGTAAAATGTCAGTCTCAAAAAGGAACTTGCATCGAGGTGGCTCAAACACAATGCGCTTTCTGCAAAAGCTATCTATGCAAATTTTGCACTAGAATATGCAGTTACTGCACAGCAATCTTTTGCCACAATTGTCAGAAAAAGTACGAACAGTACAAAGAGATAGATGCCTCGGGAACTTGCTTATGGTGTGTACCAAATTACTGAAAGTATCATATCACCAGTTTTGTCTAATTTTTAATACAAAATATGATGCTATCATCAACTCAAGATGTTACCATCAAAAGAATTTGACTGAGATTGGAATTGTTAACTTTGTTCTTCGTTTATTCTATACGACGCCATTGACCCTTCCTAAAAAGAGCATCTTCAGCTCTTTTCTCTTCGCGGAACAGTTTGGCAGCAAAATCCTTGTAAAATGGGGCCTGGTGAAGAAATGCACTAGACATATCCTCATCATGTGATCGGTCATTCTCCCACTGTTTTCGCTCAAAAACAAACAAAATGCGATGAAAACGAGAAGCAAGTATTTGCCTGCAAGCAGCAATGGATATAAAGGATGGATGCCATATGTTGGTCTTATCGTATTCAGAAAATTCGTTCGTACAGGGTAACCAAAACACCAAACGACCACCTCCAACTAAAGAAAAAGTTGCAAAGTCAAAAAGGGAAGAAACCAGATTGTCCAAGCCAACACGTGAAGTCTTCGGAATATGATTCAAAACAAATTTGGAATGCAACTTCTCGCCAACAAATTCCCTCGAACTTTCTCTCACTCCATACGGCAAATCGGCAACGATTGCATCTAACCAACCACAACATTTCATATGATTGGACATTACAGATTCATGACGCCAAGGATTGTGTAAAATATCACATCGAACGATATCCAACGGTAATTGTAAATTGTATTGACGAAAATTGGACAAGATATTTTTTCCTTCACTTTTTCCTTTAAGAACAGTGAAACTCAGATCGGAGCCCAGAGTTTGTGCTCCAAATGCGGCACATGATATAAGAATGCTTGCAGTTCCAACAAATGGGTCAAGAATCAGTTTCCAATCGTCTGCCAGAGCAAAATTTGCCATAACAAAAGCGAGTTCTGCGTCCATAGAGGTAGTTCCAATAAAGTTTCGTTTCTTCAGAGTGTACTTTTGAACCTGTTTGATACAACCTTCTGCAACCAAACGTCCAACGAACACTTGGCTGGGAATATCCGTTCTACAGGGTTCGTTAGTATGACCGGTCTTGGGAAATGAGTCCTCAACTATCCATATTTCGTGCTTAAAGTTTTGCAAATTGATTTTCCCAGGGAACTGTTGAAGAATCGAGGAATAAAAGTTGATTCTATCCACAGTCTCACCTTGTGAATACCTTCTTCCATAAGAAAACAGTCTACAACGAAAAGAGTCCTTTTCAGAAAGGAAAAGCTCTTTGAAACTTTCCTTTCTTAAATTCTGCAACTCTTTTAAACAAAGCTCGTGGCTACGGGCATAACTCCAAAGACGAATAATAGCACGCACCAGTACGCAGCGAGAGCCTACCAGGAATGCCTCGTGATCACTTTCAAAGCTTGCGAAATAAAAGATGTTTCGATTTTTCTTGGAGCCTGTTTCAACGTCGCAAGAAACTAAACGAATAGTCTCCCCAAAACTGTCTTTTTGCAGATTTGGTTTAGCGCTGCTGTTGTTAAGTCTTCTAGCTACAAGAGAATACACAGATAACAGTTCTGGAACAGAAAACTCCACATGAATATCTCGAAAAATTACCAGGTATCTGTGCATTGTAAGTTCATACTTCTCTAGTTAAACTGAACATTGTGTGACGTCTTTTACTGGCTCTGCACTGACATCTCCAAAAGAGGCTCAAGGCGTTGTCACGGCGATTATATTTCTCTTTTAAAAAATTTACAATTCGGCTGTTCTATCACTATCATGACGGCTTACAGAGTGTAGTGTGCAGTACAATTCATAAGGTTTTTATTTGCAGTTAACAAGTTCTCCCTGCACTAGACAGAGAACAACAAAATGAGTTTTTGATTCATTCCTAGTAAACCGTTCCACTGACGAAGAAAGTTTCTGTTTGTCTCGCAGAAATGCTTTTCGAAAACTTGAGCTTCTATTAGTTTCAGTTCAGAATAGTTATTTTATCCTTAACCTGTACAAAGTTTGCAACTGAGCTCAGGTTTCCGAATTTCTACTCTGTAGGTCAAGAATAAAAACAGTCTTTGCTCATTCAATGTATGGAGAGCACTTTACACCTGTCAACACATATGAGGACCAAGCTTTCGCAAAAAGCAAATTACCCCAATGGTATGTCTTTGTATGATCTCAGATTCTGCTGTCATATCCATTACTAGGTTTACACAACTATTATGTCTCAAGAGCAGATGATCAGTACACACTGGAAGATAACGTAACAGCTTTTCGAAGAATACGCTTTCGGCCACGCGTTCTTGTGGATATTTCAGTACAAAATATCTCAACTACTACATTAGGAATACCGAGTAGCTTTCCTCTCATAACTGCACCTCCTGCAATGCAGAAAATGGTAAACGTTTTATTCTTGTTAAATTTATGTAATTTGGCTATTTCTTGTTCAGATTCATCCTCATCGAGAAGTCGCCATAGCTCATTCCGCAGAAGAAAATAAGGTAATAATGACGTCGTCTTCCTTGTCCATTTACAACTTGGAAGAAGTCGCAGGACTGTAGCCAATGTTTCAAAGACGTTCCACCTTTATATATATATATCGTCCTATAACTAGGACGTTGGTAGAAAGAGCAGAAAATGTACAAGGCTCTTGTATTGGCTGGCTGTTCACGCTCAGAGACTAGCAAGACGTGAAGCCGACAATCATAATAAATTCATCTTGCCACCGTATTCGACCTTTGGAAACTAACTTGGACAGCTTGTGACGATAAAACTTGGACCAAAAAAGTCGAGGTTCCTCAATAGAATCTTGTTTTTTCTCTCTGATATCTCCTTCTGTTACGTGGAAAGATGTTGCAGGATCAAGACAAAAAAACAAATTTCCAATAATACTTACAGGAATAACAAAGACAGTGTAGCACAAGCCATTTGTATAGGAAGACCTATCATCTTTGAGTTTTGTTCAGGAATCTCAAGAATACCAAAACATGACAGACAGCTTACGCAACCAAACGCCCGTCCCTAAAGAAAGTTCCTATACCGAGCAACTTGTCAACAAAAATAGAGTTATCCACTACAAGTCCCTCTGTAGAGAAAACAAACGAATATCTGCGTTCTATTCTAAGCAAGACTCTTGGTTGAGGAGGGAACAAGAAAAACACTTCAATCCTACAAACAACACCAGTCTGATAATGTCAATGTCGGGAATCAATGGACGGGGGCCTCAAGAGCTATATGAAAGGATATACATAAGATCGAATATCTCAAGCGTTCTAATACACGGAATATCCACAATTCAAAAACACAAACATTTTCAACTCTAAAAATTGCAAAATTCTCAAAGTTTCTTTCTATTTAGAGTACTCAGATATATCATTTTAATACCGAAATCTCTCAATTTCAACTTAAAGTAGACACTCGAGAATAACAAAAGATCTGTACAACTCGACCGAACAGAAATCAAATCACCTTATATCAGTCACCAGCCTTTAATGAGTCAAAATAAACCAAAAAACTCTTCAAATTTCGTTGTTCAAGTGTAACTCAAAGAAGAAAGTATAGTGAGAACAAAACCGATAGTAAACAAGCAGCCACAGTAACTTGAAAAGTAAGTGGAAACTGAAAAACTAGAACCAAAAATTTCAGAAACTAGGGAGCGATTGAGCAAGTGACGATTGGCACACAGCAATGGAAAGTCAAACACAACTTGTCTTCAAAGAAGTAACTATGTTGTTGCCCACGCTCTGGCCTTTTCTAGCTCCTCCTCTATTCTTCTCAACTCCTCCAGGAGTTTCTGGTGTTCCTCCTCAGATGAAGTTTTCTCAGCGGCTCCTAATTCCTGACTCGTCCTTTGTGGGGAACACGAAACTTGTCGACCCGTTACTGTAGACTGAACTGATGTTTCAACCGCAATACGACATTCTGATGAGCCCTCTGCGAAAGCATAATTATTCTGAGAAACTGTATCGTCCTTAGCAGACTCTTCTTGCATAACTTCGTTCTTTTCAGGATTGCTTGTTCTGTTAGGCGCCCTCCCGTTCTCACGTGAATGATGGTCGCTTCCGGGTGTCTCTAAACTTGCCTGGTCACTAAAACCTTCAACGTGTTTTCTTCGTTTTCTCTCATACGCTGTCGAATCGGAAACAAAAAATGCAGTTTCATCGTCCAGAGAAGGACGTTGAATAGTAGTCTCAAAACGGCGACTTGAGGCCTTCCCGTTGTTTTTGACACTTTCTTCTCGTTCATATTCGCTATCTTCCCAAGTCGTTCCAGGCCTGGAGTGTTTTCCTTCTGTTCTCTTCTTCCTTTGTCGATGAAGTTGCAGCGCCTTTAGCCAAGGATCCATTTATGCCTCAATCACCAACTGAGTGTATAAAGAATTGGCGGGATTGTAATGATTCGTTTGGTACGAGTTCATATTCTGTGCTCGTTGGTGCTTCTTTTAAGCTTTGTACTGAGTTTAGCAAGGTACTGTGTGTTGATAGTTAACAAAACATGTACAATTTAAAGTATCCGACTAAAAAGAACTGTTGATGAGTTGGAAGACTCTGTTGATGCCCTAGAGAAGGAATATTTCCAAAAATTGAAAGCAGTTCAAGACTTGAAAGGTGAAAGAGACTTTCTAGAAAAGAAAATACATTACAGGAAAGAGGAAATAAAAGAACTGGCTCAAGACAGGCTACAACTCGTACAGGAAAAGAAACAGAAGGAAAGCTCCATAGAGACTTTGAAATATCGATTGGAAGTTGAAGACAGTAGTGAGATTGATGAGCTTGAGAAAACATTTGATAAACTTTCGCATACGCTGGAAGAAATGGAGATCGAGTACAGAGTATGTTAGTAAGTTTACTTTATGTTTCTGCTGACGACAGTCGATAGAATACTTTGTTGCACTTGGAGAAGCTAAAACTATCGGTGAAAAACGGTAATGAGAAAACGTTGCTGCGAGTGTTGGTTGTAAAATGTTGAATACTTTTGAAAAATTTGTATTGAGCTCTCTTTATAGGATAGATTTTCGCCTTGTCATTTTAACTTATCGATATCGAATATTGCATTTTTTTCCAAAGTGTTGCTCAATGGTATGCTCGCATGACAGTCTCGTTCCATTTTCTTACAACTTTGTAAGCATGTGAAGAAATATCCCGCATATTCTCCAGTTTTCTTGGTTTCTTCATACCACAAGAGAACTGGTTAAACTTCCTCCAAGCCCTATTTAAATTGTGGCTGATTTTGTTCTTCTTTATTTTGTATATCATTCTGATGAGGTGGTGTCTAAGGAAACTTGCTAATGATACAATTATAGCTTTTGGCTCTGAATTGCTTCTAATTTTGGTCATTTTCGATTGGTTTGCAGCACTTGTGGAAGTCCAGAGTTCTAAGGCGTTGCTTTCTACGACACTGATTAGTTGGCTGATCTGCTTTTTGCTCTTTCTCCGATTTTTAAACGGCTTACAAAAGTTTCCTCAGGGTACAAGTTTCGCAAAGCAGTATTCTGCATTTTTCAATGTGATTGGACGTCTCACTTTGCTTTATTCGTTTATATATTCTTGTGGACGATTTCCAACAGAAAGTATGTGTAATTTCGTGGTTAGTGATTGACAAGTAACTGTGGATCCCTTAGTTTTAGCCAAAATTTCATGGATATCTCTTTTATTATTGGACGGTGGAGACAAACAGCTGAGAATTTTCACTAGCCTTCGCAACTTGGTGAGAATAGTATTTTTACGTATATGTTCTTCATCGAACGGCGATGTGCATTTTCCAATATTTTTCAATCAAAGCTGGTTTGGTGCTAGGCACAAACGACGTCTCTGAAAGCATCTTTCAGTCTTATTGCTCGTCAAGCAAATCGTCTGATATCGTCTCAGTAACTCATATCGGAACAGTCATATGAAGGAATGCTTTAATGAAAATTTTCACAAGAATTCTCAAAGTGAGATCGCATGACAATTGGTAGAGTAATTTTGCATTTTATTGAGCGGGAAATCGTTGTCTCACTGCGGTATCCCATTTAGAGTTGATTATAACATTCTGACAAATTGCTATTTCAGTGAAATGTGATTTGTTCCATAGGAACTCAACTGCTCATTCCAATAGAACTCCTATGACAAGGAGAACATACTTTGTGCAGTCTTAGCCTTTTTCTAATAACATCAAAACATGGCTTATTGTCAAAATCGATCAGTATACAATAGAAACTAAACATTCACAATTCATTTATTCTATATCTATTGTGCAATCGAACCCATACAATTTTGTTCAGGAACGTAATACGTGACAGAACCAGCATTATCTACAAAACGTTGTAATTTTGAAATTCTTCCATCCCTTTCCAGCCATTCAATAATGGTACGAACTGAAGCCAGCGGCACCTCTGATTCTCGCAATATATTCCATAAACGATTCTCTTCTATGCCAGGATGACTCATAACAACATATAGAATCCAGTACTGAAGCTCTATTAAAGAATTTGTATCTATCTCTCCTGCAAGGTTTGTCCAGGGAAACGGAATCATTTCTTGACTTGCTGTTTCCTTCTCTTTGTTGGCTTTGGGAAGGAGAAAACGTTGAGCAAATCTTTGGCTCAGAAATCTAACTTCGTCTCCGTGAATGAAGGAAACATAAACAGTTCGTAAATGCACAAGTCCCTGTAAAACTTGATGTGCCTGTAATTTTGTCCAATTTGGATGAAGGTCCATCATCTCTTTCATTGTCATTCCATTTTCTTCCAAGGAATCGATTTCTTCAACAAGTAGTTGAATTTCCTCCATCTTCACTTCACTATAACTAGCCACAACAGAAAGCGAAAACTCTGTTTCACAATCGACGTTGCCATTGAAAGAATAAAGTGGTAAATTGAGCTGCTCTTCTGTATTGCAATCATCACGTGACATAAAGACTTCAACAACATCTAACGGAATCAAGTCTATGCTCCATTCTGGAATGTCTTCTCGGGATGATACATGTGACAGCCTTATTGTATCGGAGTACTGCTTCAAATGAAATCCTATGCCACCAGAACCCACACTCTTAGAAAGACCTTTCGCTTTGATAGTCTCAAAAAATGCTTTATCTACATTTGGTCGCATTTGAAAGATACCAGTTGATGCAAGAGATAATATAGCCGCAATCGACCCACTTCGATGATTATCTTTATCTACAATAATGTCCTAGCAACATATCCTAAGTTTTCTCTCAATCGACTATCTAACAATCTCTTCTTACCTTATCCAAGGATGCGTTATCAACAAAGCTCTTTCTTTCGCAAGTAAAATCATCATGAAATGATTTACCAAAGGGATTTTCGCTGGTAATCTTTAAAATCTTACTTGAAACGCTGTATTCTCGATTGTGCCTATCAGCTCTCTGACTAACTACTATTCCTCTCTGTCGAAGATCTTCCAATGCTACCTTAAGCTCTTCCTCTGTAAACCGATTCAAAATAGACATCCCTTTCTCTGGAATGTAAGTATCCTCCGACTCACGTAGTACTAACTTTATTAGTTCTTCTATAGCAACCATCTTCGGCGATAAGGAAACCATTACAGATGCATCGTTCCTTTGCTGTTCTTGTTTACTTTCCTTTCCAAATTTGACTGAACTCGTGGCAGTGTCATTCAAGTTTTCTATATCATATTGCATCAAGAGCTCTTCGACAGAATTCGGAATATCTTCTATCGCAGACGAGTTCAAAGAATTGATTTTAGAGCTAGCATCCACAGAATCATCTAAAGGAAGCAGATTTTCCAGTACAACCTTAGTCTGAAAATTTCTTTGACAATTATTCCTCCATGAGTCTACTACGTATTGACACAACTGAGAAATTATGTCATTATAAGGCAAAGTCTTATACAAAGAGAGGAAACGCCTCTTGCATGCTTTTCCACTGTGACCGACTTTCAAACCAACTGCATCCCAGCTTTTTACTTTTGCGTGCAAAACGGAATGAATATCACAATTTCCTGAAACTCCCAAAGATTTTTCCATTTCGGATATTTTTTGATCAAATACGTGAATAATAAGCTCTCTGTCTTGACTGTCGGTCCACGACGTCCTGACAGATCTTTTCTTTCGCTGATTTGTCCTTTGTTCTGAAGAGTCCTTAAGACCTTGGGACGTTGAGACTTCCTCTTCAGAAAATGCCTGCTTTCCTAGTTCGATGTTTGGTGGATCCAAAGACGTTCTTCTCTTTTTTCGCAAGGGAGAAGCCACTTTCTCGCTCCTTGTTCGTGAACTCACATTCTCTCTATTCATTGACTGTGGCACAAGATTCTCATCATGAAACGAATCCCTTCGAATAGGATTCATACGGTCCCTACTCGCATTAGCTTCACGAATTGCTTCTGTAAAAATTTCGCAAATATCCAGCTGGAAATATTCAGACAACTGAAACAAGTTTAAAGGTCGCTGGGCTTTGTTCAAAAGATATGCGTACCTCACAAAGGGAGTCATGAGTTACATCATCTTGCATTTGAAGCAAATGAGACTTCACTGAATCATAAAGTTCTGAACGAGAATGTCTCGGTAGTTTCCAAATCTTGTCACACCATTGCTTTCGATTATATGCCTCTGGAAAAAGATTATGTAAACACAACTTTTTTCTTTCATACTCGCCATCGTATGCTTGATGTTGTCTTAACATTCTCTTCCTTTTTGAGGAGAGTAACAAGCAGTTTCTTTGCAAATAGAACCAAAATTTATCAACATCGGTCTTTTCGTGAAATGTAAACTAGCGAACTTTAACCCGAGAACTGAATTGTCTATTGCTACTATCCATACCTTCACAGCAGAGTCATCAAAACCGCAGACTTCGATTTCTTTAGTCAAAACACACTGAAACTTGCGACATTTCGACAATAGCTGCAGTCTAAAGCGATATTCATTGAACAATCAAGTTGAAAGAGTCTCTTACCTTTCAAGAAGATCAACAAGCAAGCTCAATTTTCTGTTGACTGGACGGGAACGAAACAACTTTGTTGCAATATTCTCAGGAAGAGCATTAATCGGGAATTGTCGTGCCTCTAAAGGTATCCAATGCATACAGGAAGAATCACCAAATAACTCCAAGAAATCCTCTGTTTTCATAGTTTTTATAACAACATCTAATTGCATAGTTTCTGACGAGCCACTGAAACTTTGTTGACTCTTCACAAAGCACTGGAATAAATGCAAGTGAAGTCTCCTTCCATGCAACATCTTTCCTAAACCAACAAAATCCCTTGAAGACTCTTGCTCATCCGGTTCTATACTACTGTGATCTCTAGAAGATTGCAAAACAACTTTCTTCGAAGCATTCGCTTTAATTCCTGTGTTCATATGAAATGTTGAGATTTTCCAAAAAGTCGCAACTGAAAGAGATAACAACCTTGTCTTGTGTTTGCTATTGTTTTCTTCCAACCCGAAGAACAACTCCATTTACGAAGAAATTCTTCAATCTTCGAAAAACTTTTTAGAACAACATAAAATGTCATTCAAATACATTGTACATACCTCTGCAGAGTCTTCACGAACTTCAGGCAAAGTAACGAGTAAAATTTGCTGAGGTGACTCTCTCTCTAAAATATGAGGCATATCCACCGATACTATCTGAAAGAAGAATAAAACCAACAACCGAATTATTCGAATTCAAATCTTACCTTTACTAAACCCGCATCTTGTAATCGTTGAATAAGTCTTTTGACTGTTTTCTTGTCGACACGAGAAAATGATGCTCCCTCCCAAGTTGCCAAAAAATGTCCAAGATCACTCAGATTCAGTACTTTTTCTTGTTTGATGTGTTCAAGTAAATTCTTGGTTCGCAACTCATTTTGTAAATTCGTAACTTGCTGAGTATTAGAACAACAATCTGAATTCTCAAGAAATTTCTTCATTCCAACGAAGTCTGTGTTATTCAAATCGAGATATCGGAAGTGCTCAGGAGCAACATAATAATAGACGGCTTGCTTTCCTTCTTGTAAACTCTTCGCCTTGACCCCTAAGTTAGTCATCAACCCTCTACAAACAGATGAAATAATTTTTCTCGATGCCTTCGAGGCTATAAGTATCTAATTTGTGTAAGAGCAACATTCCGAACCTTGCATCCGAGTCTGCTAAGCATTTCTCTTTGACTTATGCCTCTTTCACCAAACTCAATTATTAAGGCTAAAACTTGAAACTCCAAAGTCCTCTCCCATAAAAGACGATAATGCAATGCAGTAAATTCTTCTTCACTTTGCGAAATTTCATTATTCTGTTCAACTCTTCCAAAAAATGTGAGTGATTGCATTAGACAGTTACTAGAACGGACTTACAGTCTTAAACGAACATGTTCGATTTCTTCAGAATTCTTCTCATCATTTGCATTCAAAACAAATCTCTGAATCATCTTCTTTTCCTCTAGCTTATTAATGGCATTTCTCCAGTAGCGCAATGCCTTGCTTCGCATGCTGTGCTCCTTACTTTCAAAAAATCGCTCTTCCAACTCTTGAAGAAATTCTTCCTTCAAGCTATTTAGGACCATGGTATATCCCTCTTTGTTGAAAAGTGTCCTTAGAATAATTCTCAGATATACAGTATAATCGAATAGTACTTCTGCATCTGAGGTATTAGGATCTGTGCTCTCGCAGATTTCTAACATAGTTTCTTGTGAGAATTTTAAAGTTTCCTGTCTTACTTTCTGACCCTTCAAGGCTGGTTCGTCTCCATTTGATCCATCTGACTTGAAACGGAAAAAATTCATACAGATTTTGTACGTTTTCATTGGTTTGTTGTTATCTCCAGAGTTCCGAATTTCTCTCTTTCTGGTTATCAGCCTCATGTTTCTAAGGACTCTAATGTGATGGTGCAAAGTATGAGGGTCAACAGAGGAAAGTTTAGCCAAGTAACTTTGGCAAATTCCACCTTGATGAGAGTGTTTAGCGATAATCGTCAATATTCGAAAACTTTCGGATGAAATTTGTGCTTGGTCCAATTCGGAGAAACCACATACTCTAAGAAATACTGCCTCTGAACAACTTATAGAAGAGTTGAGCAGTTGTTGCAAAGTAGGCTTCTCTTCTACTTCTCCTTTATGAATATTTTTCTTTGAGTGGCTATGAAACTCCAAGATACCGTCATCACTTAGTCCACTAAGACTTTCAACCAGTGGAGGACCACTCTCAAGTTTGAACTCTTCTCTTGTCAACACGTCGTCCAGGAGATGACTAAGAGTATCGTAACGGAAAGGTGGCAAGTATCCAGCGTATTCACCAACCCTTCTTACTGCCTCTTCTAGAGTCAGCCCATCTTTCGATAAAGCCAACTCCTTCTTAATTAGTGAAAGATACAAATCCATAGCCGCTTCAAACCATCTTTGGTCAATCCCTGAAATTCAAGAAGCGTGTTGGCTGATGCGAAACGTTTCAAGCATTATGCATATGTCGACGAACTGTTTCGAAAGTCAATGAGTGATAGTCAATGTTTCCGTGTGGATAGTTCTGGAGACACGAATAACTTGATATTCGAGTCTCTTTACAAGAGAGACGTTCCAGAGTACATAATTCAGGGAGCGATATGTCAAGCAAACACTGAAAAGACACTCAGAGCGAAGTGGGCTTTAGGTGACTCCTGTACGTAACTCTGGAAGATATGTTGTTTAAGTTTCACTATTATTTGTAGCGTACAATCGTTTTTATGACTCTAAAGTACAACGCCAACTGAAGAAATCCTCTGGTATCCGAGTTTTGAAGGATTTTTCAAGCAGCGAGTTGTTAAAAGAGTTCGAACCTCTCTGTAGTACTTCACCAGATGGTATGTTTTTTCTTGTACTGAGAATTTATTGGTGTCTTATCTTTTTTAAGTTGACAAGCTTCAGGAACAAGTCGTTTTGCAAGCTACTCGCCTTAATGGTGAGCTTGACAGAGATTCTTGTAATGAGCAGTTGTGGTATGTTTTTTTGAAGTCCTGGAAGGTTCTTCAGTTGAGAAGTTCTCTAGGTTGCAGCTGTTAGACTTACAAAACCGTTATTATGATTTGGGCCTTTTGAATAAGAAAAGTATGGTGGACAAGAAATTGTCCATAGTTGCGAAGGCTTTGGAGAAGATACCCAATTCTGAAGTTTTGTTACTCCGATACATAAGTATCATGGCTGGTCTCTGTGATTACGAAACTATGTTGAGTTTATTTCGAAGAGCCTTGCAGTGTTCTCCAACTAGTTTGAATATCCACTTGTTAAGGTTTAGATTTGCGTTATCCTCTTTCGAGTCTTTTTCACTCTACTCCATGGAGACTATTTGTCGAGAAGCATTTGACTGCCTTTGCTCTAATAATTTTGCTTATGGTCTATATTTTGTTATTTTATTTATCCGCATTCTCTTTCATTCTGGTTGGAAGCAAAAAGCAGTTGGTATATTCCAAGCCATTTCTGAATTCCTTTGTTTCCGCATAGATAATCGTATTGACTTGCCGATTGAATCTAACCGACTAAGAAAGTTCGGAGAGAAACATTTATTTATTTTTTTCTGGAAAAGCTTTGCTCCTCGAATTGGTGAAATGCCTCGACATAATTGGACGGATTGGTTGGTTACATTTTTAAAGACTCTTGAAAATCACTATGAACAAATAGAAAAATTGGAAAACTATGAAGACTCCGACGGTGAGTCTTCGTCATCTTCGTCCTTGGAAGAGTTTGAAAGTCCCGCGAAACTGCCATCAGTGGAAGAAAGGGAAGAAGACGAACAAGAATGGATAGAATCTGATGCATCTTCGTCAACCGCGGAAGTCTCAGATTCCTCTTTGTTAGGTGATAGGAAGGATGGAGAGCTTGACTTGATGTTGACTAGTCGTATTGCTGGAAGTGAATTGAAAGAATGGATTCTTGAGGAAGAGACAGAGTCTTCGAAAGACTCTTTCGAGTTCTCTAGTCTGGAGCATCTTTTGCAGCATGACAGTGATAGTTTGTATACTTTATTTGGTATGTTTATGACTTTTGTCTTTCTCATAACATAAGATTGAAGTGTCTAAGGGAGTTGTGCCGAATTTTATTGTCTCCCTAGAGATATAGCTCAGTTCATACCACAAAGTTGTAATGTAGATCGAAGCATTTGTTATCAGGTGGTAGGTTTGTTAGTTTTATTATATCATGTTGACGTTGAATTGTACTCAGGTAATGGAGTTTTTATTGTCTTTAAGAGGTTGGCCATTTCTGGACTCGATAACCACTTTAATTCCTTTGGATTTACAGAATATCCAGTTGAAAGAGGAAACCCTTTCAAGCTCTTTTTCACTATCCAGTCCAAGAGATATTGAAGTGACGCCATCTTATTTAGGAATGTCACTATTTCGCCTCTTTGATCAGACTCAGCCAAGTCTTCGTGATATGAATAGGCTTCTTTCTGAATGGCTGTTGGGAAATGGATATTTTCATATACTGAAGAATAACATACTGAAAGAGAATGTACCTGTTTCTTTTATATCTAACATATACGATTCTGTCATTTTCAGCAAGGCTTCCATTTTTTATTACGGTCACTTAGCAGAGGGAGATTCTTATTCTTTACGGATTGCAGAAGCTTTTATATTTTTTGAGGGCACAGTTGGTGGATTTTCAAAGGGTAGATCCGCAGCCAAAAGACTGTTAAAGACTTGCGAGAATTTTTCTCTTTATACAAGTTTTGCAGAATTGCTTGTTCATGAAAACATGTTACAGGAGAGTGAAAGCGTATACAAGTCTTGCTTAAGTCGTCTAAATGACTCAAGTTGGAAAGGAAAGGAATGTTGTCGGGTAATTCTGAGTTTTCTGTTTTATCTCTTAAATTATGTGAACGAGGATTGGACGACAAGAAGGATAAAATGTCAGAATGTTTTCAGAGTATTTATTGGGAAATTTGGTTCAAGCGAAGAAGCTGTGAGCTTTACAGAAAAGATGATGATAAAGAACAAGCTGCAGAAGTTGATTAATGAAAGGATATTAGTGTTTTGGAGTCTTAGTGAAGAAATGCATCACTTTTCTGTTTTGGCCTGCCAGCTTGTATTTGAATGGCTGTTCTTTGGAGTAGAAAGGGCTAGAGACGTATTGCACAGCATAGAGAATGAACTGTTAGTAGCGAGGCAAAGAAAAGAGTTGACTGGATCAGTATATTCGGTCGTTCATGTGAAGTTGAGACAGTTATTATGCCTGTTTGCCTTCCTTGATTGGGAGCACTCTGGTGAATCTTCCATAAGAGTTATTCGAAATTGTTTGGAAGAAGCACTCGAGAAATATCCAGGAGATGAATTACTTCTTTTCATGTATGCTTTCCTGTTTCGTTTCTATTCCAATCGTTCTATGTCTCTTCATATTTTATTCAATCGCATAAGTCAAAGGTCAAATGTGTCAGCTATGACAGTCGTTGCTCAGATTGTTGCTGAGGGCGTTTCTTTAACTGGACAAGAAAAAGTCTCTTGGAACGATGCGGATCCATCTTCAAGGCGTAGAGTTACAAGTCTTCTCACAAGAAGTCTGTATGAAACAAGTCTGGCTTGTTCGTCTGTTCTGTGGTTACAATTTCTCACTATGCTTTATTCTCAACGGAAGTCTATCGGAAATCATGGTGAAGTTCTGAAGAAAGCCTTTTATAGAGCATTAACACATATACCCTACTCAAAGGAGCTTGTACTAACGTCCTTTAAGTTTCTTAGTGACAGTTTGTCTATACAAGAAGCTAGGGATATTTGGAGTATTGCCCGAGAAAAAGGACTCTTGTTTAACAAAAGTTTTCCTTATGCAGATAATGAATGACAGTTTTATGATTCTGGTGCAGTAACAGTTGACGTTGCCTCAGCAGAAGCTGAGTCTTGGACTCTTCTGTGTTTGTTTTCCAGCTCTAACCTCCTTTGACTATCAATGGACCACATTTCTCTCCAGATTGCTTTCGCTTTTCTTTGTATCTTAGAAAGAATTGAGTGGTAACAACTCTCCATATATGTTCCTACTTACCCCAGAGAATATATGTTCTTCTGTGATTTCACTATAGTCCGCAAACACACAAGCCACGCCAGCCGCTGTAGTGACAACTATTTTTAATAAACGCAAAGTTCTTCTAGAAAGAAAAGCGAAAGGCGGCTCCTCGTCGTCTTGTTCTTCCTTTATGGAACTGGACACCGACGTGCTTTGGTTTTTCGACTGTTCCAAGGAAAAAGTTTTAGCTGTCTGACTAAAGTTTCTTCCAGGTAACCTTAAAGTCCTTGCCAGTTTTGCTACTACTGTACAATTCATTGAATGACTACACAAAGGGATTCAAATATGCCATCAAGTGTACAATAGCCATCTTAGCTTCATGTTACTGGAGTCATTGTATTTACTTTTATATTTCATTGTGTTACTATGATACACTCATACAATTCTGCTTGTTGACATGAAACAATCTTACAAACAACCCCTTCTCAATAGAAAGTTGCACAAGGGTATTGCAATAGTGAAATGGACAAGTTTAGCATTACAATATTACAGTAAGACATTGTAAATGGCAATTTACAAATAAAAGATTTGTAGAATGTCTCATGAATATAATACGTGAAGAAGAAAATATGCAGAACAATGGCCTGTTCTACGTGACATTCAAATTGGCAAATGGCGCAAACTTGACAATTCGGTAATGGAACGTCAAATTGCCATAGCATATCTCAGCAAAAGAAGAATATTTAACGCTTTGCGAATATTGAGCCTTTGTGCCGAAGATCTGCAAACCCTAAACTTGGAAGTTTGGAAACGTGCTGCTCACTGTGATCGGTTTCCTGAAGGGTTTGACGCTTATTTAGATCCATCCTTTCTTATAAGTGACTGTTTGGAGAATGTGCTCCATTCCTCACAAGAGAGTTTTGTACAGCCAATGCTTGGCGAGATGCAACACATTGAAACAGTAGAAGAACTTTTAAATGTCGTTGAACAACTAAAAGTATTGACTTTTTCAGAAGAAACAACTGAACACAATGATGATCACTTTGTGCACCTGGAAGGACCTATAGGACAGTTTTTGCGAAGAATAATCATAGCTGTGGATAGCCTTTCTTTCGAAGACATTTGTTTGCTACTGGATTCGTGGAACTCGGCTGATGTTTCTGAAGAAGAGTTTCGGAACCCAATTACTTATGCCTGGGACTTTCAAGTTCCGTGTAGTTTGTTACCCCAAAATGACCATGAAGCACACCGACTGCTAGAAGGTTTTAACTATGGATTTATTCCTAGCGATGAATTTTTGAACATTTCTTTAAACGATAGTAGTACAACAAAGGCTGAGCTTGTTAGGTTTCTTCAGTCCATTGAAAGTGCAGATCTTCTTTCTTCCATTTCGTCGCTGCATCGTTACTTTGATATGGAATTGTGTTCTCTGGATTGCGGTCCTCAACAGGCTTCTTTGTTATTAGCAGCTGCTTACTTTACTTTGGGCATTCAACCACTATCGATAGTTAATTTACATGAAACGGTAGAGAATTGTTTCTTATACGAAAGCTAAAACTTAGTAACTTTCTAGATTAAAGTTTCGCAACAAACAGGCGACAAGTATTGCCAATTACATGCACTTCTATGGCTTTGCCTTGCAGATATGAACAAGAAACATTTACTAATGGAAAGAGTGAAGCAGCTCGCGAAGGAGCCCAGTTATAACTTACTTGCCTCCGTAAAGCTAGAGGAGTGGAGGATATGTGGCAAAGGAATGTTTTCATCGTTTGAATGGAATACATCACAAGATGCAGAGCAAATATCGATGTTTATCAAAGACTATGTAGAGAGTTTTCATTCATCTTCAGGTATTTTTCAAACAATATATATAAATTGTCCTTTTGTTGATTACTTAAAATTCAGGCTCCTCAAGCTTGTCTCGTATCGCATTGTGTATATTGGAAGCCGAAATGTGGCGACTGAAGGGTTTTCTTGACATCAGCTACAACATTTTAGAAGAATGCTGTTCTCGGGAAGCAACTGGTTTATTTTCCTATCCTTTCTTGCAGTGTGTATGTGTATTGAGCCTTTTCGACTTGGAACGAGGAAATTTTGAACTTGCACTGGAAAGATTCGAACCTGCTATTCAGTATCTTTCATCCATAGAAAGCGATAGAGTACATCGTACTTTGGACAAGGACCTCATCAGGATACATGTCCTATATGTTATATTTTGGAGGTAATCTTTGGAAATTGCTGCAAGTTTCAAATTTTTAATTATGATTAGGTCCTTTTACCGTCAAGAAAGACACATGGCACGACTTGCTCTCGAAAAGATAGAAAGTATTGTTTCTTCGGTAGAGTACAGCAGTAGCATAGATCACGCACTTATGGTTCTCAAGGCAAAATGTGCCTTGGCTCAGCTGGAAGGAGATTACCAAAGTGCTCTAAGGATATGCAGTGAATGGGAAAGGTTTTCTATTTTGAAAGGTATTTGAACTACAAGTTGCATGTTCCAAACCAAACAAACTGTGTCATAGAAAAACCGCTTGGCTATTTGGAAGCAAAAATATATGAAGCTGACATATTTCTACACGTGAACACTCCTGTTAAGGCCTTATTACCAGCATTGCAAGTAGTCAAGATTTCTGAAATGAACAACATTGAATATTATAGATTGGTTGCTAGTCTTATCGTGACTGAAGTTCAGTGCCAAATGCATCAATTTGAAGCTGCACAAAATTCTCTTCGAAAAATAGAACCTTTGCTAGCTAACAGTGTTCCTCCTCTATATCAGGGCAAGGCTTATTTATTTAGAGCACATATCCAATCTGCTTGCTATTTACAGAATATGTCATTTGCTGCTAATGTTGCTGGAACAAATGAGACTTTATCTGCAACTCTGAAAGATATACAGTCAGCACGTGATTGCTTTCAAAAGATGCAGGCTTGTTGTTATATCAGAGAATGTCAGTTCTTACATGCAATGATACAACAAATCATACAACTCAAAGATAAAGATCTCGGAACTGGAGTTTCTTCTTCTAATCAAGGTAACTGGTTACAAACTGATGGTAAATGTGATGAGCAATTTGCATACTATCAAGTTTTGGAAAAACTCAATAAACTATAGCAAACAAGAGATAAAAGGAATACTGTACATTATCAGCACGCAACTTGGGTACTTCAAAAGATAGACAAATTATTCAACGTCTCTGTCAAAAAGTAAAATATTAACAAAACATTAAAATCACTTCTCATACAAATGGAGCAAAATATACCTTATTCCCTTTCGGATCCTTCTTCCACAGATACATCGGAGACAGTAAAATCATTTGGACAACAGGCTGAATATTGTGTTGCTGAGGATTGAATCTCTTCATGAAAAATTGCATTAAAAAATTCTTCAGGATATTCTAGAAATGCACAATGATCTGACCCACGAATAACTGTAAAATGACAGTCAGAAATGATACCCTTCAACAATTCATACAAGTGCTTCACTTCAGACACTTTAACAACTGGGTCCATGTCTCCACAAACCAGATGAACAGGAACTCTTAACCTTTCAATACATTCAACCAAGGGAAATAAACATTGTGCATTGGAAAGGCCTCTCAAAGAAACAAGTGGCACTACGGCAGCATCTCCTGAGGGTTTTGGTTGTGCATTTAACTGGTAAGCTAATTTTCGAAGTCCTGGAGCCACAAAACCAGGTTGTCGAGGATATCGAGCAATAAAGCCCAGATATCCTAAGAGACCTCCTCTTCTCACCAGAAGTTGTGGTGTGAAGGCAAAGTATAGCGCACGAATAGGAGAAACTTTCCTTTCAATTCCTGCAGGAGATATAAGAATGAGCCTCGACACTGGAGTTGGATTCTTCAAGGTATACTGAACTGCAACATAAGCACCAAGACTATGACCCAACAGAGCAAACTGTCTTAAACCAATGCTTTGTAAACAGAGTTGCAAACTGTCGACATAGTAAGCAATTGATTCTTCTGCTGTCCTTCCTTTAAATTCGGGACGATCAGACCTTCCCCAACCTAGAAGGTCGATAGCATAAGCACAATAGCCTACTGAAACCAGTTGTTCAAAGTTTCGATAAAAGAATGCTGCACTCATAGAATGCCCATGTAGGAGTACAATATCTTTCCGGTTCCCTCTTCCAGCCACTATAACGTGCATCATATAATTGCCGACCCGAACGAATTCGTGCTCTATGGATACCTTGACTCGTTCCAACACTTTTCGTTCGGCTTCTTTCAACCGTTCCGGGGAAGTGGGCATTATCAGTCTTCCGAGCAGACGCTGGAACTCAAAAATAAGAATGACCCAAGAGGTTTTCCTAAGAAAACCTTTGACAAGATGTGACAGCCCTATTTTGCTCACTGTGACTGAGTGTGGCCTCAATAAATGTGGAATATCATCTCGCGAAATTCGAATCCAAAAACTCGAATAGTTAACGCTTTGTACGAAGAATATTCGTGGAGAGGCTTTGGAAAGCAACTGCTTCCAAGCTATTCATTCTGTATGACTTGAAGATATGTTGCTGTGATTTGGGAAGAGCATAAACAGAAGTAATTGTTTGTCTTTCTATTTCAATGTAGATGCAATACATGTCACAGAATGTAATGGAATGATTGACAAATCTTACACTGAACAAGACCCTTCTTTCACAAAGCATGTCCGTCAACAAAGCGATCCAAGTATTGTCCTATCAGATACTGAATGATACAAATAGAACAACTATTTCCTAACAGTTGACATAAAATTGCATCATTAGAGGTTCACAAAGGCCTCTCCATGTAGGATTGTTCACACCATTGAACATCCAAATATTCACCGATATCATCCAACTTTGAAATGATACTTCCCACAATCAGATTGTATTGAAACTGTCTTTAGAAATTCAAAACTCCAACGAGCAGAAGCAGCATATTCGATTTCCACTCGACATATTCTTGTAGATGTTAGGATTCATTGTCGACGCTTTTGTAACTGAAAAAAACTTTAGCGGTAACCCTGCTGGAGTGTGTTTAATACCAAGCGATAAAACTCTTTCAGATGACTTGATGCAAAACATCGCTAGTGAATTGAAGCATTCAGAAACAGCTTTTGTTCAGATCTTGTCAAGTGAAGAGGGAGTACTTTCTTGTTCTCTTCGTTGGTTTACCCCTACCACAGAAGTTGAGCTCTGTGGCCATGCCACTTTGGCTAGTGCAGCAGCTTTGTGTTTTGCCAAATATTGGAACCCTTCAGCTTTTTCAACAGTAAAGTTCCACACTCGTTATTCGGGGGACTTGTTCGTTCAAGCTGTAGACGACCATTCTTTCCAAATGGACTTTCCTCTTTTGCCTGTTGAACAGATAAAGGAAAGTATCAGCGAAGAATTACTAACTGCACTTGGTTTGCTTAGAGAACAAGTTGTATACTTTGGTAAAACTAAATTTGATATCTTTATTTGTGTGCAGAATCAGACTGTGGTAGAGAAACTAGTACCAGCTTTTGATATGCTTCTTCACATACCAGGAGTTGGTAGAGGTGTTGTTATAACTAGTTTGGCGAATAATACACAAGATGCGGATTTCTGCTCTCGCTTTTTTGCACCTTGGACAGGTGTCAGTGAGGATCCCGCGACAGTGAGTAACTTTTCTTCAATTTGTATTATTATAACTACATATTTAGGGTAGTGCGCACTGTTCTTTGGGTTATTACTGGAGCCTCCAACTTGGAAAGTCCCAACTATGTGGTATTCAGTTGTCTTCAAGGAGAGGTCGTGTATCCGTAACAGTAGATAGTCACAAGAGTCGAGTTAAACTTGGAGGTGAAACGAGAGTAGTGTTCAGTGGTTGTTTTCCATTTTTATAAAACATGAGAAAAGTCGAAGGTGTCATTTAGGAATCTGCAATGTTGTTGTCATTCCTCTCTTTGATATTTGTAGTGATCCACGGCTCCAAATTATCAATATACGCGAGTCCCTTTCGAGCTCCTAGTGCTGCAAGTTTCTCAGCCGCTACTCGAGAAGCAAAGTATAACATATGTTCTTGATCAAAACGATGCAGTATGGCGTAAATAATACCTCCAATAAAGGCATCTCCAGCTCCTGTCGTATCGACTACATGTTCAACAGGCCAACAAGGACAGTCTATCAGTCGATACTTTGGTGCACATTCTCTACAAGGCGTAGGCAAAGGAAACGTTGTTTTGACAGCCATTATAGGAATATGTGATAAGTTTGCTGTTTTCTCTTCCTTATCCGAGTCAAGACGGCTCATCATCACACAGCCTTCCTTTCCTAAAGTGGATATAACAAATTGTGCAGCATAAGAGTCAAGTAGCTTTTCCAAGCAATTCAATCTATTTAATTGACCGAAATACTAACCTAAAATTAAGTCATATCTAGAACGCATTCTGCCAAAACATACCTCCAAAGGAAATTCCGCATTAGTAATAATATAATCTGCCAAATACAACAGACTTTCCAAGCCTTCCCTACGACGCTCTACATCAAGAACAATCGGTATGCCTCTATCCTTCGCATGTTGAGCGATCTGAACAAGTTTCGGTTTACAAAAACTGGCAGAGAGACGGACAAACCTTCAATGCTGCTGAAGGATGTCTACCATCCAAATGGACCAAGTAAGCTCCGTTTAAACATTCTAAGTCCACTTCTTCGCTTGTTAACTCTGCTTTGGAAGGTGTATGGATACAGGTCCTGGTCAAAGAGCTCGTATCAACGATCACATATGTAAAAGCTGATTGCGTTGCTTCTTGTCTTTTAATGAATCTCGTATCCATATCCTCACGTTCAAACTCTTCAAGTATTGATTGACCTGCAATATCATTGCCGATTTTGGTTACTAGAACAGCGTTGATACCTAACCTACGCAAACACGTTAAAGTATTTGCAGCATTTCCACCTCCTTGAATACTAGAGTCTAATGTTCTCAATTTCTGATCAGGTTCAGGGAACGCTGACACCTTGGCAATAAAGTCTAAGCCTGCCATACCAACGCCAACCACCTTCTTGTCTTTACTCAAAGGAACAAGTTTCTCTCTTTGAGCCTGAATACTTGCTGAGCAGATGGAAAACATCACTCTTTTATCACGAAAATAGGAATGAGCAGGTAACTTTTGCAACCAAAAATGATTTCTAAGAGAAACGTTATAATGCAGAAACATAAAATCACAACATCTCATTCTCTTTCGACATTGCTTGTTACACTACTGATGCCTTGTTCAGACGATCCACTTGCACGTCTTCATGGCAGAAGCGCCTTGGAAGATACTTTAGAAATGTTATGGAAGAAGGACGGTTCTCCAAGTAAAAGGAGACCGCGTTGTGGCAACCGTGAACTAGGTAAGGTTGAATTGTCACTTTGTCTTGAAGCTAGTTTACAGCTTTGGGAGATCTTTACGTATTCTTTGAAAGCGTTCGCTCTTTTGGCGGTATTTTGAAAGTGAGTGTTCTATATAGGGCTATTACTTTTGGTTTGATTTCTTTATAGGTTCACGAGAATCGTCTAATGCAACCCATTGCGGAATTGTTACGTTTGTCGTTGACAGCAACAAGTTCTGGTTACTCTTTGCGTCTTATTTATCTGAAATGGCTCAAACCTTATGAGGAACAACTTGAAAGAGCAATTGATGACAGTTATGAAAGGATAAATAATTTTTGCGAAAGCAAGAGACAATGGCCAGATTGCGTCTGGTCGAAAGATGCAAATGTCCCAAAAAAAAGGTCTCGTTGGAAGCAGAATGGAGCTAAAGTCTGTTCAGAAGATGCACATCAGGTAAGCCAAAAAAGTGTTCCAAGTTATTTAGCTTACTTCGTTCAGGTTGAGGAACACTTGACAGAAGCAGAGAAGGCTGCAGTTTTATCGAGACTCTCTGTTAATGAAATGGAACCAGAAGAGCAAGTAGAGTTCGAGTATTTGCAAGATTCACCAGATTTGTTTTTAGATATTCGAAACCACATTCTTCGAGTATGGTATAGAGACGTTTCACATAGAACAAGTTGCTCTGATATTCTATCGACCGTTCCTAAGAGGTATGATCATTTTAGTATTTCTTCTTAAAGATATGAAGGAACATTCTTTTAGATATCATGATTTGACAAAGGATATCTTTATATTTCTCGTTCGACAAGGTTTAATCAATTTTGGCTTTTTAGGAAAGAATCAGTTTCCTATTCGCTCTCGTGAACAAATGGAAAAGGCTCCTCATGTAGTTATTATTGGCGCAGGTATATCTGGCCTTGCTGCGGCGAGGCAACTTTGCTCTGTTGGAGTGAGAGTATCCATTTTTGAAGCTCGAGATAGATTGGGAGGCCGTATTCATACAAAGACAAGTTCTAACAACGAACCTGTAGAGTTGGGTGCTATGCTTATTACTGGTGTTCAGCAGAATCCTTTGAATACACTTTGTAGGCAATTGAATGCAGTATTGGAAGTAGTTCAGGAAGACTGTCCTTTATATGATGTAAATGGTTGTTTGGTTCCCAAAGACTTGGATATGTTAGCAGAAGACATATTCAACGACGCTCTTGAAGAAACAACCAAAATGAGAAAGGTGAGTATTTCTTTGTTTTATTTGTAGTTTCTAAGATTTTGTCAGTTATACAAAGATAAAAGACACATTTCGCTGGGTTCCGTATTAAAAAGATTGCTAGAGGAGAAGATTATGCTATTTAGACAAAACTCGGATATAAAGGATTCTACTATATTCACTACTTTGAAAAGACTGGCTCAGTGGCATATAGCTAACTTGGAATATGCCTGTGCTGCCGATCTAGAACATGTGTCGTTGTTTGACTGGGATCAAGACGATCCATGGGCCTTGGAAGGTGAACATGCTATTGTCAAGGGTGGATTTTCTCAGTTAGTGGAAGGTTTGGCTAGAGGCTTTAAGAAAGCATGGCAGGATTTTGACAATTGGAAACATGATTCTTGTATATTTTTACGTCATGAAGTGAAAGCAATCAATTGGTCGTCCAAACAGAAGAATGAAGATAGAGGACGAAAGTCATTCTCAAAGAAAGAATCTGTTCTAGTCAAAGTGCAAACTCCGAATGCAAATATGAGAGAGGTTTTGTGTGATTGCGTTCTTATTACTGTCCCCTTGGGAGTCTTAAAGGAACGAACCATCTCTATCTATCCTCAGTTACCGAGTTGGAAACAAGAGGCCATTGACAGTTTAGGATTTGGTGGTTTAAACAAAGTTTGTCTTGTTTTTGAAGAAGTTTTTTGGAAACATTCCGTGTTTGGAGCATTGACTGATTCACCTAATGAAAGAGGAGAATTTTATATTTTTTGGGATATGACAAAATGTTCAGGCCAAACTCCTGTCTTGGTTACCATGATTTGTGAGCCGTTCGTGGGACGGAATGAACTTGCTGATGATCATGTTTGTGTAAAACGTGCTATGAATGTACTACGACGAATTTTTCCGAATGCACCGGAACCCAAGGTTTGTAGGGCTTGAGTAACCATCCATTGAACTGAAAGTCTTGGAAGGAATCGTTCGTAACTCGATGGTCTAGCGACCAGTATGCAGGTGGTGCATATTCTTTCATAAGTATAAACTCTACCAGTAAAACTTACGACGCAATGGCAGAAAATGTTGGCGATGTATTATACTTTGCGGGAGAAGCAACTAATGGAAGATATCCTACAACTTGTGCAGGGGCCTTTTTAAGTGGACTACGAGAGGCAGGGAAAATAATGAAGCACTTGCACTTGGATACCTTACTATTGGAAAACATTCAGAAGAAAAGAAAAGTTTCGGCTTTCGGTCATTGAATAGTCATTTTCTCACAGTGGAAGACTTTACAGTGCACAAGTTATTTGGCAACTGGAGAACGCAGATTCTAAATTATATCATTTTGCGTTTCTTCGAGAAGGGATATCAGGTCCTCCTAGTAAAGCACTCCAATCATCGTCGTCTTCTTTTTCTTTTGGTTGTTTTCTTCTAGAACGACTCGATTCGCTTACAATCTGGTCCAATGAGTTACCAGTTGGACGAAGTCTTGTATTACTATGTGTTGTCGTAGTCGGTTTGATACTGGAAGTTGGAATTGTTCGGGTTGACGTATACGAACTCGAAAAGGATTGGCTTCCAATGGTATTTTCTGTTTTTCGCGAGTCACCTGTATTTTCCATACTTTCGTTATGATACGGAAGTGGTTCAGAAAAGTCTATCAAGAGATCCCAATTTTCAGATTCATCATTATGGCTCCTCATTTCCGGTACCCCTTTCTCTTTCAGTAAAGTTGGCGGAAATGAACCTTCTGAAGCCTGTACAGATTGTGTCATTTCTTGTTCGTTCCTTTTCAAATTTGTTTGATAACATTTGTCAATATTGGATGGCTGCTGTATAGAACGTGTGTCAACAATACTTTCGGAAAGTTGTATTGCTAAAGATGCAGCCAAAGATGTAAAATTCCATCCAGAGCTTTTTGTAGATCCAGAGGTTGCCCTTGCTTTGTCCATATTGTTGCGCATATTGATATCGTTGATGGCTGAAGTTACTGTTCCTTTTAACATTTGCTCGTGAAGACGCCTAATCTTCTCTATAAAAAATTCTAAACACTCAAATGCTTGAGTTCGAGTCTCATTGTCCTCATCTACAAGACAAGGAACTACTGCCGGTAGGATTCTCGTTGCCATTTCCGCTGGTTGATAATTTTCTGCTGTCTTCATGAAGGCAACGAGACCGGAAACTCGTGCTGGTGGAAAAGGATCCTTCAAAGATCTCGTAAAGGCCGGGATCAACACTTTTTTCTTGGTTGACTCTGATAAATGGCTCGCAATCTTTCCAAGACAAACTGTTGTATTAGCCCTTATAGCTGGTTCACGATCCAACTGTTATCCACTTGTCAACAAGTCAAACCAAAAGGAATACTTAACAACTTACTTGAACTTTTGCAAGATGACCCATTAACACCGAATTCAGCAGTTTGTCATCTAAGACGTCAATAATATGTATAATCGCTTTCACGGAGTTATCTCGAAGAGCTGGTGAGCCAAGATCTTTTAGATTTTGACAAATGAAAGGGAAAACAATCTTATTAACGCTTTCCTTGTCGATGAAAGGTGCAAACAATTCTATCTTGTTTACCAATTCAGCACGAACAACTCGATTCTCAGGTTTGACACTCGCGAACCACTTTACAACATGTTGACGAACTAGCTCTTGCTTAAAATTGTCGTCCACGATATGACTAAATATTGTAGATATACAATTCAAAACTGACGTTCCTCCACTTCCACATTCCATACTTGTGCAGAGTACTGGTAAAAGTTTAAACCGAAGAAAATTATTCGGAACTTGTTCAACAGCGTCTACAATCTTCTGCAAGAAATTATCCTTTTCTAGAGATTCCTTGAGTTCAAAATTTTCGAGAAACAGATTCATATTCACAAAAGAATTACTCTGTAAACATTTGTTCTCCAACAGCTTTCCTGGTGTAAGTCTCGAAGAAGGATTCGAAGATAGTAGCTTTTGATAGTCAATAACTAACTCCTTTGGAATGAAATCCAATTTCCTTAACTGTTCCGCAGACCGAAAAGTTCCGCTGAATATTTCTTGAATGAAACAACCAAACGCCCACGAGTCTACGGAATAAATCGGTGCTTTGCTTAGAACATTCCATTGTTGCTTAAGGAGCTACAAAGAATTTAACTTGAGATCAAACTGTAACGAAACTTACTTCTGGTGAACAATACTTTTCTTCCTGAAGAAACATAGTCTCTCTTAACAAAGTAAGATCGCCAACAGCTGCCTCGAATGCTCCCAACTTCCAATCCCCACCCGGTGTTATAAAAACACAAGCTGGAGACATTCTTCCATGTGCGAGTTTGCAGTCGCTGTGAATAAACTCCAATGCTCTAGCTAAACAAAAGATACCCCAACATAAAGTATCCATGGACAATGGTCCGTAGCGCTGGGTGTATTCATAGAAGGGAAAAGCTTCTTCTGTAGCAAAAGAAATGCAATTTTCTGACTCTACAGCGTTGTAAAACTTCAAGATATTTGGATGTCTAAGAGTTTTAAGCCTCTGTAAACCATTTCTCGCCAAGCTTCGCAAAGACTTGTTAGCGTCCTTTAACAAGTTTACAACTTTCTGCAATAACTATCTTGCTCACGAACCTCTTTTGAAACTTGGTGCACAAATACAAGAGCTGTCTCCTTAGTTTCCTTGTTCTTGCCTTGATAAAGTTTCCAAATGAGTGATTTATCACCACTTGACAAGGACACACCAAGAGAGTATCCCAGGTTCTAAAAAATGCTCTAATACAAAGAAAAATAGACGAAACTTGCTTACGCTTTGGTCTTTCCCTATAAGCTTTTCAAAAAATTGCATGGTAACCGGACACTACTTGTGTCAAACAAATCCTTCCATTCATTCCACAAATTTATTGAAAAGATCACGGTCGACTCTTTCAAACCACACAACTACAAGGAACTAGTCTTCACTAACTGAGCTAGTCTACTTCCAAGATTGGCATCGCATTGCGACCAATAGTTCAACCAAATACTACGAACTTCGGGACTACATTTCCTTTCATTTAATCGTTCCGCAACGCGCTTGATAAACCTCTCTTGCCTAGCAGGATCCCACGAGCGGAATCGGTCCCCAGGTTGTTTGAAGTTATTTTCCTTTAGAATGCAACTCTTCGTACGAGCTCCCGAAATTGTAGCCTTTGGAAAGTGATAGTTTGCCACAGTCTTCACACGATCATATGTTGACGGAAGATAATTAATCTCACTTTGCCTGTGCATAAAATTCATAAAACCATCATGATGATTGTTATGATATGAACATTTAGGAGCATTGATTGGAAGCATCAAATAGTTTGGACCCAAACGATGTCTTTGAGTATCCGAATATGAAAACATTCGCGTTTGCAACATTTTGTCATCGGAAGCATAGACACCAGGCACCATAACACCTGGACAGAAAGCAATCTGTTCACTCTCTAAGAAAAAGTTGTCCACATTCTTATTCAAGATAAGACGTCCAACAGGTCTCTTTGGAAACATGTCTTCCGGCCAAATCTTTGTATCATCTAAAGGATCGAAATCATAATCATTTTCTGTAGCGGGATCCATGGTCTGAATACACATCGTGTATTCAGGATAATCACCAGCATCTATGGATTCTATCAAATCATGTGTTGCATGTGAAAAGTCCTTTCCTCCAACAATTTCTGCTTCGTCATCCAACAAGCTTTGTTCTCCAAGTTTCGGAACCCAATGGAACTTGACATAGGTGTCCTTCCCTTCCTTATTGATCAGTCTAAATGTGTTCACACCAGAGCCTATCATAGTTCGATAATTCTTTTGCAAAATATCAGTTAACGTCAAAAACATAAAAAACAAAACTCACTTTAGGTATTCCAACATCATCCAAGTGAAAAGTTAGCATATGGCAAGACTCCGGATGATAAGAGAGAAAGTCAAAGATACGCCACCATTCTTGCCTTTCGGTACGAGGATTTGGCTTGAAAGCGTGAATAAGATCAGGGAATTTTATACCATCTCTGATAAAGAAAACGGGGAAATTGTTTCCAACGAGGTCCCAGTTTCCTAGTACTTGTGTAAAACCCTCCACAGGTTAAATGAACGCTCAACCTACCTTCTCTTGTATAAAATTTGGTAGCAAAGCCTCTTGGGTCTCTCAAAGTCTCTGGAGAGTGCCTTGAGTGAGTAACAGTGGAGAAACGAACAGCCACAGGTGTCCTCACACCAACTGCCCGAAACAAGTCAGCACAAGTCAAGTCTGTAATATCATCTGTCACTTCAAAGTATCCTTTAGCTACTATTCCCCGTGCATGAACAACCCTTTCTGGAATTCTTTCACGGTCAAATTGCGCCAACTTTTCGACAAAGTGGTAATCTTCCAAAAGAACAGGACCTCTAGGACCAACTGTCAACGACTCTTGGTTATTATATACTGGAGCGCCATTGTTTGTAGTCAGATAGGGTGAGTCAAATGTTTCTCTAGGTCTGTAGCGCGTTGGGTCCATAACAAGTGAAAATCAGAAAACTGAATTCGAGAAAATCGAATCGTTTCCCGAAAAGTTAAAAATCAATTTCCCGTAGACAAGCGATTTCAAGTAAACCTCCAGAAAGATGCCCTCGTGACATTTCTTCACTCGCCACTTGCTTATTATTACTTTGCTATCATGATGTTCAGTTGGTTGTTCGAAAGACATTGTTTTCTTTAATGCGGGTTTTCCCTATCAACTTTTTAAATATTTTTCGGTAAGAAACGTAACCTTATATTATTACAGCCTTATTAGGCTTGAGTATTCTATTCAAACAAAGCAATGCAAGTCATATTGATAGACTTGTATGAATGGAAAGTAAACGCTTTTATCAAGAAATGCGAGGCTGTCTTGTTCATTACTTTCAATTTTTCCTACATAATTTACAATACAGCTATTCTCAAATTTTGGGCGTCGAGTCTATATGCTGGACCCGAGTGAAGAGGCAGCTGCAGTTAGAGCTGCAGCAGAAGAAACGGTATATAGAGGACCTATTAAAGGAACAAATTGGTATCTTATTAGTTCAAAATGGTACCGGCATTGGTGTACGTATACAGAAACAACGGACTTAGTGTCCACGTCTCCTATTCGTTTTAGAACGGGTTTGCATTCTGTCAAGTCTGATATTTCAGACGACTCGGATGATGACGGCGAGTCGTTTTCCTTGCGCAAGAAGGCTCATCGTCCTGGTCCTATTGATAATTGGAACCTCGTGAATAGTACAGAGACAGTTGACCATTCTACAAAGCATATAGAGTTGAAGCCCAATCTGCTAGAACAAGTTGATTTTGTTTTAGTTCCTAAACCTGTTTGGGAGCTTTTATTTTCGTGGTATGGTGGAGGACCAGAAATATCACGTCCAGTTGTTGTAGGTCCTTCTGGCGAGTGCTTCGTGGAGATTTATCCCGTGGAGCTCAACATCACGTTCATTTCTCCGTCGAAAGCTGTTGAGACGAGAGTTCATCTGAGTAAAACAACCAAGATAAAGGAGCTTAAGAATAAGATTTTAAACAAGCTAAATATGAACAATATTTCTGCTTCGGATTTGGAGGTTTGGAATATGTTGGACGATGTTCCACCTGTTCTTCTAGATAATGATGAGGAGACTATTGCAGAAGCTGTGCTTGTATCTGGTCAAAAAGTCCAGATGCGAGTAAAATCTCTGTCTACAGACTTTCAGTTACCTAATATACAGCAAGAAACTTATCTGGATGGCGAAAATACCTCGTTTGTCGAAGCAAATTCAAGCAGCAGAAGACACACAAATAATACCTGTACTCACTTTATTAGAAAAGAATTATCGAAGGGAAAGATTTCATCTGATGTGGAAAGTGAACATACGATTTGTGTGAAAGACCTTCCTAGTCACCGTCTTTTTTTCTTACCGCCAGTGAACTCGAGTGCGTTTAATAGAGCTGGTCTGTGTGGTTTAGTGAATCTTGGGAATACTTGTTTTATGAATGCAGCGTTGCAGTGCCTCAGTAATGCAGCAAAATTGACAGAATATTTCTTATCGGAGAACTACAAATCGGACATAAACAAACAAAACCCTCTGGGAATGAATGGCGTCTTGGCTGAAGAATATTTTAGACTACTTTCTCATATTTGGAGTGGAAATGAGAGCAGCTTTGCTCCGAGACAGCTGAAGTTTCAAATTGCTCTTCATGCTCCTCAGTTTACGGGATATCAGCAACAGGACTCGCAAGAATTGATGGCATTTCTGTTAGATGGTCTTCATGAGGTAAAGTTTTTCTACAAAGCTATCTGACTATTTATACGAATTTATTTGAAACAGGATTTGAACAGAATCAGAAACAAACCCTACATTGAAGTCATAGAGGGTGGTGATAGACCTGATGATGAAGTCGCTTCTATTGCTTGGAAACAACATTTGCAGCGAAATAATTCAATCGTTGTGGATCTCTTCCAGGGACAGTACAAGTCAACCGTCATCTGTCCAGATTGTGGAAAAGTCAGTGTCACATTCGATCCATTTATGTATCTTTCGTTGCCTGTTCCCAGCAAGAACGAAAGAATAGTTGAAGTTCTTGTATTTTTGCGAAGACCCGAAAGCGATAAACTCCATTGTCACGAATTTCAGTCTCGCCCTGTTAGATATGCAGTGAGAGTTAATAAGAAAGGGAGAATTGGAGAAGTTCGTGATAGAATTTCAGGTAGGAACAAGTGCCAAGCTTAATGAAGATTTATCTTATTTTTCCAAGTATTGACAAGGATTCCAAGTAGCCGTCTTATTTGTGCGGTACTCTTTCTAAACCGATTCTATCAGGTGCCCGTACCGGACTGGAATCGGGTAGACGAGATAATAAATTTAGCTGGCCAGGAACGACTTGTCATTTATGAAGTTGAAAATGATTGGGTGTCAGGAAGAAAGCTGCAACATGTTGGAGTGGATACTGGAAGAGTAAGAACTGTCATATTCTATGTTATGCTGCGTGTTATTTATTGTTATAATAGACTTTGAGTACGAAGGATAATGTAATTCTACTCAAGATAGTTCACACAGAAAAGAATAGTGATCGTGTAATAGCAGTTCCCTCACTTATTACTTTGAAAAGGTCTGAACTTACTGGAGATCGCCTTTTTAAAGAGATTATGTTTTTCTGTCGTCGTTTTTTTGATTATGACAAATTCTTGGAAACCTGGAAGATTGGTAAAGAAGCAGGTGACAGTCTAGATGGGAATGAGCAAGCCCTTGAACAGGATTCTAATGTCGACGAATCGGTAGTTCTGTCACTTCCAGAGAACTCTTTGAATGCGTCGCATTTAATGGATCATGGAAGCAGTAGAATTGGAAAAAAGCGCAAATCTCGTTCAAAGTTTCCTTTTGAAGCGAAAATATCTTTTGAAAGATCTCAGGGGTCGGGACATACATTTGATAGCACTATTGTCAACTGTGAGTCAACTCATTTCATTGAACTTCCGCAGTGTTCAACGGTATGTATCTATGTTCCCTTGTTTTCTTGAATTAATGACATTTGTTTGGCAGGCTACAGTGATAGTGGAATGGACTCTAGAAGGTATCTGCAGACAACTGTTTGATGTGGAAGAAGCAAGTTTTCGAGCCTATGTTGTGGATCATTCGGTATCAAACAGCATACAAGAGAGTTCGGATGGATATCCTACTATTGAGGATTGTCTTTGCAGATGGAGTGAAAAGGAAATTTTGTCTCAAGACAATGCCTGGTTCTGTCCAGTGTGCAAAAGTCATAAACAAGCTAGTAAACATCTGCAGCTCTGGAGTACTCCTGAAATTTTAATTATTCATTTGAAACGCTTTTCGTATTCTATTTGGAGTAGGACCAAAGTAGAAACCTTTGTAAAATATCCATTGAACGGTCTCAACTTGGCGCCATATATAGTTGGTAAGGGAGACTTAGGCGCTCCCCAGCCTCTTTACGACCTCTATGCTGTTTGTAACCATTTTGGTGGTTTGGGAGGAGGTCATTATACCGCATATGCTATTAGCCCTTGGAAAGTCCCTGACGATGAGAGTGACACATATTTTGAGCATAATGATGGTTACACAAACGGACCTTGGTATAACTTCGACGATTCTTCCGTGTTCAAAATGACGGACTCAAGCCATGCAGTTTCTGATAGTGCCTATGTTTTGTTTTATCGACGACGAAAGTATGGAGGAAGCCAGAAAAGCGGCAACATGTCCAGCAGCAAAGAATAAACACGGTTGTGTCACGGACATATTATCGAACACAGCAATGCCATGAGAGCAAACAGTAAAACTTAGTCTCGCAACTTAGTTGCTTTCAGGCGACTTTCTACTTTCCGCTAACTTCTTTTCTATCATCAGTTTAAACTCATTTAGAATTCTAGTTTCCCTCTCTTTCTTCTTCTCAAAGTTCAGAGTTGCTGTTGCTGCTTCTTGCTCGGCATTATAAACTTGATTCTCTTTACGTATTCGTATCGCCTCCATTCGACGGTTACGACTACCACTCATTACATACCCTGTTTCTTCATATGCCTTGATTTCTTCTGAAGTTAAGCCAATTTCACCTCTCCTCGGAATTCTTCTTCCTTCCTGAACGTATGCTGCCATGGCACTTCCTTCACCTGGCAACAGATTATGTCCGTAGTTTGCAGCTGTAATACGTTCCTGTCTAGTTGGAAGTGGAGGTCCAAATTCGTCGCTATCTTCATAATTCTGTACACCACTATCTGAAATAGTTGAGGAATCCCTTCCACGTATTTCTTCTTCGTGTTCGGAAAGAGTACTACTTTCACGCTCAAATTTGCCTATACCATTGCTTGCATTGCCAGATCCGGATGAATGTTCCAAATCTACTGAAGTTTTCCACTGCTTATCGGAGACTTCTTCATCTTGAGTTTGTCTCTGAGAAATAATGTCTAAAATAGGGGACGACGGAACTTCAGGAGTGCTAGCCCACAAACTTGACAAAACGGTGCCTTCTCGCTGTGAACGCCTTTTCAGCCAGTTACAATCCTTGAATTCTCCGGTTCTTTTCTTCCTCATCTGTGGTTTATGAGCCTTAATGAGTTTCTCTTCTCTGGTTTGCCAACTGCTGTTCGACAAATACAACAGAGGTTCTGAAGTGTTCTGCAGCAGTCTAATACCGACGAACAATCGAACTCCCAGATTGCTAATATCATTTTGGATTGAGTGGCCGATTCATTGCATTGCCGTTTTGCCTGTGGAAGCCACTTGATTATCATGTGTCGGAAAGTGTCTTTGATATCGAAGCTGAACGACGCATTATACTTTATGTGGCCTTTCACTTTATGCTGGTCGGATAACCTAAAGTAATATTGAGCTGTTTCTGTTTTTAGAAATTGACAGACTGTTCTTGTAAACTAGGAGTTTAAAGCTTCCGTCTGCAGCCAGACAAGCCAACTACCAACTATTCAGTATAAACGAAAAGAAGAAGTTGTCTATTTCTTCGAAGTCTTTCCAGTTGAACTCTCGAGTACTGCTTTGTTTAGGTTTCGTTGCATTTCTATTATTATGGTTTTTCGGTTCTCTTCAAAGCTATCCTATTATCTGGTCCAAATTTAGACTAAGAGGATATGAAAAGATTGATCCTTTTATTTTTCAGAACTGTTCCAAGGTGGATTTTGGCAAGCGTTTTGCTGTTGTTATTCCTTTCATCCCGAAACAAACCAACAGAGTTTTGAGTAACTTGAAACGTTGGGCGACTTCGGAATATTTCCCTTGTGATACTCTCTTAGACACTTTGGTGACAGAGTCAACAGATTTAGTCTTCTACTACGATATGCCTTTGGATCATCCCTCCATTTCGGAATCTATTCAGACTTTGACGTTATGGTTAAGAAAGGAGCCTTTACAAAATGTGATATCAAGCTGTTTCCATAACGTTCGTTTCATATCCGCCAATCTCTCGGCCGAACAATCGACAAACAGTTATAAAATGGACTTTGTAAAGAGCTCTGTGAAAACGGAAGGCACAGTTCGTCAATTTTATGCTGCAGTTGATCATCCTTCTTTAACGAACACGTATCGGTTTGTATAGTATACTTGTTTTGGACTTTGTGTTTACTAGTTTTGGTTAGTCATTTCTTTTACATGGAACCAGATCATATCCCTATACGGAAGCGTTGGTTAACTGCGATATTTAATGATTCTCTTCAGGGAGATTTCTGGATGAAAGGCAGTTTGATGAGATATAAACCCAGATTCAGCTGTGCCTTTGAACCATATCGTACGCGATACCTTCGTCATATAAACGGTAACGCAATCTACAAGTAAGAGCAAAATATTCTGTCTAGATTTTGTGTAAGAATAATCCATTAGGCTTGGTGATCCGTGTTTTATCCGTTTCTTAGAAAATGTTTTCAGAGAATACCCTTACTTGGCATTTGACACAAGCATAAATTTCTATCGACTTGACTTACATCATTATACGACATATCAGTACACAGCTCATCGATTTCAAGTGACAGACGTAATGGCAGATTTAGGGGTTGTTAGGTACGATGAAGACAAGTTACGTGCAGAACTACCCAACACATATACGGCTCATGGTAAATTTATGTACACTGAAAGACAGTTGGGATGGCAAAAGTACTAACGTAGTTCTAATTTTGTTGCTTATTATTTTTTGTCAATAAAGCACTGTTTCAAATAAGAGAGAGAATATTTGCCTCCAATTTTAAAATTGGATGATCTAGCAGCTGTGTTACATATATATAGTGAATGATATCTCAATTTCAATAGTGTAGTGGACGTGAACAGAATCCGCTGTAGTCTATGTTGATTTGACGACTCAGTGGTTAGGATGCCTGGTTTTCACCCAGGAGACCCGGGATCAAGCCCCGGCAGCGGAAACAATAGCTGTTCTCTATCATTTTTCATTTCAATTTGAAATGAATAAGCTGTGAGGTTGTATAAATTTTTCTCGGTTTCATATTCCAGCTGTTGTTCGCTTTACTGTACATACAAACTTTAAATTGATACTTTTTTTGTTCTAAGCAACATAGAAAATTTTCTAGGTTATCTATGTAAACTGCGCTAAAAGGTCGCTTACCAGTCTTCGCTTTTTTCTTTCGTCCCATAACCGATCTCTCTAATAGTAAGAAACTAAGCAAAAGCTTTTGTAAGACAAAACAGCTTCCTTTGTCCTAGTTTATAAAACTCCAAAAATCTGGAGTTGGATGCGTTACTTTCAGTTTTTTCAACTTTTCGGGGTACATTACCTTGGCATAATACCTGAAATATTTATGGAATAGCTGTTCTTACAACAAAACCGAAGATTTGTCTTGCTTTGAGTATTGCAAGTTTGTGTTTTGCCAAAACAGAAATAAATGTAGCTTTCAAGTTAGATATATTCGCTAGACAGTAACACAGCTTTTCTAAGGTATTTTTAACACAGGCTTGGTACTTCTATTTATTCTGAGTAAGTTGCACCAGAAAGGATGTTCATGATACAACATCTATTGTGACGTTATTATCTATACCGTGAGTTTGGGTAAAGTCTAGAAACCAGTGTTGACATTAAAGGCACCCTTAACAGTGCTACAGAAAAACTTACTTCCTAGTAGTGGACATTCTTTCCTGGCGAGAGCAAAAGTTTCAGTTCCGTAAAGTAATTCCTGTCCATATACTGTCTTCGTATATTTTCGAGTCTATAGAAGTACAGGCTAGTTGTCGTTTATGCTCAACACTGTTTCCAAGTCATAAGGGACTTACAGCAGCCTAAAAATATCCAACAAAGTTATTGTCATTTAGCAATCATTGTCATCTTTGATTTGCCAATGGAACCTTCAAAATTGAAAGTTGAAGAGCTTCGGAAGGAGCTACGAAGCCGCAACTTGGACACCTCTGGTTTAAAGCAGGTATTGGTAGAGCGTTTAGAAAGTGCTCTAGTAGAGGAGAGGAAGCGTGACAATGTTCGAGTCGTACATCCAGATACTTCCGAATTTATTGACTTTCACAAACAAAAGGATCCCCAAGGAGAGAATAAGGTTGGGGATTCAATAGGTAGACTTCCAACGGAGGAAGAATTGGAAGCACTGGAAGAGAAACGACGAAAACGTGCAGAACGCTTTGGTGTTCCTTACGTCCCCAGCAAAGAGTTTCTGGAACAGAAAAAGTTGTCAAGGGCTCGTCGCTTTGGAGAAGAATTAAGTGAAGAACCTGAAGAATCTAGCAAGATCGAAGAGAAAAAACGGAGACGAGCGGAGAGATTCGGTCTTTCTTCAAAGAGTTTACCCGATAAAGTAAACAAGCAAGTGAGTCAAATCAATCAAACTTTGCAGACGGTAAGCACGTCCTTTAACTATTCTTACTGTGGTTTATACAAATTGTGACTGAAAGGCCAAGAGTTTGCAAAAGTAAACCTTTTGACACGGAAAGTTGTTGATTGTCACTTATGTCTTATAGAAAATTGATATGGCTATCGAGTGAAAGACAAAAACACGCTAGTAAGGTAAAAGATCGGACATTTTATTCAAAATCCAACTATACTACGTTACTATCCAAAAGGAAGCTCCTAATATAGAATTCTTGTTCTCAAGCTTGGTTTTAGTGATGCTATGGCCTCTTTGACTTCTTCTGAAGTTTCTTTGTCCACATCGACAATAAGATAACCTATATCAGCAGTAGTACCTAGTACTTGTGCTTTCACATTGGTATCTCTTGATGCGAATATATCATTAATATCCTAAAGAAAAGAAATACTTTTGTCTAAAGCTGTTCTTTTTGTTCTATTTAGTTTCTTACCCTCAAGACTCCTGGTACGTTCCGGTGAACGTTGAGAATCCGATGACTGGATGAAGTAAACGGAACTTCAAGGTTGGGGAAATTCACAGCATTCACAGTGGAACCACTTCGTACAAGTTTTATCAACGCAGTTGCAACTTCTTCCCCGATCATTTGTTGTGCCTCTTCTGTAGAACCTCCAATATGAGGAGTAAGAATTGTATTGGGACAATGTTGAAGTGGTGTCTCAAAACCAGAGCCATTTGCCTTGGGTTCTTTTGGATATACATCTATTGCAGCACCACCAAGATGACCCGATCTAAGTGAGTCCGCCAGAGCCTGCAAATCAACAACTGTACCGCGGGATGCATTTAAAAGGTATGCACCTTTTTTCATCAACTTGATTTGCTGCTGGCCAATCATATTCTCGGTCTGAGGAGACTTGGGAACATGCAATGTCACAAAGTCGGCATTTGACAGAACTTCTTCCAGTGATTTACAAGGTGTGCTATTTCCAAGAGGCAGAACCGGAATAATATCATAAAATATGACATTCATGCCTTGAGACTCTGCAAGAACGGAAAGTTGAGAGCCTATATGACCGTAACCGACAATTCCTAAGGTTTTCCCTCGAATTTCATGGCAACCAACTGCTGATTTAAGCCATTGTCCTTCGTGACATCCTTTTGAAACGTCAAAGAGTTTCCTACTCAAACATACAATCTCTGCTATGATAAGCTCCGCGACTGATCGAGTATTTGCAAAAGGAGAATTGAAAACTGGTATCCCCAAACGCTCCGCGGCTTCTAGGTCAACTTGATCAGTGCCAATACAGAAACAGCCTATAGCTAGTAGCTTGGAAGCGTTCTCCAAAACTCGCTTTGTGACTTTAGTCTTGCTGCGAATACCGATAACATGCACGTCTCTAATTTTCTCCATCAATTCTTCCTCTGTAAGTGAAGTTTTTAAAAGTTCAACCTTGTTATCATTAGCGTTGTATGCGATAAATCCTCATAAAGGCTTTACCTGAAATCCTTCCTTTTCAAATAACAATACACCTGTCTGATGAACATTTTCCAAAAGTAGAACTTTTACAGGGTGTTTCGGAGGTGGAATACGTTCCAAGTGTTGAAGCTCCATTTCGGCATATTTTGGTGGAGAAGAACACACAGGCGACCTCGACTGAGGAGAACTTTTTCCGCTATTCATAATGTGATGATCCCAATCGGCCATCGTCGGTTTCATTTTCGATCAATTGTCTTTCTGATATAGATTATAATATTTCAACCTTTTCATTCTTATTGGTGGATTTGGGACAATGCTTTCCTTCTGGAATAGATAGAAAATGGCTTCGAGAGAATGGACAGATTTGTTTTAAACCGCATAAAGATTACAAGTATGTTTTTGGTTTTATATAGATTGACGGACAACAAACAAATATATGAACGAACAACAGACAAATGGAAAGACTTCCCTCAAAGGGCGAGTAACTGAAACTTCGGTACTAATCGTTCGGATGAATAACAACTTTGGTGTAGCCCTCAACTCGCTTATCAAACTTTTCATAAGCAACAGGTGCTTCATCTAACTTGATTTCATGTGAAACAACAAAGCTAGGTTTAGCTCTGCCAGAAATAATCATATCTCGGAGATATCTATTATATTTCTTTACATTGCACTGGCCTGTTCCCATAGTCAGACCTTTTTCGAAGAATTTGCCAAACGGAAACATTAAGTGTCCCTTCTTGGCTGCTTCATCTGGAGCTCCAGGATCGGAAGGAACGTAAAGCCCCGGAATGCCAACTCCACCGGTTGGCCTTACTACTCGTACAAGCGACTCCAATACAGCATTTGGCTTTTCCGTGTTACCTCCTTTTTCGACAGCTTGATATCCAACTGCATCCACTGCACGATCGACCTCCTTGCCCTTGCGACGACGGATAATCTGCTCGACTGCGTCTCCATCATCGAAATTGATCGGAATCGCCCCAATACTTTTGGCCTTATCCAAACGCTCCTTTATTCTGTCGACAACATATACTTCTGATGCTCCACGCAGGACTGCACTGTATGCTGCCATAAGTCCAACTGGACCACCACCAAAGACTACTATGCTTTCTCCAGGTTGAAAACCAGAAAGAGAAACACCATGCCAACCTGTTGGAAAGATATCCGCCAATAAAACAAAATCACTTTCATGTTCTCTTCCTGGAGGTAATTTTAAGGCGTTGAAATCTGCAAACGGCACACGAAGAAATTGTGCTTGGCCACCCATATATGGACCCATCGCAACATATCCGTATGCTCCTCCTGCAAAACCTGGATTAACTTCCGTACAGAAAGCAGACTTCTGCTCCTCACAGTTTTGACAGTGGCCACATCCCACGTTGAAAGGCATAACCACTCTGTCTCCAACTTTAAGTTTTGAGACTCCAGCACCAACTTCTTGGATAACGCCCATATTTTCGTGTCCGAAGACTATCCCTGGGGTTGCTGCTGTTCTTCCTTCGTACATGTGTAAGTCTGATCCACATATTGCTGTAGAAGTAACTTTCACTATCACATCGTTTGGGTGCTGTATTTTAGGCTGCTGAACCTGCTTTACAGAGACCTTGAAAGGACCGTCATAAACTACTGCCCTCATGCTCGTTAGTGTTTCTCAAAGCTCCAATTAACTCCCAAAAAGAACAAACACGTTCGTTCATGAAGAAACTTCTCATCCTTTTCTTCTTGGACGCGGTTTCTACGCAATCTTCCTGATCGGAGAAAATTTGGTGGCAGATTTCAAGTTGAGCAGTATTGTTGAATCAACTCGAGACGGTTTTGTGAGCTGCTAATAGATGTTTTGAGATAGCACATGTACCTTGAGAACTTAAGTACGTCGAAAATAAAGGAACTGCCATGTTCATGCAGTCTTTAAGAGACCCAAAGAAGAGCAGCCTTTATCATCTTGTTCGGGAGGTGTTGGTTGTAAAAATACAAAGTGGGTTGCTCAAGTAGCACAGCAGTAATAGTAGTTGAATTCAAGTCGTATGTAACTGTACTTTTAATTTTATTATGTACCTGTATCAGAAGTGAAGTTTAACGGAGTATATTTGAAAAAAAAATAAACAACTCATAGTCACTTGTTGGATTTCTTCAAGAAAATCAAAGCGTACTTACAGATGGATTCAATGTTTTGAGAGGGAATTGACACCTAAGCGTGGATTGAACCCACAACAGTTGTTTTCAGCCCGCCATTTATTCCGTTAAAAGTTGGGAGCCCTCCTTTTCAAACCCTTAGGGTTTATGTGATTGAGCCGTTTTAGGGTTTATTAGGGTTTTGACCTGAGGTTTCCCTAATATGTCCTCTGAAGAAACAACTCATGACTCTACTCAAGAAAGGGGTATAGAAATATTGGCTGACAAACTCTCTCTAGCTGCAGCTGTAGACCGCCTCTTGGAAGAAGCTTCCTTTGTGGAAGCCCTATATTCCAATGAAAGCCTTCAAATTCTCTTAAACGAAGTAGAACGTATGCAAGCTTTTTCCGAAATTCTCCACGTTCATCAAAGGAATGTACTGGTATTTCTCAAGCTTGCTGTAGAATCCGAAGATTCGCAACCTTCTATGGTAAGCTTTTTATTCATCTGAAGGTTTTACTGTCTTTTATTCGAGAAAGGTTTGGAACTACGTCGCTGAACAGTTACTTTCAATAATTTCCGATGATTTGGTGGATGAAGTCTCTTGTGCAAAGGTTGTTGCTGAACTCAAGGGCCTTGCTGTTGTATTGGATGCTTCTCGATATGAAGGCAGCCAACGTCTTACTTTATTAAAGGAATCAATGAGTCAAATCTTTGAGATAAAGGAAGATTTTAGTGAAACAGCTATTGACTGTATATCTTTGAAAAGCCATGAAATTCATCAGCTCTTCAAGGATGCAACTAGTGCTAAGAAGTTCAAAACAGCTATCTCGAAGTATGATACTCTTTTCTCACTCTGTGAGGAATTCATTAAATATCTGTAGGTATCTGAAGAAATATCATCAGGAGACACTGAATAATCTCAAAAGAATAATTGCTGACCTTGAAAAGGTTTATGGAGAACCTTGGTTGTATAAAATGTGCAAGCAGCTATATGGATTATTACCTAGTGGAACAAAAGTAAGCAAACAACGAAGGAGATTAAGTGAACCACTAGGCACTGGTGAAAAGTTGAGTGGGCTTCATCTAGACGTTAGCGAAGTCAAGAAGGTTTTAGAAAGTCACTACTCAAACGTTAATGAGACAAATGATGATGAAGGTGGTTCAGAGAAGCGCTACTTGCGTATGCTTCCTAGCACTGCGATGCCTTCATTAGATTATTCTATTTTAAAGAAGGACACTGAACCCCCCATAGCAACGTCTCAAGAAGTGAGTAGTTTCAGTGAATGTGTAATTTTTTTGATTTTGGTTATTAGGAAACTTTGTCTTCGGAACCTATGGAATCTGTTTCTTCGGGACCCAAAGCCAACAAGAAGCAAATTCCAGAAAAGGTCAAAAGTCACGGTTTAACGGAACCGCAACCAAATGCAAAGGAGGTTACTTGGGACTCGCTTCCAAATACTGAGCGAGATGGAGCTGACGAGGACAGTGAAAAGCCAATGGATGATAGAGATAATCAACAAGTGCCATCATCGGTTACTTTGAGGAGGGTCGAGAAACGCAAAATGTCTCCCATAAAGAATGAATCAAGCCCAAATAGTGCTAAAGCATCACGAAAGAAAAAGAAGTAAGCCCTTTTTTACGTATTTCATAATTCTGAAAATGTTCTAGTTCGTATCATCGATGGGATGATCATCAGGATTATTTGCTCAAGAAAGGCATTGAGAAGCATGGACTTGGAGAGTGGAAAGCTATACTTGATGATCCAGAACTGGATTGGCCTTCTTACCGGACGAATGTTCAGCTGAAGGATCGCGCACGTACCCTTAAGATCATTTGAACAAGGTATCATTTGAAGGTTGCATTCCTGTTGCTTGAAATTGGAGTAATAAATGGTTTTCATCACGAACATTTCCATTTCATTCAGTTGCATTCTAGAAACATCAAATGCTTCGAAAAGAACATTTTTTTAGAATTCTGTCGCATTCGAATTTTGTTCAGAAATCTACCAACGAATTTTCTAGAAAAGAAATCTGAAAGCTTAAATGCAGCGGCCCCCATTTGTCAAAGCGAGTTGTACGAACGTGGTGAATTTTTGAAAATGTTTCTTCAAAACTTTAAAGTCGAATCACCCAATGTTTTCTATGGTCAAGACCATATCGAGTCACAGTATGACTATAATACTACTGAAGTTGTAGTTTCTGAAGGAACAGCAAAGGCAGTTCCGAAATCGCAAACGTTTTATTTCAAGACAAAGACGAGAGTCCCCAAGGTGAGTTTTGTTAGAAACTTTATTTTGGTTTTGGTTCTAAAAGGCGGAGTTTAGTTGGGGCTTTTATTGGTTGGTTGGGGAGGCAACAATGGATCAACGGTGACAGGGGGAATAATAGCAAATAGAGAGGGAATCTCGTGGCGTACGAAGAAAGGCGTGCAGGAACCCAATTATTTTGGTTCTATTACCCAGTCATCAACTATCAGACTTGGAACCTGTAAGGGCGAGGATGTTTATGTACCTCTCAAATCTCTGTTGCCTATGGTTAACCCTAACGACATCGAAATTGGAGGATGGGATATCAACTCCGCTGATCTCGCCAGCGCCATGAAGCGAGCTCAAGTTTTTGACTATGACCTTCAGAGACAACTGGAGCCTTACATGAGCAAATTAAAGCCTATGCCCTCCATATATTATGAAGATTTCATTGCAGCAAACCAGGCAGATAGAGCGGACAATGTTATTCCTGGGAAGGACAAGAAGAAACATTTGGAGCATATCAGGAGTGACATTCGCAAGTTCAAGGAGGAGAAAAAGGTTGACAAGGTGATAGTCTTGTGGACTGCAAACACTGAGAGGTTTGCCGAAGTAATGGCTGGAGTGAATGATACTGCGGAGAATCTGCTCAAGTCGATTGAAGAATCTCATCCAGAAATAGCGCCGTCGACAATATTTGCAGTTGCCAGTATACTAGAAGGTTGTGCTTTTATCAACGGCTCTCCACAAAATACTTTTGTTCCAGGCTGTATTGAGCTTGCAGTGGAGAAGAAAGTTTTCATTGGTGGAGATGATTTCAAGAGTGGACAGACCAAGTATAAAAGTATGTTAGTCGATTATCTTGTAAGTTCGGGTTTGAAGCCGCTTTCTATTGCGAGTTATAACCATTTGGGAAACAATGATGGTAAGAATCTTTCATCACAGAGACAGTTTAGAAGCAAGGAAATTAGCAAGAGCAATGTAGTTGATGATATGGTAGCTTCAAATGACATATTGTTCAAACCTGGTGAGCATCCAGACCATATTGTTGTCATAAAGTATGTTCCAGCCGTTGGAGACTCTAAGCGAGCGTTGGATGAGTATACTTCTGAAATCTTTATGGGTGGTCAAAATGTTATTGTGAGCCACAATACCTGTGAGGACTCTCTCTTAGCCGCTCCTTTGATTATAGACCTTGTGTTGATGACCGAGTTGGCTCAGCGTATAGAATATCGGACAGGAACTATGACAGAATACACTTGTTTCCATCCTGTTCTTTCGTTGTTGTCGTTTATGCTAAAAGCTCCGATGGTTCCAGATGGTACTCCTGTAGTGAATGCTTTGTTTAAGCAAAAGGCTTGTATTGACAATATCTTACGTGCGTGTTTGGGACTGCCTCCTGAGAACGATATGCGTTTGGAGCATAAACTACATCCAGGTTGTTTGGACAAGGCCTTCATCGATACGGAAATACAGAGTGTGAAACGAAAGGGTGATAGTTGTAACGAACAAGAGCATTCCGAATTGCGTGTGTGACCTTGATAATGCATTTTGTTTTATTTGTCATTCGGCAGTGTATAGTCGAATAAATTTTAGTCATTTTACGAGTTTGTCTTTTTCATTTGGTCCGCAAACGACCATAAAACTCCAAATTGCCCAAATTTAACTTGGACCCATGTGACCTTGCTATGATGCGAAAATACCTAAAGAACTCTTGTGACATAACATTGTCTATCTTCCATACTGAGCGTTGTAAAGGATGCTGCAAACTTTGATCGTTCATGTGCTCTCTTAGTATCGACCACCAGGAGCCATCCTTACTTCCTTGCAAACACCAATTTCGTAGAAAATTACTTTCTGAGCCATCATGTACCAGACTGTACGAAGAGCACGCCAGTTCATATTTCGTTCCAAAGTCTACAGAAAACCATGCAAAGCCTGAACTGTCGGGAAGCGCAAAACTAGAACGATTAGCTCCTGACTCTACAAGACTTTCTAACCTGGAAAAACGAGCACCTGAAGATGAAGATACCTTTACAATTCCATGTTTATGGGGGTTAATTCGTGTGCCTACTAACTGACATCCTGCGTGACAACTTAAATAAAAAAGTACCCCTAATGAAAGTTGGGTAGGAATATAAGGAATCCAGACTTCTCCCATCTTCAATCTTGGTACATGGCCGTGTATCAATGACCAATCTCTTCTTAAACAATTCCATTTATCTCGCTCTTCATATGGGAAGAATCGTGAAGGTATCCATCTACAAGGAGGAATCGTGATGGCTTGGACATTCCTGATATCAAAGATACGCTGCTGTTCAAAAATTTCAGAGAAGCCAATATCTCCATCATTAGTGTATTGTCTGTCAGAATACTTTCGCTCCGAGATGGAAGAGTCATCTGGATCATTTGTCAAAGAATAATGTTGAATCAAATGTTTTTCCGTTTCTTTCGTCATTATTTCGTTAGCACAGTCAAAAATTTGAGTATATTCTAACTCAAGTTTCGCTTTAAAATGAGAACTGATAAACGGCCAACGAATCATGGAAAGTATATCCTTCGTTGTCGTATCGTCAGTGGAATTTCGTTCCAGCCATTTAAGAACAAGATTCAATACGTTATCCTCGCTTGTACTCACTAGATCAATACGGCTCAAAATAGACAGCAAGCACTCTTCATCCAAGTCTAACAAAGAGTCATTATGTTCCATTATTTCCAAAAAGTGCGAACAAATATACGAAGAAGCAGTCTGAAATAAATCATAAACCTGATATCTAAGAGAAAGATTAGTTAATATACTAGCATTCCATTTATCTATAAGTTTCTTTAATGCAACTGTTGCAATTCGTACAAGTTCCATATTATAAAACATATCTCCAGTTATTAAGTCATTGCAGTACAGTTGCCAAGAATGAGAAAATAATTCTTCTTTCATTTCTACATCATTTAAACGCTCAAAATACATGATTCTTAGCATTCTCTCCACTGAAATTCTATCAGTATCGTAAAGTCTTATATTCTGGTCAAAAGTTTCTCGCATTCCATTTGAAAACATCTTTTGGAAATAGGAACTACGGCATGCCAAAATAAGACGATGCGCTGGAATCACTGCATAGTGTTGCAAATCTACATTATCATCCAGATATGGCTCATTCTCTTGTTTGTTCATATATGAGATTTCCTCCCTATAAAGTCTGTCATTTAGAAGTATTTAAATGTTGATTATTCTTACGAATCTGAAACCAATAAATTTACATCGGATAACCAAGAAGTTTCTCGAAGGAATTCCAAATGTGATGGAATCAACTGGAAAATGTGTTTTCTCCAGTGTTCATAAAACTTATCTATTGACTTGTCTTGACACTCGTGCTCCGCTACATTGTTACCAAAAACCGGAAATAAATGCAACAAATCCCATTCATCCAACAACTCCTTACATTCTTGAATAAAATGATGATAGAGAACTGAAACCTGCAGGCAACTCTGCATACTTCTCATGTCATAAAAGCATCTTCCGTCAAGTCCGATTCCATACAAAAGTTGTAAAAACATTGCTACTACCACCGTTGAAGAAGTAAGTACTATTCTAGGCAATCTTTCAAAGTATTGTCTCGAGGTTTCAAGACACTTTGAGTTTGTTGTGCATAGCAAAAAGACGGGAGAATGGTCTTGAATGATATGATGCACAACTGAGAAACATAGAACGATATTTTTTTTATAACAAGATACTGTAACTTACCTCCATGGCTAGCTTGCAAAGAGTGCGCTTCTTTAATAGCTAAAGCAAGGCGACCGTTGAGTGAGGATACGAGGCATCCATGGAATGGAAATAGTGCACCATCGGATGACTCAAAACAAGTATCGCAAAAAGAGCCACTAAAATAATGAATCGACGAAACAAACAAATCACATACACGACTCCATTCTTCTCTAGTTCTATACACAAGTCCTTCCGGCATTGGCATCATCTCAACAAAGCGAAACACTACGGGCCGATTCCATGATGAAATACCAACTGAAAGTGGTTCCCGTACAGGAAAAGGATCTTCCCAAAAAAGAAAAATATTGTCTCCGAGGTTTCCCTTGCCAACTGCAAGTAATCCTTCACTGATACAGATCCAATATCGTTCGAAATCCCAAGTGGCATAATAACTCTGTGAAGAAGATCCAAAGGAGCTCAAATCAGCGCTTTCCTTTCGAACACCAACCATACTGGAAGCTCTCAAAACTCCTCTTTTACGAATAACACTTCTTGTGTTGCAATGGCTACCAATCACAACTTCATAGTCGGCTCTTTGCAAATTTTCTTCTGACTCCACTTGTTCATCTTCAGAAACCTGCTCAGGGTAGGAAGAAAACAGTACATCTATATCAGACGTTCCTCGTGCTTCAAAAGAAAAAACACCGCTCCTCGAAGGTGGCAGTTTGAAGCCGTTTAACCACAGAGGCTTTGCTTTCCTTCCAGTAACAACCACGGTTCCTTCCCAAGTTTGAATGAACGAGTGACTAAGTTCCAAGGAAGATAAGTGCTCCATATGACAATATCTTGTGAAATACTACAGAGAATATTTTTCGCTGGACACTGTTCTCCCGAAAGGCCTTGAGTGAAAGGTTACATTGTTCACAACCATTCCTTAAAAATTCTGATTTTACTAGTTCAATACAAACACGACAGAAAAATACTAAAGACTATTCTTCATTTTCACCGCAAGCAGAACAAGATCACTCCTATGTCCGATAAAACCCCTGAAACAAACTTGAAAAGTATACAAGGTTGAAATTCTTCCAGCAGGTAGTTTTCAAGGGGATTTCAATTTTCTTCCGTATTGGCTTCCGTAAGCTGGCTTTTAGACGTTCTATACGAGACAATACTGAACAAGTTGGCGAATATGTATATATTTCCAACTACTGCGGCAGTAGATAGCGTCAAAGCTGTTGTCTTGAAAAGCATATTACTGACTCTTTTGTAGCGGTTTAAAGGGGGTAACGCCATTTTCAACAGAACAGTGAAATCCAAAATTACAACTTGTTAGCGAGGACAGTTTTTCTTCCCATTGGTATTGAGCCAAAAGGGATTGAAACAAGCCAAACACTGAATCTCAAAATACTTCCAAATTCCTCGTTGTATAAAATCCTCAGTAATTCCACTAGAATTCCCATAAAAATATAACCTTTAGAATCTACTCAAAACGTATAGAAAGCAACAATCTGTTCAAAAACTGAAATTGAAATGCAGCATACTGTCCATTCTCAAAATGAAAATTCTCATAGATAATAACAAAACGTCATGTAGAATTGGTTTTCTATCTCAATACTGTTGTTTTAGCAAATAAACGTTGCAGTTAATAGAATCAACAACAAAATATATTTCAAACTATTTTAGTGATTATCAATGACTTGAGTGCCAAGGAAACTTTTCATCTGAAACATGAAGCAGAGAGGGGCTTCACAGATATCAAAACATTGGGTGTACTAAGAAAATGAAATCGATGCAAACCTTGCAACAACTTTTTCTCATCAGGATTCTATTATACGCTACGAGCAGAATGTATTACTTCAGAAATTTTTACAGCAAAACGAGTTAGTTCCATTACTATATTATTAGTCTCCAAACTAGGCTCATGTTGTTCTAATAGATAACCAAACTTGGAAAATTTCTGATTGCGGAGTTTTGGGATAGGCTTTAAGCTGGAATGAAACAAGTTCGAACATCGGCTCCAGGAAAAGTATTACTAGTTGGAGGATATCTTGTTCTTGAACGTCCAAATGCCGCATTCGTTGTTACTACTTCAACTCGTTTCACAGCTATACTGAAAGGAAGACTCTCGTATGGAAAGGTATGAAACAGGTTGTTCCTTTTGGACACTAGTTGATTTGCTTTTACAAGGAGGCATCTAATATCATTGAACTTATAGTTTGTTCTTCTCTTGATCGAACTTGGGCGTATAATATTTTCATAGAAGAAGGCAGCATTCTCCTTGAGTGGGATCCTTCGAGAGATTCTTCCAGTTTAGAAAGAAGCAACGCGTTTGTGGAGTGTGCAATAGTTTGTGGTCTTGCAGTTGCTGATATAGACAGCAAAGTGCCTTGTAGTGGAAGTTTGCGGCTGGATCTTGAGGCTGATCCAAATTTCTATTCAGTTTCGTATGAAGGATCAGAAAGAATACTTGGAAAGACAGGTTTAGGAAGTTCTGCAGCCCTGGTATCTTGTGTTGTCGGAGCTTTTGCAGCTTTTTGTGGCTGTAAGGATAAGGAAAAAATAGCTGCAGCTGCACAACTCGCTCATGCAACAGCACAACAAAAGATAGGAAGCGGTTTTGACGTGAGTGCAGCAGTTCGAGGAAGCCAAAGCTATGTGCGCTTCACTCAAGAGTCTCTGGAGAACCTTCCTTTTGTCATTTTGAATAATTCTGATGATATTATTGCACAAAGAAATGTCAGCTGTGTCAATGAATGGAAACTAGATGAGATTTGGAGAGCACTTGAGTTACCTCTACAATGGGATATTGTTTTAGGTAAAACTATGCATGGTTCGGATACTCGAGATTTCGTTAGGAAGGTAGTCCAGTGGAAGGCAACAGATACCCATAGAGCTTTAGAAATTTGGTCGCAGTTAATTAAAGTGAACAGTGAGCTTATTGGAAGCATTCAAGGACTTGCCCATTTTGCTCGATGCAACAAACAGCTGTTTGATGAATTGAACACTATTTTGGAAATGGTTCGTTTCAAGGAAGACTGGAAAGCAAGTTTTCAAAGTAAATCACAAGTTGGAGAGTCGCAAGAGAATATTTTACCCAAATTTTTAGAAATGGTCAACTCAATTATTGAAAATGGAAGAGAATCTAGATCTCTTCTCAGTCTTATGGGTCAGTTAGCAGATGTTCCGATAGAGCCTTTAGATCTTAAAATTTTACTGGACCAGACTTCAGAAATTCCAGGTTGTATTTTAGTCGGAGTTCCAGGCGCTGGAGGCTATGACGCGGTTTTTGCAATAGTTGTTGGAGAGATGAGTCGAAAGCTTGTAGAGGATTTTTGGACGTCAAACTCGTGTTTTCCTCTGTTATCGAGACTCGATTCGGAAGGTTTGCTAGTGTATGAGGAATCGATTGATAATTTTTGAAAATTCCTTGACGTTGGAGAGTCCAGTCCATTCTTGTCTTATCAAGCTCCACAAATTTTGCTGACAGTATCTTTGTTGTTACATTGTCTTTACAGTGTACAGGTAAACGATGTTTTCGTATTTGACGTAAGTGCTATAAAAATTGTATGCTTTATCTCTGTTTCACACCGCACAGTTTTGCAACTTTGGGGATTGAGTCAATTGTGGGCAAAAGTTGGTTATAGGTCTCCAACAGGAAAATGTTTGCTGCCGAAGACTTTGCAGTTTCCCTCAGCAATGGACCTAAGGACAATTCCTTTGCGAGTTCTGAAGAAGGTTCTTTAGATAGTGAGCTATCCAAAGATACTTCATGGATTATGTGGTTTTGCTCTCTCAAGGGAAACGAATTTTTCTGTGAAGTTGACGAAGAGTTCATTCATGACGACTTTAACTTGACAGGATTAAGTACACAGGTGGCCTTTTATGAGCACGCTGTCGATACTATTTTAGACTTTGATATTCCAGAAGGTGAATTGGACGAAAGACAACAAGAACTGGTGGAAGTTGCGGCAGAAACATTGTACGGCCTTATACACGCTCGTTTCATCCTCACGGCTAGAGGCTTGCAGCTTATGCTGGAGAAGTTCAACCGTGCCGACTTTGGACGCTGCCCCAGAGTACTATGTCATGGCCAACCTGTTGTTCCGGTTGGACTTTCGGATACACCACGTCAGAATACAGTGAAAGTGTTTTGTCCTCGTTGTTGGGATATTTTCAACCCACGTTCAAGGTCTCACTGTACACTTGATGGTGCCTATTGGGGGACAACCTTTGCTCATCTTTTTTTCCATACATACCCAGATCGTATTCCGGTTCGAAACAAAGAAACATATATTCCTAGGATCTATGGCTTTCGCCTTCATGAATCAGTAAGTCTGGAAATTTTGAAACTTCTCTATGCTTATCTTTGGTAGTCCGAAGAAATACGAAGGAATCGTGGAGACTGCGTCGGTATAGGCGACACAAATAATGCCGAGTGAGAGCTTAACACTTGTGTTATAGACTTTTACTGAATTTGCTATCTTATGGAAACTTTTGAAGAACATGCTTTCAGTGAATGACATATAGTATGTTCTTTGTTGCAATTAAAATTCGAATCATATTTTCTCTTCAATGCATACCATTTTGAATGAATCATCACAGTGTTGGGATATTTCGACTGAATCTCCTCGATGCGCAAAGGAAAATTGCAGTAATTGAGAATAGCCGTATCATATGAAAAGTGATGGAGAACGCTCTGAATATACTCCCATTCTTCGAAAGTGTGTGACGAATATAAATACTGGAAAATAGAGACGTCATATCCCCCATAGAAAGTACCAGAACATCCTTGGACAGTTTTACCATTTCTTTTCCGAACATATCGCTTTTGCACTCTTTGAAGATATACGTCAAAGTCACGATCACCAAGTTTATATAAAGCGTTGCCGTTGATATGATAATCTATCCACGCAGTGCCTATGGAATATTGAATGCAAAATGTTCGGAAATGAGGTTTCATACCTGATGGACAAGCACTTATTTGTTTTAGTTAAAGCCCATGATAACCGATAGTACTTACCTGACACTGCCTTTCACCCAAAAATCGTTGTGGTCCCGTGTCATAGCAACTACCTCTTGCAGCCAAGCCAAGTCATGCCGAAATGGAGTTACGTCAGGTTCTATTATTTGAAAATATAGATAATTGTTTTCAAGGGTTGGAAATATTTGGTAGAACATGATGCATGTTCCTTCGGGATGTGTGTCACATTCAGATGGGAGCTCAGCTGACATCAAATATATGTCTTCAAAGCAATGACGCCAAGAGAAGCTATTGAAATCGACTTCTCTAAGAAATTCTAAAAATAACATATTTCCTTTGAATCTCACAGAACCTGAGAAGAACAGAATCAGATCAACCTGTTCAATATCTGAGAAGCAAAAGCATGGAGGAAATTGTTCCCAAACACATGACAGTTGAAATTTCAACAGTTCTATTTGACTGTCAATGAAAGGTATCACAATTGCAAGTTTTTTCTTTTGAACTTGAGTAGTCATATAAAGATGATTAGGAACATAACTTGTATCCAGAAGTGTCAACTTCGCAGAGGCACGGCCTATAGTATTATTGTGATTTTCTGGGTTGAAATGGAGATGTTGAGTAGTTGTCTGTATCAAAGACTTGGACGGATAGTTCGACCAAAGATGAAGATCTCTGAAGACCAACACAAGTTGCGCCAAAATCACAGCAACCCACACCAGTCTTCTCATAAATGGAAATGGATGATATACACGGGACAACTCAATCTTATTCTGTCCAAAGAGAAACGAATGTTTCACAACTTGATAAAATTAAAATTTTGAGCCTATTTCGTTGATCGTGTTTATTCAACCATAATTGTAAGCCAGAAGACCTCATGATCATACTACTAGAATAACTATTGACTGACGCATCTATTCATACATTATTGTCACTTCCACTTCTACCGCCAACAGAGCGTGAAGATGCATCAATCTCCGCCTTACATAATGGACAAGACTTGTTCAGTATTAACCAACGATCAACACAAGCTGCATGGAAACGGTGTTTCGAAGTACAAGGAAGAATTCTCAATAAATTTCCTTCTTCGTATTCACATAGACAAATGGGACAAGTGGAATCTTCCTATCAATACACTTTAGAAATTTTGAACATTATAAAAAATTTGATGACACACTTCAGACGATTCTCGATGATAACGAACTAGAAGAATTCTCTCTATTTCCTTCTTTGTCGCTCCTCTGCGATGAAAAGTAACAGAACCGTCTAGATTGAAATCTGGACGGAAAAGATTGGGGGCCAAAACAAAAATGCAACAAGCTAAGATAACCGAAACTCCAAGAAAGATTAGATTAATAATCACAAGTGCAAGTGAAAGACGATAGAGTGCAGCTGCTGTCTTTTGACAAGTCTGACAGCGGAAAACCCAAACCATGCCTAAATGGATAATTTTGGCAGATTATTGAAAAACTTATAGCAATACTAACCAACAATGAACCATGCAAGAGAAAGCCATGATATAATTCTAAAACAAATAAGTGATCTTTGCTGGGTAGCTGTCAATTGCGAATAGTCATCGACCAAGTCTTCGTTTGAAAGTCGCTTAAAAATAGTATATCTACATGAAAGAAAGTTAGCAAAACTTCAACAATTATCTGGCATACTTACAAGAGAGAAATGATGCTGTTGAAAAGAATCCAGTATTTCAGAGGTTCATCACAAGGCCTATTCCAGGTAAGACATAAAACCGTCACACTTGCAACAATACAAGCGCCGACATAAATAAAGGAAAAGAAAATAATTGGCCACAAAGTCTGACGACGATAGACAGAGTTATCGTCAAAAAATTGTCCAATCCAATTCAACGTTTGCCTGAATATACTTCGGAAGTCGGTCCCACGAAATACATTCTCCTGTTCGCTTTGATACGCTGGCGAAGTTAATTCCGGTGAACCAGGAGTATTCGACGTCTCCACATGACTTTGCGAAGAACCTGCTTCAATCGTTGGTGAAGAAGAATTCGACAAAATATCTTGACTGTTTTCAACGTTGTTCGGTAACAAGGTACCAGTTGGCCCCAACACGGCTACCGAAGGAGCTCGTATTTCCACTGTAGAAATTTCCGACATGGTATTCAACTCATCAGTTGACGTTTCCCTTTCATCTTTGCAAGCAGACGACCTAGTCATCCTTCACTATGACCATTTGTGCTCAATGGAAATTACACATATTTATTGGGCGAAAGTGGGAATTTGAACCTGACCACGTTCCAGTAAAGAAACCGCTCTTTCAATTGCTGCTGTTAAACCTTTGGTTCGATTTTCAAGTTTCAAAGCATGATCAACTTTAAACCAACGAACATCGTTAACATCATCCCCAGGAAACGGTTTTGCTTCGGAAGAAACAAAACCTATTGCGTCAACAATAACAAAGTGATACTCAAGTTTTCCCTCTGTGTTCGTGAAGAAAGAATCGAAGACGCCAATAACGGGTCCTATCGAGGGTTTTAAACCAGTTTCCTCCTTCACTTCTCTCGAAAAAGCCTCTGCTTTGGAACGTGTCAACAAAACTTAGCAATATTGAAATTAGACTTACACAGTGTTTCTCCAAACTCCACTTTGCCTCCAGGAAACGACCACTGTCCCTTACCAGGTTCGTTTCCTCGTTCCACCAGAAGAATTTCCCATTCAGAATGACGAATAGTTGGTATCGGTGGCACTCTAAACAAAGTCAGTAACTTTGAAGCTACAGGATTACTGAACGCAGTTACCGGAATAGTGCAACTGCTACTCCAACCAATGGAAACTGCTTTTCTGCCAGTCCACTTTTATCAGCTTCCGTCAAATCCTTTGTACTTTTTTAAAACGTTTAACATCGGTCTATAAACAAAAGATTCGGTTAAATCAAGTACCCGAAGCTAGTAGAGTCGACGTTCGAATTCGACTTCCTTGCCAACCCAGTAACAATAAACTGAGCAATATTCCTTGAATTAGTTAGCAAGTGGTGCAATCTCGGTACAACTTATACACACGGTGGACAATGTCTTCTCATACCGAAACAACTACTGGTCGGGTGTCGGGGTAAGAAAATACTTCTAACGCAATCAACAAACATCTGCCTAGAAAGTGAAGTGCAAAAATTGTTAGATGCCGTCCCCGTGGATTGAACACGGGACCTTAAGATCTTCAGTCTCACGCTCTCCCAACTGAGCTAGGACGGCTCTAGATGGAAATGTCTGAGTTCTATTTTACTTTCAACATCAAATCATTAAGATTTTACAATGCTTCTTCAAAGTATTGAGACAACGCTGAATGTTTAAATGGCGCTTCCTAATCTGGTTAGTCTCTTACATTTTATTCTTCTTCATGTTTCAACCAAGCCCACATTCTACGCTGTTGTCGTTTCGGTTGTATCATATTTGATGCTCTTCTTTCGTTCACAGACGCTCTTTGAATGAGTATTAGGGTTTCAAATATATGCTACATATTATTTATGTTGTATCTTTACAATATTGAATTCTTCAGAGAAAGTAGTGTTTCTACAGAAAAGTTTTCAGGAAAACTTTTTTATTCTGAAGTTCTCCGTCATAGACTCTATTTAGTTGCCATTGCATGTTGGACAGTTGAGGTGTGGTATTCTGCATCAGTAATTTTAGTTTCTTTGGAGTACTTGACTCTTTTCTCGAATTGCATTTCCTTTGCAGCTCCTTTTCAACAAGTCCTTGAAAGTCAAAATTCACGAAAGAATCGAATTTCTGTAGCAACAGAAAAGAGATCCTACAATTGAGCAAAAGCCATCACAGTTGGATCTCATTCATAGTTTTCTATTTCCTGAAATGGAACAAATCTTAATCTTTCGTCAAATGGAGTTCTCCAGTCCGTTTTTTGTTAGCGAGTTGCTTACAGTTATGAAATGGAACTTTGTTCTCCTTTTAAAGTAATCACAGTCCTAGAAGAATTCAGACATCTTTTGAAATGTCCTGGAAGCCAATAGAACGAACAAAGCTGTTGAACTTTATTTTGTCTACAATAGTATAAAACGTCACGCATGCAAATAGATGTAATGTTTCGATAAGCCATAGAAGCAATTAGACCAAATTTCTTCCATGTTGTCTATAGCTCTGTAGTTGTAGTAACTCAAAACATGTTTCTCCAGAACATCATTATGTTCAGCAAAATGAGAGAAGATACATCAAAGAAAGATATTTTACTCTGCAATATAAAGAAAAAGTTGGAAGGCATTCCAAAGGTCCTATTAGCAAGAGTATTGGTGAGCACCTACTTAAAAGACACTGAGCCAGAGTAACGATCATAAGCACTTCCAAAACAAGAGCATTTCAACAATAATGTGCACTGCGAAGAAATGCATCAAGAAACGTCAATATACGAGTAATTTCAAAAGCACAACCCAACTATAAGAAATGGATACTTTTCTTTATTTTTCTGAGCTTCTTAGAACTTGTTCATCGAATGCAAATACTTTTCATGGAGCTTTCGTTGCTTCTCGTATTCTTTTATCAATTTTTTCCTCTGAGACTTTGGAATTTCGTTGTTTTCGATATCATGCGTTGGGACACCATCTGCGTCATATTTTGAAAAGTGACCTTGCCAATCACCCTGTTTAAACATTTCACCAGGTGGCACACGTCCACGATTAAGCTCTTCTAAAAGTCTTTTCTGTGCTTCTTCTTGCCTTTTTTTCTTTTCTTCAAGCTTCGCAGACTCTTGTTGCGCTTTGGCAACCATTTCTCTTTTTAATTCTTCTGGGTCCTCTATCTTCCATCGTGAACCCTTACCACTATCTTCTATACGAATACCATATTCGATTAATTTTTTATCCCTTATGTCATCCAATTCTTCTACAACACATTTTGCTAGATGCACAAATTGTCGTGGAAGCCATTCCATTGTTGCCAATAGCAGTTGTCGTTTCATTTCGCTTTCTTCATCTGTCTCCAGGAATTGCAAGAAGTGACTCAAAAATGACTTCAAGTCTTCTTGTGATACTTTGATCACTGAAAACTCTTGGAAGAAGTTGAAAGTCCACTTCACGAACTGAAACACGACTGTTTTAATGCGGTAAAGGCCACTTACAATTCCTGAAGTCTTGGAAATACACATTTCAGTTGTCAAGAGTGACTCAATGTCTTTCACCAGTAAATTCAACAACTCATCCAAACACTTCTCAGTCTCATGACTTTGTTGAGACCTGAAACTTACAAAGAGTTTCTTTGATTCGGCTTGCAAGTCCTCATTATCTTTCAGCAACCATATTTTCTCTTTAAAAGATTCGAAACAAGCATCAAGTTCTTCAGAAAAAAAGCGAGCAATACGAAACAGAAAAATAATTATATGTATAAGCACACAAACAAATATACTTTCTGAATCGTAGTCTGATCGGCTCATTTCTGCATTAAAGCTTTTTTTCTGCCACTGTTTAAGCAGAGGAATCAACAAACCTCTAATTCTATCCCTTAAATCAACGAAAATATCAATCAATCCATTAATAAATTCCTCATTTGAAGATTTCTGCAAAGGCACTTCATCCCAAAACCCCGATTCCTCAGAAGATGGTCTACCCAAGCCGAGAATAGTTAATATCTTTGTGACATATCTCACGATGTTTCTCATTAGTGTTATGTCCATGTCATTATTAGTTTCTGTCTGTATATACAGATTCGTGGTTTTGACTAGAGCCTGAAGTGAGCGTATCACAGCAGGTGTATCGAAATCATCGCAAAAAGCTTCGTGTATCTCTTCCTTTCGTTTCCTAAACTCCATACACAGTCCGCTTTCTCTAAATTTCCGTCCTCCGAGAAATTTTCCATGCTTCTTGTATTCTCGTTCCAGTGCAAAAAAATTTCTAAAAAACTCTGCGAAGAACTTCTCCACGTTTACTGCTTCCTGCATTCCCTGTTCCGAATAGTTCATTCTTGCTGCATAGTGATGTTGTAGTATAAAGAGACGTAACTGTCTCGGTGTATACCGCTCTAAAATCGAACGAATTGTGATAAAATTCTTAAGAGATTTAGACATTTTAAGACCTTCAATATGCAGATGACCCGAGTGTAAGAAAAACTTCACCCATTCGTTTTTCTCAAAATACGCTTCCTGAGAGCAATTCATTTCAGTATTCATTAAGTAGGGGTGGGATCCACGGCTACTTACGCTTTGAGCTATCTCATTTTCATGATGTGGAAATCGCAAGTCTTCTCCACCACAATGCATATCCACATGAGAACCAAATATACAGCTCGCCATGGTAGAACATTCAACATGCCACCCTGGACGTCCATAGCCCCAAGGAGAAGACCAACCAGGCTCGTCTTCTTGACTTCTCTTCCATAGTGCGAAATCACCAGCAGATTTCTTCTCTAAGCGAGCCTGCTGAGAGGCCCAAGACCCTTCTCCTTCCATCAAACGCTCGATATCACCAACGGAAGTCTGTTCCAGTTGACCATATTTAAAACCAGCCTGCGTAAAAGTTTGCACGTCAAAATACACGGAACCTCCCGCTTCATATGCATAGCCCCTTTCAACTAACTTTTCAATAAAATTTATAATCTCTGGAATGTAATCTGTGACACGGGTAATGTACGTGGGAGGAAGGCACTAGAAAATCAATAAATAAGAAAGAAACTACCCATTCAAGTCTTCTTACATTAAGTTTGTCCAAGTCTTCCCAAAATTCTCGTTCATAGCGACCAGAAAGAGTGCAAAAATCTTCTTGCAGTTCCTTGCTTTTCTTTATTATCTTATCATCGACATCAGTAACGTTCATTTGCAATTCCACTTCGAAACCAAAATATCCTTCGAGAATTCTCCGGATAGTGTCAAAAGACAAATAGTTTCTTGCATGACCCACATGCGCAGAATCGTATACAGTTGGACCACATATATAACACGTAACTGATTTGGAGTCTTCTTTCCATGGACGAAAAAGTTCCTTTTTCTTCGTCAGACTATTTCGAATCACAAGCGACGACATACAACTATGCTGAAATTTGATTTTATGATTTCCGATGTTGCGCTGCATGACTCGTTCCAACAAATGTTCTTATCACTTTGGAATATCATCCAAGGAGGCCAGAGTGTAATAAGTTGCAAAATATGCGGAGAAACATTGAGAGCACCCATGATGTGAGTAGCTCAAGGTTCTCGTGAAAGCTCTCATTGTTCTGTACAGGCTTCAAAAGTGTTCTCATGTATTTTGCTCACTATGCATCCGACGTTGGTTTGATTCAAATAGTATTTGTCCAGAGTGTCGTGTACCGAGTTCCACTGGAGAACTATATAAAGTTCGTGTTGTGGAAGATATCGTAGAATTATGGGAGAGACTGGCCGAAAAAGCACAAACTTTGAATGACCTAGTTATGAGCAGTCGGTTTCGTTCAGACCTCTTTAGCAATACAGAAGAACCTTCTCCTTATGTGGAAAGTGGTGTTTTGAACTCTTCGGATAGCAATACAGGAGAAGAAGGCTTTGATGCTGTAGGAAAACGGAGTAGACACAGCAAAATGGAAACTCCGAAAAGAAAACAAAGTAAGAAAAAGACGGACAGTTTCGAAGGAAATCGTTCCTCTCAAGAAATTGCAGAATGCCCTATTTGTGGTATTCATATCAGTATTCGACTTATTCAACATCACGTCGATATTTGTCTAGCCAAGCAATCCTCTACCAAAGAGAGTACCAGTGACAGAGTACCTTGCTCTGAGAGGTTAAACAGAATCTCTACAAACACACATACTGAAAGCTCCCTTGAATCTTCCTTTGAGAAGCGCCCTGTAAGTTGAATATATTGCATTGTTCGTGCTTATTCTATGATACTGTAGACAACGCTGTGGTACAAGAACCTTAGCGATAAGAAACTTAAGGATATTTTGCAGTATTATGGTTTAAGTACAAAAGGAGATAGAAATATGCTTATAAGGAGACATAAGGAATTCGGTGAGTTGACTATCAGTGAAATCGGTCTTATCTGAATAGAATTCGAGTCTTTCGCTACAACGCTGAGCTTGATTCAAAGTTTCCGAGACCTGTTTCGTCTGTTATTAAGGATATACAAGAATGGGAAAAACAGCAAGAATGGAATAGTGTTCCTGAGGAACCGCAAAATATTCCTCTAGAAAGTTCACTTTCTTTTAATGAAGAGATATGTCACATCGCCAAAAGTGATTTTGAGTCATTAGTCCAACAAGCAAAGAGAACAGTGGTCAAGAAGCGAAGTAATAATCGGGTTTCAGATTTACATGAAGAGAGCATGAATAACGATGATATATCAGTATTTACGCAACACGAAGAGATTGAGAACTTTTGATCCTTTAATATTTTGTACATCTGACACAATTATTAGAGCTCCTGAATTCTTATCAAACAGGTTTTTACTCATCACTACAATGAACAATTTATCGATTATCCCTCTTTGACTATGTCTTTCCAGAGGCCCTTTTCGAAAAAGTAGTATAAACGGAGCTCTTTGGTTAATGTTTACCTTCCTCAAAGACCCCGTTCCTTATTATGTATATCATGCATCAATGACTCATAGCTTGAGCGTGCGTGTGCGTCATGGCTTTGTAGCTTTGATCACTGAAATTTTACACAGTCAGAGCGGGTTCTCTCAAAAAGAGTTTTGCAAAAAGATTACATCGCACTTGAATTCCGCTGCCGGGGTTTGATCCCGGGTCTCCTGGGTGAAAACCAGGCATCCTAACCACTGAGTCGTGCATTGTCACGTAGACTACAGCGGATTTCATGTAACTTTACCGTTTTAAAAGGTTTTAATAGGTGTTTCATTGCTTACTCCTTTGTTTGTACTAATATCTTTGATATTTTTGACCCAATACAGTGTTTCCTTTACATGAGGTACAAGTACCTAGCCTATATTTTCGAATACAATTGCAATTAGGTGGGCAATTTGCAAAGTAAAAATGTCTGTGTGGAGTCAGCGATCTTTTTTCATTTCAGGTGTAACTTTCGGAGAACCTTTTCTTCCGAAAACCGAACGAGCACAAAAGTTCTTTTGTAAAAGATGTCACTTTTTCAGCAACTTTACAGTGAAAGTGGTGCGTAGGAGAGGGTTGGTTCGACACCAAACTTTCTGTTGCACGAGTTACAACCAAGCAGACTCCACCTTGCCACAGGTACTTGACGGAGTAGATAATAGTTTAAATTGTAACATTATCGGGGCTGTACAAGCGCATCGAATGATTTACAAAGACATAGGCCTTCTACAAAAGGTAGCGAGGACGTTCGGTTTTCTGTTCTCTCTGCGGCGCAGAATTCCTCGTGGGAGCGTCTTGCATCTTGAAATCATGGGTTCGCTTCCGGATACATTAGGTTCTCCTCTGGATGCGTTGTCAATGACTTCAATTGTCGAAGTGACCAGTAATATAAGGAAGGCAGCCCACGATCCTAGAATATCTGCCTTGTTTGTGAAACTTGGACCGTTATCTTGTGGCTATGCAAAGATAGCAGAATTATGTCGACACTTTGACTACTATCGACAAACTGGAAAGAAAATTATTGGATACATGGAACTTGGCTCTGAGAAAGAAATCCTTTTGAGTTTGTTCATGGACGAAATATATGCAGCTCCCGAAGCGTCTATAAGTATTAGAGGCTTTAAAGTTTCGGCTACATTTTTGAAGGGTGTCTTTCAAAAAATTGGTCTTGAACCGCAAGTTGAACGACTCGGTGTGTACAAGTTTGCCGGTGATCAATTTTCAAGAACAGAAATGTCTAATGAGCAACGAGAAGTTTTGAAAAATATCTTACAGGCTGTCTATGAAAATTTTAGAAACGAGTTGTCCACCTTTCACGGTTGGTCTGAAGAAAAAGTCGACCAAGTGTTGAATTCTGCTCCATTCCAGATGCCCGACTTGAAGAATCTCGGTTTCTTCACGGACTTAAAATATGAAAGTGAAATCCTTGATATGTTAAAGTTAAGATACTGTCATCGGGGGAAGGGTATATCTCCATCCGATTCATTGGAAACGAAACAAAAGATTTTAAGGAAGTCTATTCGACTCGTCAATTCCAAATATTATTCCCGTGTGAAAGCGAAACAGCTTTTCCTGGAAGGTAAGCGGAAAATTGGAGTAATACGTGTTAGTGGAACTATCGTTCCGGGTGATGGAGGAGACAATCCCTTGATAGGAAGCACCGTTGGCAGTGATACACTTGTTTCGCTGATTCGTCAAGCTGCAGAAAATCCAAAGTTCGACGCCTTTATCCTTAGAGTAGATTCACCTGGAGGTTCTGCACTAGCTTCTGATCTTATATGGGCAGAGCTTTTACGACTACGTGAAAAAAAGCCTATCGTTGCGAGCATGAGTGATGTTGCAGCTAGCGGAGGATACTACATCTCTATGGCCTGCAACCATATATGTTGTGAGCCGTTAACCCTCACCGGCTCCATTGGTGTTGTAACTGCAAAGTTTTCGCTGGAAAACCTCTACAAGAAGATCGGCTTTGTAAAGGAAACTGTTAGTATAGGGAGATATGCAGAGTTAGATATTGAGTCGCGCTCCTTTAATGACGATGAACGTCAGTATTTTAGGAACAACGCACTTCATGCCTACCAAAACTTTGTTTCCAAGGCCGCCAAGAGTCGAGGTAAAACTTATGAAGAGTTGGACAATATAGCTCAAGGAAGAGTTTGGTTGGGTTATGAAGCGTTACAAATTGGGTTGGTTGACAGTTGCGGGGGTTTTTGGAAAGCTGTTGAAGTTGCCAAGGAGCTTGCAAATATTGGGGAACACGAAAATGTACAATTGGTGGAGTTGCGAAGATTTTCTTGGTTTTCTAGGTTAGCAGCTTCGTTTCTTAGTTCTTTGGAGCCTCTTGGGTTTTTGCTACGAAGAAATCTCAGTAACGAAGGTTCACGTTTGTCGCCTTTTGGAGATCAAAGTATCGGAGCCATAATGGAAGCGTTGGATCTGTTTCGCACCTTCATGTAAGACATGAATAAAGCGTTCTCTAGAAATTGGGTGTTTTTCGCATTGATAGAATTCCTCTGATTGGCTGTTGAGCCACCATCCTGTTCACTCCTTGTCCTAGCTTCTTAGTTTAAGCTTTCCTGGTGGGCTGCTTTTCACAAAACTTTATCGTAGAAAGCTATCGTGGAGTCTCGACGAAAAAGACAGAAAACAGAGATTAAAGGCATGGCAAATGTGTCGCGGGCAAAGCTGCGTCTTATGACAGACTTGAAGTTAATGAAGCAGGAGCCACCTGAGGTATTCAAGCCAACTTTTGAAGGGTTTGGTCTTATAATCATAGTAGGGTTGTAGTGCTAGTCCACTAAGTGACGATAATCTTTTTGTTTGGGGTGCCACCATTTTCGGTCCCCCAGATACCTCTTGGGAGGGAGGAATTTACACCTTGAGACTGACTTTTAGTGAAGAATACCCCGATAAGCCACCAAGAGTTCGGTTTACTTGTGACATGTTTCATCCCAACGTTTATCAGGATGGCACACTGTGTCTGGACATAATCCAGGACCACTGGTCACCGATTTACACAGTTAATACAATTCTGACGTCTATACAGGTATGAGATGAAGACCTTTTTTTCTTATTGACTTATTTGGCATTGAAGTCACTTTTGACCGATCCGAATCCTGCAAGCCCAGCCAATCCTGAAGCAGCTCATTTATTTACCACCAATAAAGAAGCTTACAAACAGAAAGTGAGGAAGATAGCACAGAGGAGTGTGGAGTGTTGAATATTTCCTCTCTATTCTTGCCGTTTAAGCATCTTGAAGTCATTTGTTGTTTTTGAAGATTTTATGCTTCACATAGTTTTTTGGTTGACTCTTTTGGTACAACATGAACTGTAAATAATTTTTAATCAAATGGCACTCGGTCTTTATTTGTGGTAACTAAGCTGTTTATACTGTTAACTTTCCCATGTTCCTTTTGGAATATAGTATCTTGTACATACAAGCACATTATCAAAGTTCATTGAATACAAGAACCTATTAGTTGCTTCATATTTATCGCCTTAATTATATCTCTTCGCTGTCAATAGCAATGGAGGAAGGGTGAAATCAAAGAATTCCGAAAGAATCATAAACGGCAGCAGCTGTAATGATTTTTGGTATCAACGCTTTGAAATGCTGTTTGTCTAACGTTTCCTTCTCTTGGCTATTTCGCTAGACAAGCAGGGCAACTGCAACAGGGCATTCAATACAAGAATAAATGGTTCGTAGACGCCTAGTAAACTGATTCTATGTATAGAGAAGTACATTCGCAACTTTCGTCTAAGCGAAAAGTCGACGTGTAGTGGCAAAGTTTCCGTAGTTTTTCGAAGAATATTGCCCCTTCCTGTTTCCAGTTGTGCAAAGATAAGCAGACAAAAGTTCTCTGGTTGCTTTGTTTTGTCTTTCAAGATCCAAAACGTTACTTGGAAGTGTGTGGAGAACCTTTGCAGAAGTTGTCCATTGTTTGAACGCGAGTGTTACAATCTCTTTTTTGATTTTCTGTAATATCGAATTTGATTACTCTTTGACATAACATTGTGGTGCTCTTATAAATAAAGAAAAGAATCATACTGACTATTGGTGGCTTGAATTGTAACACACAGCTCTTGAGCAACCGCAGTAGAGCTGATCCTAACGAACGTGATAGGTACATACACATATTAGCGGCAAATTGAGAGTTTAAGTGAACCAGATCGTGAATTCTTGTTCGAAACCTTACCAGCAATCCTTGTTTCCAATTGAAACACGAGAAGACCTTATCTTGCAAACTCCATATCATGACAAGGTTCTTATTGTTATACTTGAAGACGGAAAGTTGAAATTTTACAATCTTGCAGCAAGATATGTCCTGTTAAAGTCTTAGCTAAAGCGTGATGGCAAAAATATGGGAGCACTGAATGTATATGAGAAGTTGTTTTTCATCAAAGTCTTATTGTTTAGAAGGATGATATCCATGATATCAACTGAAATATTCCTTTTTCATAAATTCAGGTGTTCTTCTATGTTTCGATGGGACTGATTGGATGACAAATGAGATATGTCTATTATATGCCATCAGACTTTTCTAGATGGGATTTTACCTACTGTAAGAACTAGCCTCATGAAGAATGGCTGATTTTGTTCTTCAACTATCGAACCCTTCGTTCTAAGGTCCTGAATTACGGTAGCTCTCGTAATGAACACCTTTTTAAAGGAGGCTAGTGTCTTATTTCACAACTTATCAATACTATTCGCAGCATGAAGCAAGTCTCTGAACATTATCAAGTTGTATTACAAGTTGAAATAGTGGACTTGTTCTATATATGTTTCTCCTTACAAATCTCAAAAGGAAATGGATGCTAATCTGTCTTTTATCTGCTTTATTCAGTGGCCACCTGAGTCATTGCTTCTGAAACTGGGGCTTATCAAATGAGTCAAAGAGAATTATTTTGTGTAAAGCTTTTATATTATTTAGATTTATTTCTTTTAATGTGATAGTTTTCTTTATCAGACCTAAGAAATGTATAAAATAATTTCAAATCTGAATACTGGAGAGTCCTGTAACGTTGCATATACCTTATATTTCCTTCTTTTTTTGATCATTTTTTTGCCCAATTCGAAATTCATAGGGTCCTCATTATGTCGAACTAAACATCCACTTTAAGTTTCAAGGAAAAATTTTCCGAAAGACAAGGATTCTCCATTGTCCTCAGCTGAATGATATGCTCAGCTATCCACTCCCTTCAACTTTTGCAACAGGAATGAACATCCAACTCTTAGAAGTTTTCCACTGACCAAATCTCCTCTGATAATAGCTACATCAACATATTTCTTTTCTTGTAAAAAAGGACATTGGATGAATTTTTTTTAGCCTTCTATAGTCTCAATTTTCTGCGATAATGAATATCTAGGAGTAATAGGTCATCCTTGAAAATGCACTGTTTGTTCAAGTCATTATAATCCCATTGTCTGAGAAGAAGAGAGTGCTATCTCCTGTACAATTGCTGACTGATCGTTCCTTATAGTGTTTCAATAGATTCTTTGTGCATTGTTGGAAAGAGTGATAATTAGATATGTGTTTGAATGAACGAAGATGTTCAAATAAGTTCATGAATGTTTTCATTTTATATTGTAAAAGCATTTCCATATGACTTGTCTAAATATAAGCCTGAATGCTTTTTATCAACGAGATGGAATCTTGTGTCCATATTCAAATAGAAAGTTTACGCAACTTTTTAATTCTCAAAATAGATGTTGTACTTTTATTTTTTAAAAATTGATGCAACTGTTGAAACTAAAAGTATCTGCCTTCAAGTTGTATAGCAACAAGAATTTGTTCTCAATCACGAGCTGGTACCAAGTCCCAGCATTGGAATTATTCATTCTTCCGTCTAACAATAAAAAACAATGCACCGTAAGTAGAGAATGGAGGACAAAGAGAACATATATGAGTGTACCGAAAAAAATCTCACTCCAAGCGTTATACAAAGAAATATTTGGCTACTTCATTCATTCTTCATCGTAGTGTTATACCAATCTTGATGTTGTGTTCATTCGTAACGTTAAGTAGACTCATGTTTTTTGAAAATGAAATTGAATTTTATCAAAATTGTAATTTCACTTTAAAATTGGATAAAATAACCACAAAAACTTTTTATCTTCTTAATAGAATACGCATTCATTGTTTGTCATCTTTCTCAAGACACTCGTAGATTCCGTCAGTGATCAAGGGAACATTCTGCCTTGCTATATCACAGAGCGATAGACGAGTATAATTTGAATAAGGAAAAAACGTCGGAGTTTGCAAAGTCAGCTGACGTGCGCAACGTTCAATGAATGAAGTCTCAGTAAAACCGCAATATTCTCTTATCAAAATATGCCGATCAAATGAAGCACCCGCAAAACTTCATGCAGCAATATTTTCCTTTCCTGTCAATATCTTTCACTTGCAAAAGATTAATATCCACCTCGTATATTCTGTGGTTGTATCTCAGAGTTGATAGAACTGTAAACAATATTATTATTATTGTCTCCATAATAAACTCCACTATTCAATATCCAATTATGATTATCACTAAATTGTCTGGAAACTTCTTCAGTATACTTGTTGCTTACAATCAACTGAATGGCTCTTAAATTATTCTGCACCAATTCAAGCTGTGACGCCAATGGATGCAAAAATTTAGCAACTTCTGCCTTGGTCATCGAGCGACCAACACCAGAACTTGACAATTGAAAACATTTCAATGCAATACCTATCAAATATACTCTCTTCTTGGTGGTCTCAGTCTGGTTTGCTCCGAAGAAGATTCACCTTGAATAACAAGGAAAGAATTGTCTTTCATATCTGTTACTCGAATAAGAACATCAGGTCTTTCGAATGAAACCAAATGCATCTTTTGATAAGTACTTTTCAAAAAATGGTTTCCAAGCATTGACGTTGTAAGTTTCTTCGCTAGCACTATGGATTCCACTCATTGTCGAACAAAATGCTAAAACATACTTGGGAATAGGATCCACTTTTAAGCTGCCGATGGTTTCAGTAGATTCTATTAATATATGTTCGACAAAACTATGTCGAAATATACTCAATTCTCCTAGTTTGGAACAGAAACACCATCAAACATAAAGAATAAGAGTAAATATAATTTCAAATTTGAAACCACGACTCGAAGGTGAATCAAATCGACTGATAGATGAAAATAAACTACAAATAAAACGAACAGGAGGAATATTCCAATATCGCGATTGAATATGCTTTAGTACAATCTTTGGAAAAACCAACTTGAAAAATGTTTCATAGCTGTCTTCAACGGGTATCCTGCTTGCTTCTTCTTGTTCATTTCTCGAGCAACTCACATAATAAAAACCAAAATGGTTGGCAATATCCAAAACATATTCAAAGAGGCTTCCACCAAACAGAGTCTCTCTCATTGGAATACGAAATTCAAATATCCTCGCAAGGAGCATTGAAGAAAAAACAATCAATGATTTGGGTGTCATACGAGAAAGAGTTACTACGAGAGAAGTATTCGGAGCAATTTTTCCCATTTTCTCTTTCATTTCATCCTCTGAAAGATCACAAAAACTATTCCAACGTTCACATCTCTTTCCCAAATTCATTTATAACATGAACAACATAGTAAGGAACACCACCTGTATAATCATATACTTGTTTGAAGAACCAATCGTGTCCTTCAGAATGACTAGGAAATAATACTTTTAGAATAGGTTCATCGTCATAAGTGGTATTTTGTATAAAGTACTTGACAGTTGCTTCTGAAAATGAATCTAAACAAAGAAAGGATAAAATGAGACTGGGGAAGTAAGGGCATCTCGTTGACTAGTGACGACAGCATCTGATCTCCCTGCCAAAACACAACTTACAAAAGGTTCAAGTAAAATTGTTGATAAGACTCCAAAAAAAGAACAATAAACGTTGTGCACTCGAGTTGCTCTCAGTGTAAACATCAAATCCTTAAACAAGGTGAATTTGTCGCCTTCCAAAGCTCCAATTTCATCAATAAACAGATATAAAAAGCGTTTCTTGGTGACTTGTAAGAGTTTCTGAAACCATTTTTCTAGATTACCCATACAGGAGAGAACTTGAGAAAGTAAATCTGCACCGTTTGGAAACTCGGCAAGTGCCTCCTTGCTTATCCACTCAAAAAGCGTATCTTCAAAACGTCTTCCTCTCGTTACATTGAGAAGATTCAACACAACATATAAAGTTCGTTTAAGAGAGCGTGTAGAGCACGTTCTCCTACATTTTCTCCCTTTCTAAAGCCAGGTAAGCAAACAACAGTTTTTAAATATTGCAACAAGTTCTCTTTGTTCATTGAAATGAGCTTTTGGAATTGTTGACCAAACGTGCTTTTGCCACTCCCATACATTTGGGGGGCATAGCTTACGTGAGGTCTAGGAGCTGTCGTTGTACCATCTCGTTCCAAAGGGTACGATTATAGAAAAGTTTCTAGAACTTGAAATACCGCCGATTCTCTATTGACAAGGGGAAATTCGACTTTTTCAAAAACAATAGTATTCATTCTGTAAACTCGCAACAACCACAACAAATCACCAAAACACACAACAATAATCCAACTGAGGGAATAATTTGAGTGCAACAAAAGTTCTTGAAGAAAGTTTAAGCTGTTTTATAAGAGTAGTGTATGGGCTACGTATGAGAGCTTATATTATAGTCCTACTTGCAAGTGACTTTGTTGTTTCCTCTGTGACATAGTCATTTGTTTTCACGGTGGACAAATAACTTATTGACTCACTTCCAGAACATTGTGTAAATTCAACAAACAAAACATATTTGTGAAACTTTGTCGTCTTGAGTAGATAGTCTGTTTGCTTGTTTATTTTAGTGTGATAATCACTTTGGGTATAAAGTTTGCTTCTAAATTTGTTGTTGGCATTTTCAGTTCGGAGGACTTTCTTTGGTTGTAAAAGTCGAGTTTTTACCTCTCTTTGAATTCATTTAAATAGTGCAACGTTTCATTTTGAACATTGGTTTCCACTCAACTTTTAGTATCTGCTTTGTAGTCTCTAGTATTCAAGCGAAAATCAACTGTGCTTATTTCGAGAATAATGTCTTGATGAAAGGAACCAAACTTGCACTGAGTTTTAGTAATTGATCCAATAAGGTCTGTTATAAGTCAACGTAGTTTGATTGGGTGTTGTTTGAAAGTAGTTTTATCATGGAATTGTTCTACAGAGTCTTGTGAAATAGGGCCGAAACTCCGCTTTGAAGATACTTTGCAGTGAACCAACTAGATTCTCAGCTATGTCTTGTGTTTGCTGAATAGTTTGCAATTTCCATAATGTCAACTATTGTCTATTGAGAGACTCTTGTGAAAGTGAAAAAGACGAACTATAATTGACTACGCCTGATTTTTGAACAGTCAATGACACTGCATGTCTTCATCAACCCTATTCCTCTATTACAGATTTAGTTGAGCTCTGGAATCCAATTGCTAGTAAACCTAATTCTTGCTGTGACTCGTTTCGAGGCAACTGATGAAATGAAGTTTCTACTCAAAACTTACAGCCCAAGTCTAACTGCGAATGCTGGAGTAATTACAACAGAGATACGAAAATGTAAAATGATGACAAGTTAGGATGCGTTGATTATAATGACTAATTGATTTAGTGGTACAACTTTCAATGATTCATTTTTAAATGACTATAGTTGAGTACAATCATTTTGTCCCGATTCATGATCAATCGGTATTCTATGATTCCGTTACATCTTTGCGCAATCTTCTTTAGGAAGGTGTGCGTATCTTTCTTCTTGAAAAATAAGGTCAATATCCTCTAGGAGCATTCATTCAATCCAATAACAGTTATAGCTGCAATTAATGTTTAACTTTATGACTTGATAGAATACTCTCCATTCCTTCTTGGAATAAATTATATCTTACCTTCCACATTCTCTTGTTGGGTTTATGAGTAGAATAAAACGAAACTACAAGTTGATAGTACCAGAGTGTTCAACTAGTCCTGGCTCCACCACAATGTGATTGGATGGAAGAAGAATCCTTGGAGATTGAAGTTGGATTGCCAAGGTTTTGACGCTCAACTCAGTTTATTAGAAGTTGTTATAGAAGTTTTATTATCCATTTGCGTTTTATTTTGTGTTGTAACATTCAAACCAGCCACGACCAGCCCGCAACCGTGAGTTCCAATAGTTTCTGGTTTCTATTTCGATATATCAATATTTATTATCCCTGTGGCGTGTATTTTAAAAACAACTCTTGCTGCTTGTTTCTGGTCTTCACTGCAAAATATCTGTCCAAGTTGTTGAGTGCAGAGTCAACTTGAAAGATTACAATCTTTTCGTCGATTAAGGACATGGCCCACTAAGGTGTACTTCTGGTTTTATGAAGAGGACAAATTATACGGCAGAATCCTCACAAGAAACATAAAGCCAGTCCTCAATAGCAACAGTTTAGTGTATCAAGAAAAGAATACCACAATTTGACGAATACATAAGGTCACTCGAAAATATGGGCAAGCTTAAAGTCAGAAAATCAAAGTAAAATTCTCTATATTTAAAAAAATAGAACAACGACTGAATGTACAATTTCATCGCAGCAGTTACTCGAGGAGAGACATAAAGGGAAATTTCTTGACAGGTGCTTATCAATCTTTGATCAACATTATCATTTTCTATAACACTGAAAAAGGATAATTTTGGAATGTCAATTCAACTGAAAGCACTCAAGTAACAAACTATTCATGCAGTTCAAGAAAAAAACTCGTGAAGAATAGCAAAAAAGTAACTTTTATGCCAGCTTTCAGAATTCTCTTTGTGTGAATTCGAGTCCAACTTGTAAGATCTTTCATTCTCCAAATGGTATTCTAAATGAAACGATAAAGACAAATTTAATGGAGTAACATAAACAATACTCATGCACTGTCGCCAATGAATACCTTTGGAATCCAATAAACGAAAATCTACAATCTTTCCAGAACCATCTTCTTCTAACGTAATAGTAAATTCCTGATTCAAAAAGAAGCAAAATATGCTTAGTAATTGACAATTGCCTGCTGCTTCTCACTGTATCAACTTATCGCGACTGATCGTCTTACTACTTCTTTGCAGACACTTGGAACACTCTGTTCATTTTTGCTCACTCTTTGTACTACTAGTTCATGAATTAGCCGATTCTGAGAAACTGAATAAACTTTCTTGAAAGAAGGCGGTAAAAAAGGGTTTTCGATAGCAGCAGAGTAACGATTATGATTGTAAAATGAAGATATAGATACTTGAAAAAGTTATATATGCCATTGAGAATTCACAATATCCATAAAAAGTATAGTCAAATCGAGGATGTTGTTCTTCCAGTAATATCCAAGAGGAATGAATAAACTTTTTGATTGGAGGATCAAATTCATCGCCAACCAACCGAACCCAACTGTGACAAGATAAACTCAAGTTCCTATAAGGTTTGCTATCGGAACGGATAGTCACGTTTTTTACATTATAGACAAACTCTAGAAAGAATCATTCTTTAAAAATTTGACTCTTTATTCTCTATCCATTTCGATAACGTTCAGCAAGTTCAGCCAAGTACTTCTCAGAAGCATATCTTTCACGGAAAGAGGATAACAAGATGTCGCGTGCAACGCTATTATAAAAGCGCAAATAGATGCGGCTCACTACAACTAATAAACCTCGACTAATATATGCTCCGTCTGCAATAGTAATGTTGGGTTTAGTTCTATCCATGAATAGCTTATAAAGCATAGAATCAAAATCGCTCTTTTCTTCTTCAGACCTAAGTCCATCGAGATAGTCATTATGCTTTCTTATCATTTCACAATACACTTTTGCCGTGAATTCAACCCTCAAATCTTCAAAACTAGCATCAGGATGATCGTTGGCCAGAGCTACCATTTTAGCTATCATTCTAGGCACCAACCCAGTAAGTTCGACGATTTCATCTGAATTTTCACGAAGAATGGAGGGATAATCAGGTAAAGCTTCCCACAAGTCAAATTCTTTGAAACTTAAAGGCTCCAAATAGTGTTTGACCTTACTATAACCACTGCGCAAATTATCTTCAAATTGATGATGCTGTGAACCTGCAAGAAGAACTCCACAATAAGGCTATTCAAGTAAATAAAAAAGTCATCATAAAACAAGATAGAACCATGACTTACTGTTTTCATCACTTCAAACTCAGTGTAAAACTGGAAAAAATCCGGCCATCTATTTATGTTACGACCAAACTCGCTCCAAAACGCATTATGTTCATCAACAATTAACATATTGCGTGGTGCAAGCCCTATCATAACACGACGAATAGCGAAAGCTAGATTCAGATGTTTCTCTTTCATGGCAAAATAAATGACACTTTTAAGAGGAGCACCATTCAAAAAACTATATCGAGATGAAATGAATTCTGGTAAGCCATCTACGATATTTGCATTCATAAAAAGCAACATTTTCAAGTAACGTGAAACCATTTGAGAGATGTTGCTAATGTTCTTCAACCACGCCGCTGCGTTTCCAATATACTGCAGGGGAATCCTGCAGTGTCTTGAAAACACAGCGGCCATATAGAGCTCTACGCTCTTTCCTAGACCACTAGCTGCAGAAACTATTATCTGCTGGGGTGGAGGACTGCAACCTTTTGCATCAAGACTTTCAATGTGTCTATTCCACCTCTTGATAAACTCTCGTCTCAGAAAGATTCTAGAGATTTTCCCAGCTCTTTTTTCCACCGGGAAATCTTTGGGAAACTTCTTGGGAACAAGAAACTGTGCTATGTCACTAAACGTTTCTTTCCCAACTTCGAAGACTTTTCCTCCAACTTGTACCTTCTCTCCAATTACTGAGGCAACAGATATGAGTTCACATTCTTGCTCAAGATCAGGCAAGTTTGTCAACCATACATTGCTAAACCTTTCGTCAATTTTTAGACCATCTTGAAATATTTCTTCGTATCTAACAGACTCTCCGGACATATCTAAAGAAGTTTCACTAGTCATCCTTTGAGACGACTAGCCAAATAATCAACAACCCAAAAACAAATTGTGCAGTTCAGTTGTACAAATTTTACAATTTATGGTGCTGTATATAATTCCAAATAATAAGTACACCTTTGAATTCAAACAAGAAATCTAGTATTTCTTTGTTTCCTATGGAACATTGAGATAGAGCTGCCTACAGAAAGAATATTTGAAGTGATTTCAACCTTGAGAAAAATATTTTATGAAAGCATAATTTCTTTCAATGACTTGAAAGATCAACTAAAATCAACAGTGCATTCGTTTAGATAAATCTGGATACTGTGACAGTTGTTTTCAATTCTTCCTGTTTCAGTTGTTCCACTCTTTGTGTCTCTTATCTACGAAACAGACTATGTGGAACTCCACTGGATTAGAAAAGCTCAATTGTCTACAGAATAATCTTCACAGTGGCAGCTATCAAACATTACTTTTCAATACAGACAAGAGAGAGATTCAATTCAACTCAATTTTTCCTTTCCAGAATGACAATTTGTCTTATCGCATATTTTTGACTATGTGGGAACGATAAACACAAATTACATCAATTGCGCAAAGTGACATCGTGTAAAGACTATGGTTTAGTTCGAAATTTTCTATCACTTTATGAAAGAAGCAATGGAACATACCAATTTATCAGAACTTGCAACTTTCGTTACTTGCTGCAAGAGAAATGTCTCATTCGAAAGTTATCGCTAGTATGATGTTCATTATTCTGAGCTAAGAGGATGAGTATTGAAACATTTACTTCTCCTCCTTTGGGAACCCAAGTTTCAAGTTTGAACAAGTAGGTTTGGCTTTATGTTTTGGAATATTCTTGGACACTGTCAGAATTTTCGTTTTGTTGCCACAGTGAAGTTTTTACCAAGACTGTTTTAGATCTTATGTTTTCAGAGTAACTCTGAGATGATGAGAATGAAAAAAAAACCGAGTTGGTAACTCGAAATCTTGTTTTGTGTCTTGCTAAAGTACTTTGTATACTTTAAAAGTATCTCATTGAGTTGTTGTTGCTTTCTTCTCTTGTAGCATTCTACAAGGTTTTGTTAGAGCAAACAAGATTTTGCTTTGGAAGCAACGACTGTACAACTCACTTGGGCTTGTCTATTCTTGGAATCCTTTCAGGATGGTCGGTTGTTGACTGCTGAATTTTGTGCCACTATATACTATCGTTGACTTTGCTAAAGTCACCGTCTGCTTCAAAGTACAGCTTCCAGAAAATCTCAGTCAAAGTTGCTAGTACCAGTTCCCGTCCATATGTCTACCTGTTTCACAGAGTTTTACCAGTACATTCAACAACACAAGGATTGATTCATATTCCTCCCTAACGTCTTCTATGATAGCGTTACGACTATACATCAACCCATTCTAGGGTATGGGACAAACTCCCTTCTTGACAACTGTAATCAGCACTCTTTTGGAGTCCGTATTTCACCCAACCACAAGTATAGATGGAATTGTTGAAAACGTTCGATTCACAAAACGTTAACCAAGTGTTTACAATTCAAACAATTTGGAAGCTAACCATCTTAAAACTCAACGTGTTCTGTTTGGGCTTGTGAGATCAAAGAAAAACTCCTTGTCAACAACAAGTCAAATCCAATTCTATTAACTCTCCAGTTTTTTTCTCGTTACTTTCACGAATTCTGAATTATCAGGTACAACAGTGGAAAGTCTGTAACTGAATTCCAACGATACAACTCCCTAACACAAAAAGAATAGAGCATCAACAGTCTTTTAACTCTCTAGTGCAAGGTTCTTTTGGAAATTTCTCTACAAGTATACAAGAAACGATATAGTTTGTACCTTTTAAAGGCATCCTTTCATACCACCTCCTTTCTAAGCTCTTCGAAACGTTCTTTCGTTAGAACTTATTGGTTGAGAACAGGAGCTAAATAGTTGTGTTATGCAACCCGCTTCAAAGTGGATAAGGTCTGTTTATGAAAACTTGAGTTTCAACGAGAAACATCTTGAGAATAGACTAGAAAGTTTTTCTTTTTTTTTGGATACTGTTTAAACCTGGGTTGTTTTGGTCGTAACTTTTTAGCCACTAGGTTTGAACCTTGTGGTTGATTTCTCAACGTCAGAGTTCAAAAGAGATTTATCTGCAGAAACATTGTCAAAGAGAGGTTGATTACGGTCGGTAAAAGGGAGATTTTTTGGAAATAACTACCACAGCTTTGCACATTCTTGGTTCTTTAGATGAGAGTAGTGTAAAAGAGGATAATTTTGTAGGAGTAGTCGTAATCTTATCGGTACCTTTTGACCTGAACGAGTTCTATATACATAGTTACGGAAAAGTTTTTTTAAGATCAGCAAAACTATAAATTGAACCAAATTGATCATTTGGTAAATAAGAAAACAAGATTGTCCAAGAATATATCAAACTTCGAGAACATATCCATGTTTAAAGCTGCTTTGGCAGCTAGTTTGAATCCGAATTTGAATATATAATTCTTTGAGTTTGGTCAATTACACATGCTCTATCTTTTCATTTCAGTTGTTTTATCGATATTCATGATATGTATAGATTGCTTGCAAAGAAATGAACATGGTAAAAGAAAGATGACTCGTTCAAGTAGATACTACTCAAAAATTATTTACTTGAATTATTCGGTTGATTGATAAATTTTGTTCGAAAGATCAAGAATTCTAAAGAAAGTTGTTGGTTTTTAGGACTTTGTATACTCAAAAGACAATTAATCAACCGTTTCTTTTCATTCTACTTCACGTGTCAGTAACACTCTTCTCCCCTTAAAACTCTTTCTGGTAAAAATTTGAAGCATTGGCAGTATGTAAGAGAGTATGGAACAGAAAGAGAATAGATTCATTTTTATTCCTCGAATAGTGAAAAGTTGCAAAAAGTAACAACAAACAAAAGGGCCAAGAAGTTGCACAATAGAGATAATCATACTATACAAGGAGAAGCCACTTAATTCAATTATTTTTAAAAAGTCAAAATTGAACAAGACAGTTATTTCATAAGAGTACATATTGAGAAGCCGACAAAGTGATTCAAAGTTGAACCCTGTTGAGAATAGATAAAAAGAGACTTAAAATGTTTCAACCAAAACACAAAGTTCATTTTTGGGAATTCAAGAAGGCTTCCAGTGTAATAGCCATCATTATCTTCATCATAGCCATTTTAGTGTCATCAACTGGAAATAATTATAGTATACTTGGAGCTTGCAGAAATGATTCAACTCGAATGAATTTTGCAATCAACAATTGTAAAGTTTATTCTATTTAAAATGGATTCGAAACATCCTTATAAATAAGAATTGGGTTTCGACTCAAATTCGTTCGATATACTTGCCCGAACGGATACAAATATAGTAGAATTGTGACCATAGACAGATGAGTTTTGAATCACAAGAACAATTCAAGCATAGAATCGAAGCACAAAAGAAGCTACGTATTTACTCGATTCATTTTTTTGTTGGAGAGTAGCATTGTGATATGCAAAGATTCAAGATTCAGTGAAAGTAAAATAATTCCGCTTCAATGGAATGATACTGCCTCAAAGCAAAAAGATAAATTTCGACAATAATGCCTAAAGCATTGAACAGTGCATTTCAACGTGAAACTCTTCGAGACCAAACTTTGCCATCCAAGATCTGCTAGTATTGGTCGTAAACTTTCAGTGACTTGAAACTTGAGTTCCATAAAGCTTGAAAAATACTTGTCTTGAGTCCAAGTTCACGTTGAACGTACCTCAACTTGGATCCTTGTTGAAAACTGTCGCTCTTCATTTTCTGGTAACTTTATAGGCGTTTTTACTATGTAGAGTACTATAAAAAGAAAAGTCGGCACAAAAAACTGCCATTTGTTTTCAAGTTCGAACCCCTGTTCCCTATACAGTCTTGTAGTTTAACTTGGTTTTTCAAGTCCAAGTATACTACAAAGTAAAGTCTTGTGAATTGCTGTTGTGAATCTTCTTTTGTATCACACTCATCAAGGTCTTTTGTAGCACTCGAAGTACATTCTGAGATGATTCTTGTATTCTTCAAACAACCAGTTCCTTTATTTGTGAGTTTATGACCATTTAAAGTCTCTTATCCAACTAAAGAGGAGACATGAGCGGATTGCTTTGATTGGAACAGGCGGTGTGATAATGGCAGCTTTCAACGTTGCATTGACCGACTTGAAGAGATCACGGAAGTTGCGATATATGAGCTAGTTGACAGAGAGTTAGATAAAACTTTATGACTGTTTGAGTGCTTGACCAGTTGATATGTTTCCAAATTGTATACAACAGATTTTTTTCCAACTTTGAGTTTTTGGCGTTGAATGTGGATAATAGCCAACTTTGAAAGTTTTCATGAGAGTGGGGTTTTGATATTACTATTGTAGATGCGTCTGTGGTTTTTATCAGAGAAACTCTGAGGGAACCAGAATCGAGAGTGAGTCCAGGTACTAGCTTCATAACGTGTTGAAGTATTCTGGGTATAGTTGAAGAGTTTATGACTGAGTTGCTTCTTTCTTGCCTCTTTGCTTTTCTCTGTTGGGTTTACTAGTGTAGGCAATTCTTTGTCTTGGGAAGCTATGTTGACAATTTGGTTATCTTTCTCCAACTTTGGAGTGCTCTAGTGTTTGCAGAATTTCCCGTGTTTTATTGTTGAATTTTGTGAAACATAGACTGTTTGAAACTTTGCGCTGTTTTAGATGCATAGGAGGAAGTGGCTCGAGGGTCTTTGTTTTTGACTATTGTTGAGGGACAAACAAGGCAAGGTTCTTGCAGTGGTACTTATTATATGAGTCATGACGCTATGCTATTATGGAGAGTTTTCATATGTAGAACTCACAAAATAGAAAGAGTCAACAACTGATCCTTTATTTTTGCAATTGAATTATACAAAATAGAATATGCGACACTTGGTCCATGTATTCAAGCTGATTGAGAAACTCGACTGGATTCTTTATCAACATACTTGAGGTAACATACAAATTATATACATGTGTCACTTCCAGTGTGCACTTAAACGTTTTGTTGATAATCGAAATACTCGACCATAGTGTATAAACTCTGATCTGCACAAGTCTAAAAGGTAGTTGATACTTGTAGCACAGAATTCACAATCTTTCAAGCTGCAAACAGGTCAGATAGACATTTATCAGCACAAGTGTTCACTCTGCTCGCCGAAATTTCTCCATGACAACTTGGCAACTACACACCAAATCGTTCCAAGTTACAGGAAACAAGCCTTTCTTCGTTTTAAAGTGGCAGATAATACTTTCTTGAAAGGATTCCTATCAAATAGAGCTCAATGTTCTCCAAATCACTTGAAACCAGTAAATCTCCGAGGTAAGTGACAAAGGTGAGTTTATCTCACTATACAATGGCGGGCTTTACTCTCAGGGGTATACCGACACTCATTCTAGCATAACGGCTCTTCAAATAATGCAACACTAGAGAATCAATAGTATTCTAGGTAAAGCTTTGAGTGGAGGCTTCCCTTGGAAAGTGTTTACGAGGTACATATGAAACTATATGGCGTGTGCACTTTTGACGGTACTCGAAGAGCTCTTCTTTGCCCAATCTCTCTTAGTGATTGTTTTGCTCAACTGTGGCTGTAGTTGCTTTGTTACCACCCGGTTTGAAGTGTATAAAGTTGTTCATTTTTAATGAAACTTTAAATAGTTGAATTTGGAGAAGAACTTTTTAGTACGACCAAACTTTGAGGTTTTATGATTTCGCACTTCTAGAAATTCCAGCCAAGGCGCGGTTTGGTTTGTTCGTTTCCTGTCAACAACTTGGCTTGAACCTCAAAGTCGCTTCCAAGTTCTTGTCGAGTGCAACGTAGGTTCTGTTCGAGAATTTGTTGATCCTTTGTTTTTGGTCTGTTTGAAGACATTGACCCCTGCGGAGTAGTGCGGAACCAGTGGGCACAAAGGCTCCAAATAGTCTTTGAGTTTGAATCTTTGTCCCAATATAGTCTTCCAATGTAACTTGGTTTTTCCATTTGAATTGTACTACTAATTGGTGTCCTGTGAACAACAGATGAGGACTCTCTCTTGTGGAACAATTACCAAGATCGTTTGCAACAATCGGAGTATATTCTGAGTTGATTCTCTTTGGTTCTTCACAAAAACGATTCTTCTCATTGTCAGTTTTTGTCTATTCAGAATCTATTGTCCAAGTGGAGAGAGGAGATTGGCTAGTGGCAACTGAACTGTTCAGTTCAACTGTGAGTTGCTGTTTCAAAAACGGACGTGAGCAGAGTTTGTACACCCACTTTGAAGCATCTTTACGTCGTTGTTTGCTAATCTTACTTGACGAGGTCACTTGAAGGATGCAAATTCGAAACAAGACTTGGAAAAAAAAGAGTGTCTGATGGGAAAAATTTTCACAAAAGAGAGGCTTCGCAACTCATTGGCATAGTGTATGTTTGGGATAGCTACCGTAGTCTTTTGTACTCAAGTCTATAAATACTTAGCATTTGAAAGTTTGTGAGACACAGTTTTTGAAAGGATATTGTTTGAATAGTATTACTGTTTGCACTTAAATAGCCCTGTCTTTCCATTGGGAAATCACAATCAACTATACAACGTATAATTCTATAAAAAGCCTGACAAACACAAAGTATACAAACTAAACTGACAACTGTCCACGAATTTATAAATACATTGCTCATTTTAGACAGCGATTCTTTCAGCATATTAAGTTACTCGACTGAGCAACATTCTTACATATGCGCAAGATATTCCAGGATCTTCCTACGTTACAAAGCAAAATTGAGCAAGACATGAATATTTTATTCTTGATACCCTGTTTACTTGAACGATCGATCTTCATACTGGTGGGTACGGTTGCTAAAATTTTATTAACGTAGAAATCTAGCGTCCGTGAATGAATACACGCTGAATTTCGTGACTAGTTAATTATACAAGAAGAACTCTCTCCAACATTTGGATTGTCATAATGATAAAAAAGTCTGAAAGGCAAGGAATTTTTTCTATTCAATTGATAATAAAAAATGTACACGACCGTAATTTCATTTATAGACAAATTAACTTGTCATTTATATACAAACGAGTAATACTTTTAGCGAAGAAAGAAAGACAAACACCAATTGCAATACACAGTACAAAAAAAGACGATAATAGAAGGAAAATACAATTGATAACATCGAAGAAATCGAATCTTGGCGATTTGCATATGCTTTAACCCAATTCAGGAGAGGCGAGACTCAATGTTTAGCCACTTTGAGTCACGAAGGTGTAAACAGAGAGACTTCAAAGAATCAACGCAAATTCTTAAAAAAAGGCAAAGACTAGAATTGACCATTCAAGTTTTACTAATCAGCCAATCAGAATTATTCATAATTGGACAGAGCTGGGGCCAATGCAGTAGAGCTATTACCCAACGCCAAAAAAAGAAAGTTCTCGTATCGCTTCATAAGAAAAACTTTATTATGAAGAACAACTATACAAAAATGCTTCTAAGACCACAGTTTAAAAGAAAAGTTTCAAACAACCCAATATCAATCAAAACAATAAATAGAGATGCAATCCAATTGACATGAGAAGCTTTATTTATCACAGAAACTTATTGAAGACAACATGTACTTGTGAGAGTTCCACATAGAATATTCAAATGAAAAGAGAAAAAAACTTAAAAATTTCTGGCAACAACAATATTAGCTCAAAACAAACTACTCTGCCAAAACAAGGACAAACACAATCAAATTTCTAAATTACAGGGTATCTAAGAGAAGAAAAAGTTTACGAATTTTATACAACCCAGTGCCGAATCAAAACAATTAGGAAAACATATAAAAGCGGACCATACAAAAAGTTCAGAATAAAATACATTAAAACTATAAAGTTGTCTATGATACACAATGCTGAAATCATTTCCAATTACACTGTGATGTGAAAGAGGAAAGAGATTAACATCAAAAACACCAAAAGTAGTAACTGGAAAATATTACATATTCAAAAACCATACACACTCAACAAGAAGAAATGGAATTTTACAAAGAAACCTCTATTCTTTACAAGAGACTAAATTAGAAAGTGATATCTATGAAAACAACATTAGCAAATAATATATAGAACCTTAGAAGATTGTGTTGCAATTGAAAACCTTGTTGCATTGTAGATTTTACTAGGCTGAATTAGGATCCAAGCTGGGTCGTTGGGAAATCCAGTAAGAAGCTATTTGAGTTCACATGAGGGTTCATTGATTCATTTCCCCTCACTTTCCTCTATTGCCTTTTGGCTGTCATGGGCTGTGTTTTGTTCTACGTAGCCAATTCTCGACAAAATTGAAAAATTTTTTGGAAATTTTTTTAAAGCAGATATTTCTGGAAAAAAGTTGTAGAAATTGGTTTGTATACACTAATTTTTGTTTTCTTGTTTCATATGAACTTTTTCACGATTAGCCAAGAGTAAGCTCCAACTGTCTAAAAAATAGCTAGAGTGCTATTTATTTGTAAATATAAAAATAAGTAGTGGTCGAAATCAACAGAAATGGAGGAGTAAAAGAATCGAATTTACCAAGCTCTTCTTTCATATTCCATTGTCCTCTGGAAAAGTTGAGGAAAGACCAGCGATTGATTCAAAATCTCTATGGTGCATTTTTGCATACATGACATAGTTGGAAATTCTTGAGCCAGTTTGCAAGTACACTAGAATATTTACAAATAGAGCTTCTTCTGCAGTGTCTCAAATACCACAATATTTCAAGTTGAGTCGTTAACAAAGACTGCTAGTCTCAAACTTGATCTTGCTTCCTATTGAAACGTAGAAATGAATATGTACCTCAGTAGAAGGCATTCAATTAATTTTTATTCGCCAAGTACCGATTTAAACGCTAGATAAGTATGAAAAGCAAAACGCATTGAAATTTCTTATGGTAATAATGGAAGAAATAGAATTTCGATTGGAGGACTTCCGAAACAAAGAGTTTCAAATAGAAAATTCTAGAGAAAAGAGCTAGAAAGAAGCCAAAATATTATGTAATGCATAGTAAAAGACTAAAAAAGTACTTAAAGATAAGAAAGCAAGGAAGAAGAAACTGATTGTAGAGAAAAAGAATGAAAGTACCACATGACCGATAAGAAAGAATGCGACTCAGTGATACAATCTTCTAATAGCTACCGCTCAAAGTATAGACCAGCTAGACATAAAGCAAGAAGAAAGATGAAGAACGGTAGACATGATGGAACATTTATGTTGTTACTGTTAACTGTTTCTTCCAGTTGGAGGCTTTCTTATGGCATATGTATGGTATTGCTTACTTTTGGTTCAATATGTATACCATCACCAAAGTAGCAGATTAGTGTACGAAGATACTCACAGAATGAAATAAGGAATATAAATGTATCAGAAAACGTAAAAAACTGCTTTATCGGATGGCTAAATGATAAATAAGACACCGCAAAGAAACACAAGGCGATAAAAGGTTGCACTCTTAAAACTACTGTCAATGAATTGAGAATGACTGTGATTTGGTAGATTTCGAGCAAAGATGTTTCAGAAAACGGAGCCGATTTAGTTTAGCAACATTTCAATTAAATAATGAGTTATGTTAGCTCTAAACAAATGAAAACGTTTCCTCAGTCAAAAGCGGTACAAGTGCACGAGTATGTTAGGGGATGAAGATTCATAGGCGAAATTGAATTGACACGAATGGATCAACAAACAAAAAAAAACTTCGAAACTATTGAATATGAAAGCAACAAGGTAAGTCAAAATATGTGAATCATTAAATAATTCTTTGCTTCATAACATTGGTTTCACAAGAACATAATTCATTTAAGGAAAGCGCATGACGGATGTCAGAGGACACTAGACAATTCTTTTTTTATTAGACCTTTGTAACGTTTCTTTCTTTCGTACACATATAGACTAATAACTGAACGATACAGATAGCGATTTTGAAAATAACCCATAGAGAAAAGAGAGACTGTGAGAGAAATAGAATCTCTAGAAAGTCGAAGAATTCTCATATAGTACTTGTCTTTATTGAATAAGTATCTCTAATTGTTCTCTTGAGCGGACATTAGTCGACAATGCAAAAGATAGTAAGAAGAAGTGTCCAAAATGCATGTTCAAATAAGAACCTAACATATTCTCAGTCGTAAACAATTCAATACTTTTGTCAAATTGAAATACTCAAAAGAAATTTTATATATTCTAGGAGAGAAGCAAAAACACCAGGATGATTTCAAAGCACAAGAATGAAAATACAACAAACTAGTGGAGGAAAAGTGCTCTTGAGAGATATGTCTCTCAACAAGCTGTCATTCAAAGCATAGTCAAACTGACATAATCCAAGTTGCTATAGACCTACATTGAACTTTTGTGGCGAAATTGCTAACTGTTTAATTCATTTGAGGCCTTTTTATGAGAAGAATGTGGCCTGTGTTTTGTTCTACGTAGCCAATTCTCCACAAAAATGAAAATTTTTTTGGAAATTTTTTTAAAGCTAGACACTTTTGTAAAAAGGTTCTAGGAGATAGTTTGTTTTCAGAGAAATGTATTTTTCTCATACGTGACTAACATTTTACGATTTGCCGAGAGTATGCTCCCACTGACTCAAAATGGCTAGAGCGCTATTTTCTTGTATATATAAAAACAACTAGTAGTAGAAATCAACAGCAATGAAGCAATAGAAAGAATAAAAATTACCAAACTCTTCTTTCATACTCCATTTTTCTCTGACAAAGTTAAGGAAACACCAAAGATTGATTCAAAATCTTCGATAGTGCATTTTTCTTTTCCTTACTTGATATAGTACAAAATTCTTGAGCGAGGTTGCAAGTACACCAGAATATTACAAGTTGAGCTTCTCCTACAACGTCGCAAATATCACAGTATTCCAAGTTGTGTCAATAACACAGGCGTCCAGTCTCAATCTTGCTCTTGCTCCCCATTAAAACATAGAAATGAATATGTACCTCTGTGGAAGATATTTTATTCATTTCTATTAACCAAGTAACGAATTAAACGCTAGATAAATATAAAAAGCAAAACGCATTGAAATTTTTTATGGTAATCATGGAAGAAGTAGAATTCCGATTGGAGGACTTCTCAAACAAAGAGTTTTAAATAGGAAATTCAAGAGAAAGAGCTAGGAAGAAACCAAAATTTCATGAAATGCATACTAAAACTAAAAGGGTATTTCAAGTTAAGAAAACAAAGAAGAACAAGTTTTACGTGGAGAAAAAGAATAAAAGTGCAGCAAGACCAATGCCGAAAAATGCTACGCAGTCATACATTCTTCGAATAGCCACCGCTCAAAGTATAGACTAGCTAGACATAAAACAAATAGAAAGAGGAAGGATAGTAGACATGATGGAATATCTACGTCGTCATTGTTTACTATTTCTTTCAGTTGAAGTCATTTTTTATGGTATATGTATGGCATGCGTTACTTTTGTTTCTATATGTATACCACCACCAAAGTCGAAGTATAGTATAAGAAGATACTCACAGAATAAAATAAGCAGTAAACATGTAACGTAAGAAAGTAAAAAACTGATTTGTCACATTGTTAAATGATAAACGCGACATCATAAGAAAGCATAAGACGAGACAAAGTTGTACTTTTCAAGCCACTATCAGTGAATTGAGAAAGACTCTGATAGGGTAGATCTATAGTAGTAATACGGATGCAGAAAACGGAGCCGATTTAGTTTAGCAATGTTTCAAATAAATAATGAATTATTTTAGCTCCAAAGAATGAAAACGTTTCCCCAAAGCAAGTTTTTGAGAAAATACATGATCTATCAATGGCAGTACAATTGTAGAGGTTTTGTTAGGGATAAAGATTATATAGGCGAAATTGAATTGTCACAAATGCATCAACAAACAAGACAAAACATCAAAACTACCAAATATGAAACCAACAAAGTAAATCAACATTTGAATCATTTCATTTTTTCCTCATAGCATTGGCTTCACGAGAACGTAATGGAGTGGAAGCACACGACATATTGCAGTTTACACTAAGAAATTTTCGGTTTACTAAGACTCGGCAACGGATTTTCTTGGATATACTTAAAGTTTAAAAAAAGAAAGATAAAAATGGCGAGTTAAAAATTAATCTATAGAGAAAAGAAAGACTTTTAGAGAAAAAGACACCATCGAAACAATAGAAGAATTTCCTTCTACTTCCTGATCTTCATTCAATTAGTACCACTAATTGTTCTCAAGGGGTGGACATCAGTCTACAATGCAAAAGATAGTAAGAAGAAGTGTTCAAAATGCATGTTCAAAGAAAAACCTACCATATTCTCAGTCGGAAACAATTCAATACTCTTGTCAAATTAAAATACTTGAAAGAAATTTTAAATATTTAAGGAGAGAAACAAAGACAACAGGATGATTACAAAGAACACGAAAGAAAATACAACAAAATCATGGAGGAAAAGTGCTCTTGAGAGATATGTTTCTCTTCAAGCTGTCATTCAAAGAATAGTCAAACTGACATAAAGCATATAATATCGAAGATGCTACAGACAAACGTTGAACTTTTGTGACTAGATTGCTAGCTGTTTAATTCATTTGAGGCTTTTTTATGGAAAAGGCGTGGCTTTCTTTGTCTTAATTATATATACCAACAGTACAATTCGTGTATAATATTATGCCAATCAACATAAAATAGAACAAAATGGATCCAGTCACCATAAGAAAGCAAAAAATTTTTTTTTACAAAAAAGGTGTCTGATAAAAGATACCCCATAGTAAAAACCAACAGTTGCACGATTCTATTTTTCGAAAAACTGCCGCTTTTCAATATCGAAAACGACCATAGTGAAACAAGCCATGCAATACGTTAGCTGTAAAAATTACCAGATTTATATTTCGTATATCATATTCATAACCAAATTGCTCAGCTCCCCCCAAAAATTAAAAACTTCAATAAAAGTGAAACAAATGGAACAATTGGATATCGCTTACATGCAATACAAATACAACTGTGGGGATGATTCCCAAAAGATTTCAAAGGAAGAATTACTTTGTCACTCGAGATAAATTAGCAAAATCAAAAAGATCTTCAAGAATGTTGACACAATTTCAAAAATATTTAACCCATTCTAAACCACTTAATTTTATACTCTATTAGACTCTTTTACGACGATCTAGTGAATTGAGAAAAACACATGCATTTTAGTAAAAGGAATGAGAAGTCGTGTGGTTTCAAATAAAAAAAATTGTTTTTCTGAAATCATCCACGGTTCATTAGAAGAGCAATAAAAATATCGTCTCGAATAGAGTCTATGAAATAAGAAAGAATTTAGGGAGGTCGACCCAAGTGAAAAAATTGTAGAATTTCAATACATTATTTGTCCTTTATGGCATCAGTACTTCTAGTTGTTCTCAGGAGTAACCAGTAAGTGGCAATGCGAAGTATAGTAAAAAGAAAAGTAGAACAAATCTCATATAGAAAAAATCAATATATTCTCACCTCGAATAGTTTTTGCATATGTGAAATAGAACCTAGGAAGACTTCATTACACATTCAATGGTTATAAGGCATAGAACACACAAGAAAAACAGCAGTAGTACTAGAAGAGAAATGATCAAACAAGTGAACTTTCTAAAATGTGAACAAAGAGACTAAACGACAATTGAATCTTCTAGCTCTTTCATTCTTAAAACGTAACAATTGAACAAAAATCTGTGACATAAGAGTGCACACTGAAAAGCCGACAAAGAGATTCAAAATTTGACATTGTAGAGAATAGATACAAGGCGGCTCGAAAAGTTTACCAAAACACAAAGTATTGCTTTCGAGAATCTAAGAATAGCATAAGCACTGTTTACTTTTTGCTAAATATGTATACCGATACTCTGTTTCAAGTAAGGCTACTCAAAGAATGAAGCAAGCAGTGTCTCAAGACCATCAAAAAGCAGAAATGACTTACCGAATGGTTAAATTTTCAATAGCATCGCACCGTAGAATACAATAAAATAACCAAATAACAATACTTAGAATTTTGCTATATAAGACAAATTTCTAAAAACGATTCTAATAAGGAAAGGTTCAACCATGAAGATCTTGGCGAAACCATTGAAACAAAAGTTTCGAAACTATCTATATTCGATGCTTATTATTATGTATGCACTGAAGACAGCAGCGATCTTAATAAGAAAAATCAATAAACAAAGAACATCATCGCAACAATGTAGTACCTATATAAAAAGACAAACTCAACGAAAAAGCTACTATGTCACCAAGGCATAAAAGTTTAAAAAAATTCCAAAACTTGTGACAACATTTAAAAAAAAGGAAAAGATTTCAGCATTTCATTTTCAGTTCTATTGCATTGGCATTATAAAACGGTATTGAAGAGAAGTTTCTGCAATATATCAAAGGGGAATAGGCAATTTTTGCATTACCAGCTTAGGACTTTCTTTATACGGTTTACTAAAAGAACAATACCAAAACCAATTTTAGAAAAAAGCCGTAGAAAAAACCTTTAAAGAAATGAAAACTTGAGAATATATTGAGAAATTTTTATGTACCACTTGTTCTTTACATCATTGGTACCATGAATCTGTCCTCGTCATGCAGATATTTCTCAACCTTGTGAAACGAAGTAAAGAAGTTACAGCAATTTGCTCACAGAGAAAAAAAATACAATACCTTTGATGAAAGGGAATTTAGTAACTATATCACATAGAAATACAGAAGAAGAAATTTTTTTTCTCATTTGAGAAAAAGTAGTAAAAAGAAGGGGTAATCCTTGAATGCAGCAATGAAGACAGCACAAAACAAAGAAAAGAAAATGTTACATAGTGGCAGATTGTTCTAATGTTGCGATGACCTGTTCGCGTACATTGCTCGCACCTTGAACTAACGTCATCAGAAGGATACCATTTAAACGAACTACCTAGAATCTCAAAACGATACAAAAGTAGCAGAAAATTGTGCATTCTTAATAAAATTTGAACTTAAGAAGGAATGTAAAAAACTAACTATAGTTTTCAATCCAAAAAAAGTCTAAACAAGATGTAGCTGACAGGAGACCAAACTTGGTCAGTAGCACAGAAAGCAAAAAAAATAAAACAATACGTAACTATTCGTTGGCAAAAAACATAAATAAGAAACCGGACATAAACAATTCACTCTGCCCACTCCGACTTTGAGACTACTAGAGCTCAGTGAATTGAAAAACTAGGCACGTTTTGGCTAAAAGCAATAAGTATTTTTTCCTCATTTTGGTTTTATAATACTTCATTAGGGTATACTTTCAAGTTAAATATGCATACTTACCTAAAAGTTCAAATACCATTGGAAGATATTAACATGGTGAATCAAGGTAAATTCATCCAATATAAGAAAGCAAAAGGATACTTCACCAATTAGCTTCGGCACAAAAACCACATAAAGCAAAATATCATAACATGAAAAAAAAACAATTAATTTGCAATGAGTCAATCAAGAACGAAGTTAATGATGCTAACAATAACAAAAAAAGCAACCGTTCAAAAAAAATGCTCACAATTTCTAAACAGCTCAAAATTTCGAATTATTGCAAAGCAACAGAGAAATTCCTTAACTCAAAAGGGCCTTGAACTAAAAATAGCATCCGAAAATTTTACCTAAATACCCGTAGCAAGCAACAAAATTCAAACAAACGCTCATTTGATCTCTGGCAAAACAAGTAGCACAGTTGGAGAATTAATTACTTTTACGAAACTAAAAGCAAAAGTGAATGTCTTGATAGAACCAATGCGCTTTCTTTCTCCGAAGCATTGAGATGACCAAGACCTTGATAAATGTTCAAATACGAATGAACCGGAACAGGACAATAGGAATTTTTTTAGGGTTAATTAATTTTTTTAAGTTTATTACTGTTTCTAACAAAAGTCACATACTATAGAAAGAAACTAACAGTATAGAAAAAGGAACATTCATCCAACAGAATAAAGCAAAAGGATCCTTCACCCAATGAATACAGCAACACAAGAATAAGTAAAAAACAAGAAAAAAAAGCTTTAATAAATGGCTCTGCAACAAAATCAATGAAAAACAAGAGTTTCAAGGCAACAATCATCCCAAAAAAAAATTTCAATCAAACAAACCATTTCAAATTTTAAACCAACGCAACACGACATGAAAATGCCAAAAACAAATGAAGGCCAATCATAAGTTAAAAGCAAAATCAAAACTTTTTCCTATCGTTTCCAAGTATTCATGCAATATATCTCAAATACAAATATAATGGAAAAATAACCCACAAGAACAGTCTCCAAAACGCCACCAAACACTCACTGAAATTTGCGACTAATTATACTAGACTAAAGGAAAACGAAGAGGCTTGATAGAATTAAGAAACTTTCGTTTAAAAAGCAATTAAGAGAAAAAATGCACAACTTTGTAAAATATGTGTAGACTTGCAGAAGGGAATGGGCATTTTTCTTTCTTATTCAGGTGTTACTGAAGGATTATTTTTTGGTACATAAAAAGTGTCTCAACAAAAGAAGGACAGTCACCAGTTAAAAGCAAAACATAGACTTTATCTATTCGCCTCCAAGAACTTATGCAATATACCGCGAATAAAAATATAAGAGAAATAAATCACACAAGAAAGGTCGCCCGGACGCCAAAAAACACACAGTAAAATTTGTGACTCATTGTACTAGACAACAAACAAAAGTAAGAGGCTAGATACAATTAAGGGACTTTTATTTGAAATACAACTAAGAGAAAAAAATGCAGTAAATTGTAAAATATGCGTAGGCCCGCAGAAGGAAGTTGGCATTTTTCTTTCTTATTCATGTTTTACTGAGGGTTTAGTATTAGGGTTTATTAGGGTTTATTTAGGGTTTATTTAGGGTTTATTTAGGGTTTATTTAGGGTTTATTAGGGTTTATTTAGGGTTTATTAGGGTTTATTTAGGGTTTATTTAGGGTTTATTAGGGTTTATTAGGGTTTATTAGGGTTTATTAGGGTTTATTAGGGTTTATTTAGGGTTTATTTAGGGTTTATTAGGGTTTATTAGGGTTTATTAGGGTTTATTTAGGGTTTATTTAGGGTTTATTAGGGTTTATTTAGGGTTTATTTAGGGTTTATTTAGGGTTTATTAGGGTTTATTAGGGTTTATTAGGGTTTATTTAGGGTTTATTTAGGGTTTATTTAGGGTTTATTAGGGTTTATTAGGGTTTATTAGGGTTTATTTAGGGTTTATTAGGGTTTATTTAGGGTTTATTTAGGGTTATTTAGGGTTTATTAGGGTTTATTAGGGGTTATTTGGGTTATTTAGGGTTTATTAGGGTTTATTAGGGTTTATTAGGGTTTA